>CAJOBZ010000061.1:5152500-5630000 GCA_905332375.1 Pieris macdunnoughi
TTATTTTTATCTTGTTTCAAAATAAACCCTTTTGTTTGCTTGAATGTCAATTTTCATTAAAACAGAATATATAATAGTTATGACAAAAACTAACATGATGATATTATTTTGAAATGGCTGCCCTGTAAAATTTACTATTTGTCAGATCCGTCACTATTCCATGACTATGACTTACAGGCCACACACCATCCCTTTAAAATTGGCCTTGTTTCGTTGAGCTGAATTCACATTGTAGTACGAGTGAAGATTTTGAAAGAAAAAAAAATACATATACAAAACTGACATTAATTAGTTACAATGATTCACATGATAATTATGATGTTCATAACAATAAAAGCCAAAAATACGTTCTAGTTGTCCGTTGCAGCGATAAATTTTCATTTACGACTTTGTACTATCCCGCAGAATATACATAACATTGGAATATATATGTATGTTTCACTTGTAAATATTTACGATCATGTCTAAAGTTCGAAAGCAGAAATCATTTTTGTTTACGTCTTGTACGTGACATGTCTTGGCCTATATTATGAATATTAATATATGAATTATTTCTTTAATAATTTCCTAACATTCAATTGCATAATAACTTTCTAATCCTGGCCCCACAGATCTGCATGTATTTGATATTTTTTTATCTCTGACTATTGTAAATTATATTACGTTGATGTTTAAGATATTATGCTTGATTCCTTGCACTGTAAATTTGTTCAAGCTTATATCAGTTGCGGGTTATAGATGAAAAACCTGCAAGACAGGGGTTGAACACACAAGCTAAACGTAGAGAGTCGCGCTCATGATCACTGCACTGTGGTAGCCTAGTAATAAAACGAATTGTTATCACGTACTTATTTGGAATACCTAGGAGTGTTAAATGTATATATAAATAGTATCAAAATCCATCCTTGACGATACCAACATCGTCAAGGATTTATGAATTGCAACAGGCTCAAGTGATTGGGACATGTGCACCGAATAACCAACCCCAAGGTCCTAACTGAACTCAGAACTTGGTGATGTTTATTACATATGAAATAAATGAACAATTTGCATATGGGAGTTTCATTAGCTTTATATTATGTTCGCCCACAAGGTGTATGCGATTGAGATGTTTATTGAATATGAAATAAAAGAACAATTTGCTGGAGTTTCTCTTTTTAGTAGATAACATATAAACATCTCAGTGTTGTAATTATACAAAAGATTTAAGTGAATTTCTTAATAATAACTTAAACTGATAATGGACTTCTATAGAAAAAAAAACCAATCTCTTTACATTATGTTATAATACTTTTTTACAATGAATTATTAGTCAGTGCTTTGACCCTGTATCACCAGCCTGATTGAATCACGTTACTCAAAACAATTTCGAGTCTGTGAGACCTTCAGTTATAATGAATAAAATATCAGGGACCGAAATAACGTTGAAGAGCGAGGTCGCATCAAATTCTGCGCTACCAGACTAAATCACTAATCTATATATATTTTTAACTATGACAAAATGTTAATGTCACTGGAACATGTTAAAACAAAAAGAATACGTATAATCGTATTTTTGTTTACCGCCAGTAAATACATGGGAAGACTACAAACTCGATGGGCTGACGACATCATAAAGGTTTCTGAGGAGAAATGGGTGGATCAAAGAACAGACAGAAATGGAAAGTTCAGGAGGAGGCCCTACAAAATAATACCTATCTGATTTGTAAATTTTATAATTGGCTTCAAGTGGCATTATTATTATTATTTGTCAGCATCGTTAGTGGGGGCGCTCAACCGCAAGAAGGAGCGTGGAAACTTCAGTTGATGCACAACAAAAATGATGGATTATTTTTGGATGGATTTGATGATTTGGATGGGCGTGATCATTATATTTTCATATGGTGAATGTCAAAAATCTACGTTTTATATCATAAGCTGATCACATACATGAAAATGTCATGAAACGTCGATCTCATCTAGTTTTAGAAAAAAATGTTTGACGTGTAAAAGTGTTTGTAAAAACCTACTTACAGAAATAAAAATCATTTATCATTTATATGCCTATAAAGAAAACAAAAAGAAATACAGATCTTTAGACAAGCTAACCTATAGTATAAGTAATGATGTCTATCACTATCCAATGTTTGAGGTTTTGCTAATATTTAGGTAATTATGTAAAACCAAGAAGAGATAAAAAACAACAATAAACACTAAACTTTAATTTTAAAAATACATTAATTAACTAACTAACCATGTATTTAATTGATAAAAGACACTAATTTATATTTCTCTTAAACTACATAGTAATAATTAAAAATAGAAAACTAAAATAAATGCTGAATTTAGTGTCACGCCGACCGCACGGGCACCGTCGGCGCTGATGGTCGAGATATATGAACTTCTAGAAAGCGTTTTTGAATGACGCGTAGCTATAAGTGCGCACGTTGGTCAGCGTTGATGGCTGCGCGGCCGTACGCGTCGCGCGTCGGCGCCGCGTAGCTGTCAGCGCTGACGATCGCTAGAGCGCCTCTGCTTTCAGAGAGCGTTGTAGTATTGAACGGAGTGGATGTCGTCAGCGTGTACAGCCCTGCGATTCTGTAACTCACTTCATAGCAAATCGCGGTTCCAACGGGGGTTGCTTTAAAAATAGGTGGAAAAGAAGTTTTTTAAAATTTGGCATTTTGAAAAGTGGAGATTCTGGTTTATTGTTTATCAGATAGCAAATCATAAAATGACCGCTTCACGACTGATTTGAGAGCGACCGCCGATGCGAAAACCGCTGTGTGAGTTACAGAATCGCAGGGCAGTCATGGCAAATCGCGGAGTGGATACTGGTCGAGTTATCGACGTGATACGCCTGAGGAAGAAATTGTGGGATGCATCCGATCCACTCTACTTTATAGTAATTAAAGAATTTACTTTCGTCAGCCCTCAAATGCGATATAACCAGACAAAGCCTCCTGCAACGGCTCTCCGCTCAATCAATGGATGAACAAGGAGTCTTCGTCGTCGCCGGTTTTTATTTTTTTGAGATAGGTAGTACAAAGCAGCAATAACTAATACACTCCGCATTTTGGTCTTCGTCTGTACAGGTAAGGCGGTCAGTACGATACTAAAACGAACCACGCTGAGCGTCAGTGCTGACGAACTACGCGCTGATCTACGAGTATGAGCGCTGACGGTGAACGTGAGACTAAATTCAGCCAAACATAAAAAGTTAGGTCCCGGTGGGTATACATATTCGTTGACCGAGGAAAACACCTAGCTCTGGGGTCACCGGTACTCCCTGGTAAGGGCCAACTTAAATCTTTAGAGTTTAGCGTGCAGTTGACACCACGAGAGAAAAGGTCCAAGAGTCACTACTCCAAAGGAAACAAAAAGAACAGACTAAGAAACAAGAAAAGAGCGTATCAATTCTAAAAGATCGGCAACACATTTGCGAGCCTTCTGGCAATGTGTCCATGGTCGGTGGTAACACTTAACATTAGGTGAGCCCGCCAGTATGCGTCCTGTTACTTTAATTACACGGTTTATATTCATGATTAAAAATGAAAAATAATACAGTGAGACTAAATGAATCTAGGCCTCAAATTGAATTCGTTTCTCGGTCATTTTTATTTTTAAAGTCAAAGCCTTCTGTGTCTGACTCATGACATCGATTTTTAGGTTTGCGACTTGCTGGTTTTCTCACGACGTTTGCCTTCACTATAGCACGTGCTAATTATTATAAATTATTGAATATTAAACCTCGATTTCTTATATTACGAAACTAGTTACCTTGTTTTCGGATTTTGAAACATTTGTTTTGGAAACGAAAAACTACATTATGAACTATTAAAAAATACTTGCAATGATTCTTTCTGTTTCTTCTAATTACGTCAAGAGGGTGATTAATGTTATATAATTGAATGGCAGTTAAAATTATTGAAGTGTAACTTCGTTAGGCGCATGAGGGTAAATTTTTTACGGATGCAGATGTGCAGCGTATTTGTCGAAAAAAAGGTAGAGCGCGATTGAGACCGATTGAGAGAGAGTGAGAAAGGGTAAACGTAGCATGAAGCAAATAGCCATGGAGCGAGAGTAGGGAGTAAGCAAGTGAGAAAGATCGAGAGAGAGAGTGAGATAGAGCGAACGTCGCATCACGCACAGTGCCATAAAGCGAGAGGTGGGAGAGAGCTATAGTGAGAAAGATTGAGAGAGAGAGTAAGGGAGATAGAGAAAAAATACACGCTTTTGGTTGATATATTCGTTTAGTAGTTACATATTAGAACTTTAGATGGCGATTATGTCGCATAACGTCTTGTGCAGTAAACGCAGATTATTTATTTATATTATCTTTAACACGTATACATGGTGTAAACATTGAATATAGATATACAAATACATGGAGTGATCATATACTGGTACATGATCATCTATTGGGGCCTTAGTAATAATTAACTTACAAAGAAGTTTCACTTGTGACATGTGTACCTTGTACGCACGCACTTTTTTATTATATCTTATAACAATAACCATTTGGTCGTGAAAATTACGTTACGCGAAATATAAACTGCAGCAAGGTTGGTGCAGTGGCTAGACCCAGTTGGCAAGCCTGACTGGCATCCCCCCAGACCATTGGCCGAGTATAGACCACGCGTCACCTGTACGCTATTATTGACTAAGAAAGCGTAAACTTGGCTCTGCTGTAATGATGTTGCAATTGTAATTACTCTCACTAGGCTATTTTAAGTTCTGATAAACTGGTCGTATTAAGAGGAAGTAAAAATATCTAGGTAGGTTGGTTAGACTGCGACCATTATAATTTAGCCTTACGGCATGTAAAATAGCTTTTTTGCCCTTTTCTGATATATAAATACTTCCATTTATAAAAGCCTTTTAATTATTTGCAATATATATTGGGATATATTATTATATGAAGCCCTATCATAGTGTATCTTACAAAATATGTAAAAGCATTTTTAATTTCCTGAACTATATATTAATAGTATAAAAAATGATCTTGTCTTGATCTTAAAAAATGAGTCTTATTTGTTGATATGTCTTGTGAGCAGCCTTGCGATTCTGTAACTCACTTTTCGAACTCACACAGCGGTTTTCGCAACGGCGGTCGCGTTCAAATCAGTCGTGAAGCAGTCATTTAACGATTTGGCATTCTTTCGACCTCCGTTGCGAAAACCGCTGTGTGAGTTCGAAAAGTGAGTTACAGAATCGCAAGGCAGACATTAATGTTTTTTTTTAATTTATGACTGACAATTTTAATGGATAATTTTTATTATAGTTGTAAAATATTTATACTCTAAAACCAATAAATATAAAAAGCATTTCCCGCGAAGCAATGTTGTCTTCAAGCATTTCCTCTTCAAATTATTAGATACATAATTATATTACACAGAGAAGTTCTAAAGTGTTGGTTGACAATAAATTGTTAACCTAATTACTATTAAATGCCTTTAGTTTTGTGATGAAGATTTATAAATAATTAAAGAATATAATTTATAAATACAAGAAGTGACGCATTTCATAAAATCCCTAGTCATCCAAATAGCACTTCTTATATCGTTACACAAACTCCTACCTGCTAACTATCAGTACTAAACTAGCAGTACTTAATTGTCCTTACATTTTAATGATACTGGCACACTAATTTATAAATGAGCCATGGGTGTGAATTGTACAGGATTTTTATAAGGCCTTCCAATTCGAAGACATACGAAAAATGGGGAATTACTCGTACACATCCAAAAATACATCTATAAGCATGTACTTTAAGCCAAGCTTTAAGTGTGTAAGTAAAAATAATTGGTGTCATGACATTTCTTTAATTTTATTTCAATAATTAAAATATCCTGTCACATTGTAGTCTTAACTAGAGTACTATAATAAGGATTAAATTAAGTTTATGTTGTTATATTTAACATTAGTAGACGGACCTCCTCCACCAAATTCTTTCATTTGTCTCTCATTTTCACTACTAATGTCCAATCCTTCCCCGCTATCTCTTTTGTAGGCCGTATACCTTCGGTTTACTAATTTCAAGTTACGCATTCCAGTTATTAAACAAGGTCATTAGCATCAAAATTCTTAGTGGAACTTTGTAATATAAAATTCGAATCGAAGTGCAAACTGCAGCAAAAAGATTCCGTTTAACATCAGTGACAGCGCCGCTGGCACTCCGCCAAGCACCTCACTTCCGACGCTACTCACATTTTACGCTTAAGTTTTCTGAAGCTCATAATAGCCATTTTCATTGTCGTTACGGAAATTCGTTTGTTTCGGGAGTGTGTCGTGCAAATTTTTCTTAATTAGCTATTTGTATAAATAATGGTAGCTCAATTTTTGGCAAAAATATAGGATTGTAATTGTTTCGTTGGAGGGCTGACTTATTGCCTATTACCTACATACACACAAATACATATTTCGAGTATTAAAAACATAAACCTACATTTTTAATAATTAGACAAATACTTGAAATATTTGTTTCTTACAAAACAAATTAAAATTTATGGAACTTTGAATTTTGTTAATACTTTCCATGACATTTAAATTAAGCTCAGTTTCGAATGCACTAATTAAAAACATCATACCCTGTAATATCCAAAGGTTTATAAATAGAAAAGGAGAGTTGTTATGCCCTGAATAAAATAAATAAAAGTCCCTCGTTAACGAGCCGGTACGTTGAGAGGAAAAACGTAAGTTGAAACAGTAAAGCCTTAGCAAGTGGGTCAGGGCTGACTTAGATAAAATGCAAGTTTCGATGTCCCTGAGATGTATTGGCATTACCGCATTGGATCAAAGCTAAAGTTGGGATTAAGTGTACTGAATCAAACATTGAATCCCTCCCAAATTGGCTCGCTTGTTCCAATTTTAAAATTGGCTCACATTTCCAAATTTTAAATGAGTTTGATAAATCACAACCTCCTTTGTGCCACAGACATTGACATCGCGTTCAAACTATAGACATTAAAAAAAATAAACATAATGTATTATTTGTTGTTTAAGTTTCCCTAATCCTACTAGTCTATATAAAAAAATAAGTAAAATATACATTTTGTATTAGTCTGCATTCGCCATTGTTTGGTTATATAACTTATCATTACGTCCAGTTATCGTATATCAGCTTAATAGTGTGATAAGTAAATAAGCTAATGTCTAGTTAACGTTACATGAAGTGGTTTCGAAGAGCCATTGAATACTTGTGTTCGTGGTATTACGTCATTAGGAGATAAGGAATGATAACAACTTTAACGCCATAACGACGAATGTGCTTTGAAGGTGCTCCATGTAACGAATTAAAATAGCCTTTTAAATACAAAATACAAGTCATAATTAAGTATACGGATAAATTATTGTCAACAAATCAAATTATCTTTTTTTTTCGCTGTCATTACTAAGGTAGGCATACAGTGACACAGTGGGCGAGCTCTTAGTGAATTTCATTATTCTTAGACATGGGTATATCTGGCGTACGCATCACGTGTCACAGAGAAAAAGCCAGTAGCTTTACCTAAAACCATACTTCTTCAAATAACAGGGACACAATAACGAAACGGGGTAATATGATTTTTTCCCAACAATTTGTGTTAAAGTGAGACCCACCTCCGTGATCTGATCTAAGACTCCATCAATTCTCAAGCGCATAAGTACTCTTGTCATATTTACGTGGATATAATTCTTCTAAAACATCACGAGTATCAGTATTAGAAGCCAACACACAAAGCTATAATTCAACGTTATTATAAGCACAGTTTACGTTACTGACATCACGATCGTAATATTCGTAACAAATCTCTGAAATGTTATGAAATGTTTGAATTGAAACAGAAGAGATGCTCAGTATAATAAAAATACGATTAGTGAACGACTCGACCGGCTTTAAACTCTTAACTTTGTTAAAACTTTTTAGAACTTTTATATAAGATCTGTCACGATTGTAATAAGCAAGCATTTGTTTATATTTTTGACAGTCTTGTTTGTTCTTGGCACTCTAAACAGTAATAGCAATCTCAGAGCTATTGAGCTCTTTTTACGTAATTAGCTCTTGTTACTGAAAGCTCATTTTTTATAGCTTACGATTTAAAAGATAGCTACTTTTGATTTAATTTAGCAGAATAATAATAATTTATTTATTGCAAGAATATGGCACAAAAATGTGTAAGGTGGTACAATCGTAAGTTCGCTTGTTCTGCCACACACAATGGCGCGCAAATTTGTCTTAAGGAATTTTACATTTTACATTATTAGTCAAAGTCAATTCTTATATTATTTGTATCGTACATATCATATCATACTTTATTAAATTTATATCAACTACAGAATATCAAGATTTGAAGCTCAATTACTATATGGCATCCGCAGACATTTCCACTTCCATTTTGTTGATGAATTTACTTTGCCGCTGGGAATTAATAGGACCATAGGGTTATACGCCACGTGAGTTACTAACAAAACTACGTATGTAGTTAAGCGGCTCTTTAAGGACAGAGGCTGAGGTGATCGAAATGTTCATATGATTATAAGATTCTCTATTTAAATATTGAAACAAAACACCACCGCAATAATCGTGAATTGGTCAAGTGGGAAGATCGCAAATGTAGATTGATAAATGTCAAAATTCGGTCTGTCGAATTCAAAGATAATTTATAGAAAGCGTCAATCTGTCATTTTCAATCAAATGTCAATCCAAAAATACCGATCGGTCCTCCCAAAGATGGGCTTATAAAAACAGATTGACTATTGATCCATCGATCGGTTATTGAAAAGAAGCTTATGAGAAATGGATTTAAATATCAGTCTCTAGTAGTAAAAATTGGATTGGGACTGACTGTAAAAAGCGGCCGTTAAACGTCTTCAATGTACATTCATCGTTCACATATAACAGTTGTAATAATTATACAACAGATGTAAAGTAGAGAAAGGTTATTTTCGTAATTCAAAAATGATGGCGCTTCCGCGGAATGATAAAAAATATTTAACCTTGATATAATGCGTGAAGTAAACAATATGGAGTTGGCAAGTCATGTGGAATTCTAACGAGATTGGGCCATTCGGTGCTCGTATTCGTGCGTTTGATGAAGCTATTTACAGCTGTAATTAAACCACGAAAACTGCTTGGTGATTTTGACAATTGTCACCTCATTACGATAGAATAATCTTAATTAAAGAAATTGCGGCACACACAGACACAGATTAAATTTGTATTAAATATTGTTTTTGGGAATGTCTTAAGATGCCTTATATTTTTATGTTTATTATACCATTGAAAAAAATATTTTTCTCTTGCCTCATTTGTTTGAAGTCGCATAAACAGTTATGTATTCAGAAATCCAGGAGATGTCTATAAGACACTGGGGAAGTTTAAAATTAGCAGTAATAGTCTTGTCATTACATAAGGCGACAGCAGGAAACTTATTGAAAAATTATATCCGGTCAAGATTCTGAATTCATAGAATCTTTTAATGTAAATATGCCCGTCAAGATGCGCTTATTTTTCAAGGTTATTGTATTATTAATAATAAAAAATGTTCATGTCAAATTAGATGTAACTTGGAATGTAACATTACAGATAAACAATATACAATATCTAAACGTAACCATAGATTATAATAGTATTATATATTCTAAGTTAAAAAAAGAATGCAAACTATTTTAAAATAGACCTTCTAAATTCAAAACTAGTCAAATAATACGTTCGCAAATTAACCTGTCCGTAAAAGATTTTATGACAGCGTTTTTCAATGTTAGCTAATAAAGTTTAAGAAAAATAGACATCAACGTGTAATATAAACATTGTTAGCGTGTTTTGTTAGATGAGGGCTCTGTTGAAAGGTTAATATACTTTGATGCTGGTTAAAGTATATCTATATATAAAATTATGTAGTCATAAAGATATGTCAGATAACTTGGCAATCGAGTATGGACATCATTAATACAATAACTTATGAATGGATATTACGACTCGTACAATTTTAAACTTTAAGTTCAATCTCATAAAAATCTTACATAAATCTATTCAAAATATGTTCAATTCACACACAGCCCGCCGATAGTTCTACAAATGAATTTTCCTCTACTATCTGGACCTTAATCAAAAAAGTCCCTGAATATCTAAATTATACTGTGTAGTTTACAAAATAATTTCTCAAGTATTGTTATCCTCACTCACATACATATAAATCTGCTCTTTTATGTCGATCATATAAGACACGACCGTCTAAAAGCTCAATAATTGTAGCGACGAGAAGCTGTGCAGGATGCATATATTTGTATAATTTGTAAGTAAAATAATTATTTTACATACCGGCTTTGAAGTAAACCATAACATACGTAAAGTACTTCACTGGCCAGTATACAAAGGAACCAGCTTCCGGTATTGTAGCAAAATATTTATGAACAGGAGAAATTTTAACTAAGACATATTTAAAGAAATTATTAAAAAAAATGGAATGGCAATTTAAATATAACCTATACTCAGTTGTTATAAGCGTTTATATAAGTTACTTTCAAAATTGAAGCTTGAATTGGCTGAAATTTGAAGAAAATGTAATCTATATTACGGGGAAAGTTCCTGGCCTTTTTCATAATCTTAACGAAGTGTATTTTAATTTTAATATACAAATAGAACGTGCCGATTTTGTATGTCATTTGTTTCTATAACATTTTCTTATTTTTTATTGGTGTAATAGAATTTGATAATATTCGTTAAATTACCGTTGTGGTCAGATATTGTTTTTTATATATCTGTTTTACAGACTAATACTTATATTATCTGTAGCAAGATCGTAATATTTTTTGAAAATAGAATGGTTATCGCTATTTGAAAAAAATACAACCTGTTGCCAGTTAAATCGCGCCCTATCTGGGAAGGCTCTTTTGTTCTAGCCGCGGGCCACGCGATCGATATCGCCTACCTTTAGGCGACAAACGTCATCCTGGTATATAATTGTTAACTGATAACATTAACGTTTTTTGCTTATTAATAAAGCTGATCTCTTTTAAACTCTATATTAGCGCCCCGTATTCCTACCCTAAATACGTACAGTATTTGATACGAATTGTAGATTTTATATATAAAGTGTATTGGTTGCTTTGCCACCAACAGTCGCTTCTTCTAATAGAAAATCTACGACTCAATTTAATAGCAAGATGACATCTTGATATCCATAAAAAAAAAAAAAAAAATTGTAGATCTTTATAGTAATGTTTGTATTGTATTTTGTGGTGGGGGGGGGGGGGGGGGGGGGGGGGGGGAGAAGGGGGGGTTCTTTTTTGGGGGGGGGGGGCGTCAGAAGGGGGGGGTTTTTTTGAAAAAGAGGGGGGGGAAGAAAAGTGGCCGGCGGGGGGTTTAGGGTTAAGGTTTTGGGGGGAAAAAAAAAAAAAAAAAAAAAAGGGGTACCGAAAAGTGGGGGTTTCTGGGGGGGGAAAAGGATCGGCATATGCACACACTGGAACTCGATGTAATTTGATGGGATTTAACTTTTCGTAAGATATTTCGTTTCTTTCGACGTATCAGATTACATAAACAATTCATAAAGAATTATTTAATTTACAAATCCAAAGACCATTGTTAAAAACCATTACGTAGAATTACTTTATTTGTATATATTATATTGATAGTAGAATGCGTTAACAATTTAATTAATTTCGTCGCAAGTTTTAAAGATTTTCAACTAATTTATTTTCCAGGTTAAGTAATTTATTATTAGGTTTCATATTGAGTATTGAACCTAAAATGAGTCAAATCTTTTGTTTGATCGTCACGAAACCACGCAATAATATCGAGGGTTGCAACCCCATTTTTTAACCTACCCTCGCAGTTTCTACCACGCATTTTACTATTAGCTTTCTATACATTAATATTTTTTATGGGCAGTCTTTACAACCCGTAACAAAAGTTTCCGAGTTACCAACTTCAATACGTAACATTAATAAAAGCTTGTTACATGAATTAGCATAGGAAACACCCTTTCGAGTGACATGGAGCATAGATAAAACTCTCTCTGCGATTATGGAGCTATCTCTTTAATAGACTGCATTTAAAATGACCTCCGCTATGGCTCAACAATTACCAGAACTGTTTAAAATTTATGATTTAATCGATACTTTCTGATTTATTATCATTTAAATTGTTGTTAATAGTTTGAATTGATAACAGTCAATTAAATCGATACGTTCAACATAAAGTGAACTCGGCTTTATGGATCAATATAAGATACCTAGAGGTCGCCCATAGACCTACTTTCCTATATTCTATTCTTCGTTGTATGCATATTATTCTTGGCTTTAAATTACCTATTCTGCATTCGTAGTTTTATAGGAGGTCGTTCTATAGAAGTTAATGATCGCCACAAATATGTTTTCACTTAATACCGTAATTATTACATACCGTATATTACATTTTAGACGTCTAAACTAATTGGAAATAATAATGAAAATCATTATGTACAAAAATAGGTAATACCATAATATATATATAAATTAACGTAATTAACAAAATATACAGGCGATACTTATGTTATTGGCATAATTGATATGTTTAGTTATGGTAATATAAAAAGTCGTAAAAGTTCAATATAAATTAATAGCATTAATATGTATTTACAAAACATTAAAAAAAATACTTCTACCATTTATTTATATCTGTAAACGAGCGTCTAAGAAATTATTACTATTCATCAGTGACACATGCGTGTTGTAACATCTATGCGACCTACCTGCACTTTTGTAAAAAATATTGTACATATTCTTAGCAACTAACTAGACACAGTTATGGAACAGAAGAAACTATTGCTGTGTTATTTAGCGATTCAATATAACCTTAGTCACACAAAGATAAACGCAGTGTATTTCCTATTTAGTAATGTCACATATGTAACTATCTCCCTAAACAAATCTTTAAAAAAATGTATGGAATATATTTCGCCAATCATTATCAATTCCCAAGACTATAAAAGTATGTTTTCAAACTTCAGTAACACTTAAGTTCTTAAACTTGTTAAGTATCATAGAGACGCTTCACGACAAAGACAAAGAAAGCTCTTCACATGAGATCCAATATGCATAACCTTTTGAATAAATTGTTTCAAATATTGGTTTATAGCATGAAACCAATTGTATTTTATTAACCGCTCTGGCTTCTAGCATGAGCATGTAATTCAGTTAGACGTATCAAGATGTAACTTGTACCATAACTGGATGAAGCGGCTTGGTGTTTTAATAATCCTATATCATAAAAACAGTAGTATGGTTTTCTAATCCTATTGCAAATTTTAGCAGATGCCTTCGTAGGATTTCGATGTACCTTGCAAGATAACGTTATATATTTAAAGCTGTTAGCAGCTTAAAGCATATTAACAGACTCACTTTCTTATTTATGATAGCTTCGAGCTTTAAACGCATACCGCCTTTGGCTGTATTTCATTATCGAAAAATTGCAAACAAGATGGATTTCCATCATTAAGATTTTTTACATAGTTACCATCTAAAAAAGTTTGTAAAATTTTAATTGCATGCCACACGTTTTGTGCCAAACCTTGTATTTTCGAGCTCTTACGAAAATAGGTCACTAACTGTCATGCACTTACACAAATCGATGCAAAACTTCAGACCTAGTCCTGCGTTTAATTTTGATAAGTAAATAATTAGCTTTTTTCTGCATTTTTGGTGACTAATCTAATACTTTATATGCGAATGAAAATTGTTTACCTCGCTGTGACCTTGGGGAGATGGGTACACCAAGGATTCTATCGATTCTACCACGTGTACCTTGAAGAACAGATGACCAGAACGACCAGGTATTCTTGGTTATGGCACTATACACTAGCACTATATTTATCAATGAATGGTTTGGTTTTAAGGATGGTCGAACGTCAGGGGATCAGACCGCAATTCTTTTGTTTATTAAAATTCTTTAAAGGGTCACGGGGTCCGATGGAAAAGGCCGGGAGCGCACGGGCGCTGGGTAGCGGTAAGGTTGCCGACTGCGCTGCTGTCGCTATTTGCGCCCGCTGCCGCCCACCGCTTGCCACCCGCCCCGCCGCCCGCCCAGAGCTTTCTCTGCGCAGCGCACAAAACAATCCTTACAGACGAAAGCTCCTATCAAGTGACATTAAACGATGCACCCTTACAGGAAATTAGCGAATAACGACTTGTATGAGTAAAATTAGATAAAATATATATACATATTATGTTATTTTAATATATTATACGTTTTTAACTTAAAGTTAATCAATTTTATTTATTGATTATATAAATATGTAAAGCTTGTCAGGTTGTAGGATGGATGGCTGGATCTACTGAACCGATTTTAAGAATTTTTTTACCAATATAAAGCCACATTATTTGTATTCCTTAATAATATATTATTTTCAGCCACATCCAAAGGCCAAATAAAAATACTTTTTCGTAGTAGTCAGATATTCATATTAAGACGGAAAAATAGTGGAATGAAAACGTTTACCTCTCCTTGCCTTAATCGCGTCTATCTGTATGTTTGCTCGCGATAAACTCAAAAATTGCTGCTTAAAATTTATTGTGGATTCACCTATATCTAGAATGATTAGTATGAAAAATTTAGTTGCTCGTTCGAAGGCGGGTCAACGCTGGTTGTAAGTTATCTTTCAATGTCCAACAGCTCGGTTTTCATTAATATAAATTCAATCGTTTTCTTTATCTACATTTTTGGACCAAATAAAGATAATTTGTTTTTTTTAATATAACCGGGGGCAGCTTGCAAGTGCGTTACCGGAAGATAGAGCTTCACAGATTAGCATGTTGCCGTAATATAAATTGAAGTATCACACCGCAATAACATCGGTGGTGCCTTACCAAAGTCGAGTTCGATGAAAAGAGACTGCTCATAAGATCGGCCGGCCATTCTCCTTCGCGGTGTGGGCCAGTGAGTTATTCTCCCAGTGCAGTGGTAGAATGGAGCGCTGATAGATGCCAGCGAGATATGAAGACCAGAGGCGTCAGGGTAGAGAGGCGGGTCAATTTCTCGCTAAATCTGGCAATTTGCTCGCAATCTCAGACTTCCCTAGCGATTTCCCGTTTAAAAAACCTGCAGGCTTAAGTTTGCTTTGGCTTTGTTTGCATCACAAGAGGTCGCTGGTTAAGCCCAGTAAGGTTATGACTTGCCACCGATCGGCACCGCAGAAAATGGAAATAATAAATAAAATAAATGGAATAATATGGTTTCAGTATTAATCACAACAAAGAATCTAAATCATTTCGAGAATTTATTTGTGGTAAATTATTATATGTAAAATGGAGCAGCACGTTTGTTGGATTTAAGGTTTACGTTAACTGTAAGGCATAAAGGAAAGGAGCTTTAACCGAATTACCATTGATAAAAAAATTATCTATTAAAAATCTTTATAAAATTTATTGTTTAGCTTTCGTTTATTGTTAGGGTAATATTTTAACTCACAAAATCTCAAGTTTCCTATACCAGGATGTGGAGTGTATGTAGAGGAAGAAAGGGAATGTTAAAGGGAGGATCTTCGATCATTATCACCACCGACTGGCCGCCCCTAAGGCCCCAGTGGCTAAGGTCGAGAATTACTTTGTTAGCGCAATTCAAGGTATGACGTCATCGAAGTGATAGTAGCCTCGGATTTTATAGGTGAGTGTAAGACATAATATAATATAATATGATATAATGGATAAAATGTGGATTACCTATGATTGGGACTTGGAACAATAAAGAAGAATGAACAGGCATCGTTCAAGAAAAAAACACAGCTAAGTATCTAATAAATTAGTCCTATAGAACTCACTAATGTTTAAGAAAATTAGGGGAAATTTACGATACAGCATGTCATCTCCCAAAAATGGTCGGTCTCTCTATTAGGGTAAAGACAAAAGTTAGTGGATTGGGCTGGATTCCTCGCACGTTCTAGCGAACTGGCGGACTTTGAATTTGTGGGCCAGTTTACCAGTAACCAGGGAGGATGTCACGAGGAAATCCGTAGGCGAACACAGATGGCTACAGCAGCATTGAGAAAACTGACCAGAATGACTAGCAAAACAGAAACGCGTCGAATATGGTAGTATACTATAGAGCAGGCTCGTCAGAACTTTGAAAATTTTTAATTACAATAAAAAGATCGAAATGCTCGAAAAAACCGGTCAACCCGGGTTTTGATTACTCTTAGACCCGAAAACCCGGGTTTTCAAAATTGAACCGAGTTTCGATGCCCTAATCGTACTAGTGTTATCATATGATATGGGCATGCCGGGTTCTCCTTGAATTAAGCATAAATTAAACAAATTTTCTGCGATAGCAATCAGCGCAATCAATCTGTTATAACTTATAAACATTTTGACGTATTATAAATTTCAGAATATTCGAAACTCCGCTTATTAATCGCACCGTGCCCATTTAGCTATATAATAAATATATAGCTAAATGTTTAGTTCGAGCAGTGCTATTGCATATCCTCTTTGGATTCCGCATGGCTCACTTGTCTATTAAGTATATTAGGGTAAGATTCCGAAATGATATTTAGCGCTATGACTCTCGGGCGTCAGCCTTCGAGCTAAGTCTCGTTTCTAGCTCTATCTAATCTCACACTAAGCTCTAGGTCTGACTCTCGTACTTCAAAAATATATGGCTATTGATAAATGTATTGGATTAAATGTGCTAAGTCTTTTAATTTAACCCTTAATGTATAGTTAAGGTTGTTCACCTTAATTATTTATAGGGTGGCTTAAGATTTAAGCAAAACAAATTTAAAAATAGTCCACAGACATATTATTTTATAGTACCTTAAATTATAGGATCTTACTTATTTTTCTAGTATTTTTATTCTCCGATAGACTAAGTTTTTATTTTATTTCAAACTTTAAAGTTTATGGTAATAAAGCCAAACTTATTCCACAAAACTCTTATCTTTACCTTCAACTTTTACATTTAGGTAGCATAATTTAAACCATGTAAGTCTCTTTTTTTTTAAGGAAGTATGTTATGAACGTTATGATCTATAATGCCCAAATTAAATATCTTTATGAACGTTACTAACAAACTTAGTAAAAAGTCGTTTGATGGTTCAGTAAAGACATTGACATCGATCCTGTGATATGACAATTGACATGAATATGAATTTAAAAGTTGCGGTTGCCGGTTGTTACGGTTCGTCATTGATCATTCCCTCCTTAGTCCTTAGTTATTTGATATTTGTTAATTTCTACTTTCTAGACCCTGTAACGACCCTTTAACTAATAAGATATCGTTTTGATAAAAAAAGTTAATCTCACGTCGCTCGTTATAGTGATTAGTACACAGAATTTCTAATCTAGTTTGGTAATCTACTATATTTAGTAGTTAATCTAGTTTAGTAGGTCTATTTTCTGTATGTATACACCATGGAGTGGAAACTACACCGGCAAAAATTTGGTAACGAAGAATTTACATTACCCAATAGTGAAGAAGTAACTATTGGTCGAGGGAATGATAATAAAATTATCCTCACAAGTTTGGTTGTTTCAAGAAATCATTGTGTTATTAAGGTTAATAATGATGAAGTAACAATTGAGGATTTAAAGGTAAAGTATGCATGGAAAGATGATTTTAAATTGACAGTTTGTTTTTCATCTAATAAATGATTATTGATTTTCAGAGTTCAAATGGTGTTTACATAGGAGTCAAGCGTATTTCACCTAACATTCCATATTCAATAACTGAAAATGATATAATTGGTATTGGTTGGACAGAAGGTACTCAGCTAACGAATATAAATGATACTGAAAAATACATATTTAAACTACTACAAAAGAAAGTACCTATCATTAACAGAATTCAATACCAAGATGAGAATAGTAAACCAACTCTTAAGAGAAGATATAGTGTTTTACCTATGGTTGAAATAATAAAAACTGAAAAGCCAATCAATGAAGATAACAGGAATTGTAAGGAAAATGATGTTGTTTTTATATTATCCGACAGTGATGTTGATTGCGAAGGCCCCTCAACTAAAAAGATAAAGAAGTTAGATACAATAAAGCAAGAGTTATACCCAGAAGATATAAAATTTGAAAATGATGAAATACAATTTGATGCATTTTCTATAAAGCAAGAGCAACTTGGGGATATTGAAGAACCTATACCAATAGATAGTGAAAGTGATAGTGAATCAGAACATTGGTATTTAAGGCTTTCACAGAGTTCCCCTGGAAAGCCATTTACAAACTTGCAAAAACAGAGAAAAACACCAATTAGGGATAAATGTTCAGATGAGAACTCTTATAGTCAATTTGATGATGTTCAGCTTATTGATGATGATGATAGTGATATATACTTTGAAGATTTGATCAGTTTAGTACCACCCACAGTAGACACACAGGTTGCTCAAACTACACAAGATGAGGGCAAGGTCACCGGAAAAGCTGTACAAGAAATAGATATAAAGAAAGTAGGACCTGATAAATTAAATGAAAATAAATCTGAAACAAACCTGCCACCCTTGCCAAGTTGTGATCACACTGATAGTAATCATATAAAGGATGTTACTGTTGAAAAAGTTTCTGCGAATGATCAAGGCCCAAAAAAAATTCAAGTTATTGAACCACTTTGCCAACCATCTAGAAGAAAAGTACATGTAGCTCAAACTGAATGTAAGATCTTTTATGCCTGTATTTTTAATTTTACATATATGTATTTCTATAATTATTGATTTTTTCATTGCAGCTAAGAAAAGATCTAAAAAAGAAAACAAACAAAAAAAACATAGTGAATCCTCTAAAAAAAGTATAAATAAATCTCAAAAAGATGAACGTAAAAAAAAACTAAAAGAAATTGCAGCTAAACTTCAGGAACCTAAACCTGTTCCTTCCAATATCAATGCAAGCAGTAAAAGTGTTGTTAATATAAAAGTTACTAATACAAGTCGTGGTGAATTTTTAACTAATGTAGTTCAAGCTGTTAAGCCTACAAAAAGAAAAGAGAGTCTTGACAAAAAGATGCAGCAAAAAAATAAAACATCCCAAGGGAATACGTTGGTTAATAGAACATCAGATTACAAAGAAAATCATGTTGAAGTGGTTTCAGCCGAACCTAAGTCAGAAAGCACAAAGAAGAAAAGAAGAAGATCAAGAAGAAAATCGGGCAAGACAGAGAAACCACATACTCCTCCTGTAAAAGCTATTAGGCCTTTAATGGATATAGACCTTGGTTTCTTTGGAAAGCCAGTTTCAAAAGTTGAACCATTACCACCTAAAAAAATTAAAAAATCTGTGAGGTTCTCTAATTCCCCCCCGGAAGTTCATGTATTTGAAATTGAACCTGGGAATAAAATGAAGGAAACTAGGTTAGTAAAGACAACAATGGTTGACAATTGTAAAATGCCAATATTTTCATTAGAAAAAATCACTTTAATGAAAATTTTAATTTGGAATCCACATTGGCTTGATGAACAGATTACTAATGCAGATCCCCCGCCAATATTGGGGCATAATAATATACCATTGGCGAAATTTCAAACATATAACAATCACCACCAGTATGTGCAGTAAGTAAAAATTATGATAATGACTAGATAATCTAATATATAAAATTCTCGTGTCACAGTTTTCGTTGCCATACTCCTCCGAAACGGCTTGACCGATTCTCATGAAATTTTATGTGCATATTTTTTAATTTTTAGATAAATTACTTATTTTTTTATTTTTTATGATACAGCATTAAAAAATACATACAACCCCTAATTTTTGCGACCCTCTACGATCAACCCCTATTTTTTATTATAAATGATATACAAGGCAAAACGACGTTTGCCGGATCAGCTAGTATGATATAAAATTTTCTCATTAATTGTCATATACATATGTCCGAAAAAATATTTTAAAACTAAAAGATGCATACATAATATTTCTAATAGTAATGTATTTACAAAAATATATGTGTATTTGAAAATAATTTCAAGAGAAAACTTAAAAATCATAGATATATAACAAAATATATTGCAGCATTATTCTTAAGGTAAATATAATGTTAGGTATTATTTACTAAACTCATTATGATTTATTGGAACTTGTAAATATTGACTCTATTGGTCTTTTTTTACATAAATGGCATTTTCAGGTTAATCGGTGATCTCTTGTTAATGGAAATATGGGAATGTTTAACTCAAGGTCATTTAAGGACTCGCAATCAACCCAAACTACTTCAGATGAGAATTGAAAACTTACCCCCGTTGCCACCCCTTGAACGCCACTTTGAACTATTTAACCTGAGTGTAAACAGTAAGTACTTGGTTATTCATTTGTTTTTGCAAATGCACAGAAAGTTTTTATTTCTAAAAAATATTCAGAAACTTCAGTTAGAAGTCTCTTAAACCTGTTGCTAATTTGTTCACAAGTCTCTTCTGTGCATAGCCCAAAGAATCTTATTTCTCAGGGAATCAAACCATGTACCTTAACCACTGAGCTATGAAGACAGATTATTAAAATAATGGTTGTTGTTGAGATGTTAAAAGTGAGTGAGGCCAAAAAAAGTTAGAATGCTCTCTGGTGAAGTCCTGAAAACTGAACAATCAGTCAGACAAATAAAATTTGATATTTCTGTATATACAGTTACATATTATATTCAAAAGTAAAAGGTAAAAAAAAACTATTTGGAAAGTCATTTAAGCAAAGTTCATTACAACTTTGCTGGTGCATTCTTAATTCAAAATCAATGTTTCATACATTTGAGCCGCGGTGTAGAATTAGCCTAAAAGATATCTTTTCGCATGGAACTGTTGATTAGCCACAACTACATTGTTTATATGTAATGTACCAATATCTTAATCTCTATATTTTACTTTCAGTTTCCATGCCAACAACAGAGGCAAAAAACGCTCCGAGAGTAGGCGAAATATTAATTATTGATTTTGGTCCGGAACATTCCAGGATTTCCAGGTTTTTTTTTGTACACAATGTAAGGATACTTCCTGCCCCTCCAAGTAAGTGTTGTTCATTATAAGATAATTTTTGCAAAAGTAATTTTTAACTCAATAACATTATGTACCTTAGAAGAACATCCAAAGATAAAAATTATTGTTAATTAACAATTACTGAAAACAAATTAAATATAACAGTTCTCACATTGCATTCAATTTTCACATTTTAAATACAATTAATAAAATTTGTAATATAGCTGTCTTAGGATTCGAATGTAACTTAGTACAGTTTTAGTTTTTTAATAAAAAAAATCTGCTACTTATTTTAAATTATTTAAACATGTAAATCCTCATTTTTGCTTATATTTTACAACCAATTTCATCAATTATTTAAGAATGTTTATTATTTAATAAGTTCTAGGACTTACATTTTTTTTTTTTAATTTAAACGTATTACATTTCAGACAACAAAAACACATTCTTTAGCATTTCATTATATGCTATATTTACTGGGAAGATGAGTCAGTTAAAAATTGGTGAACTGATAATTGGTCGGTCATTAGCATATATAAATAAGGAATTAATGTTATTTGAAGCCATGGAATACCTCTCGGGTTCACCCCTCAGTGAGGCAATTTTGAATCCGCAGCCTCAACACTTCCAAAGATATAATAATAATGCTCGTGTTAATATGAATTTACCTGTAAGTATTATTTTTAATTTAACAGATTTCATTTCTATGTTCTATATATATATAAGAAAAATGGTCTTCGTTTGAGGCTCCTTCGCGCCTAAACCACTGATCGTATCGACATGAAACTACTGCCATTCGATGCGAAATTTATGGTCTAGATGGTTTATGGCTATTTATTTTTTAAATTCTAGTTTTACTTTTATGAAAATTTATACATACGGACTTCACCGCGGAAACATTCGGGAAGGCTTCCTAGAACCTCAAAACGTCAACATCTGTTAAAAACTCGATTTTCGAAAATTTTAAATTTTCTTAGCGGGAAGTTAAAAAGAAGAATAATAAAAATATGAAAAAATAATAATAATGATACATAAAATTTTATTTGTTTCCTATTTTAATTCGCCCAGCGAAGCGGGCGGGAAACGGCTAGTTTAGAAAATAAATATATTGTCTAATAGAGGTTTTTTTAAATTAATTTTTGTATAAAAATAAAAATCGTTTTCTATTATAAGTATCTTTAAATGCCGATAATTTTTTTGTTGAATTTTGAAATCTGACACAACCTTAATATTACTACCAATATTAATCAATAAAGTCTCAAGTCCGTATTCCAGTAGATATCTCAAGTCTATCTCCGCTTGAGCACGTACAGTCAAATATATCAAAGTTTCCAAAAAAACAATATACTCAGTTCTTGATTTAAGTTTAATACCGTTCTAGAAATTACTAAAAAAATTACTAAAAAATTACTAATTTTTTATAACACTACTAATACAGTCAAAACCGGTTATAACGACATTGAAGGGACCGTATAGTTGCCGACGTTATATCCGATAGTCGTTATAAGCAATGTCATGTACACAAGTACAGTACATATGTATGTACATAGTTATCGATCTAGAATAGGTAGGTATGGGTTATAATATGGTATGTTAATATTATAATATGTATATAATATTTATTACGAAATAATTAGGTACAAAAGTAATCAGTCAGTCTGTTTTTTTTTAGCCCAGTCTCAAATATTTTTTGCATTTTACGTTTCATACTCCTCAAGGTATGAGTATCACCAGTATCAAACTGATCGTTAAAGGCAACAAATTTTTGCAAAATCGTTACAGCGTTAAGAGCCTCGGAAATCGTTGTTGGCTGAAACTGTTCGTTGGGAGAAAGTGCGTAGGTAATAATATGCCTAAATATTCATTCAATGCTTATAAATAAAATTTAAAATCGTTTGTATTGTTTTGTTTTACTGAGACAAGAAGCGGTTGGTCGTTATATCCGATGAATATCGATAAACTTTCGTCGTTGTAAGCGATATGTCGCTGTATCCGATGTTGTTATAAGCGGTTTCTTTACTGAATAGTTTACTAGGGATTCGGACGGGACCATACAATCTGGTTGTAATAACCGATAGGTCGTTGTAAACGATGTCGTTATAAACGGTTTTGACTGTAATAATAATAGCCTTTGTTCAGATACATTTACATTTAAACAAATTTCCAATTTCCTCTTCTAGTGTAACTGTGTGCCCCTTTTTTGGCAAAGGCCTCTACCAAATCCCACCATTCCTCTCTGCACTGTGCCACTCTGCCATGTACCACCTGCTGTTTCTTTAATGTGATCTATCCACCTTCTGAGTTGTCTCCCTCTTCTTCGTTTGCTGTACCTTGGGTGCCCAATTAGTAGATTTTTGCTCCACTTTTCCGTTCCTCTTGCAATTTGCCCCGCCCATTTCCACTTTAGTTTATTTATTGTAACATCACTTACCTTAGTTATTTTTTTGAACTCTCTTAAACACTACTAAATACAGTCTAATTTTTAGTTGTCTGTTCTGTCTTAAAAATTTTAATGAAAGTTTAGCTTTTAGTATTGAAGTCAAAATTATTTTAAAACCCTCACTCTAGTATTCCTTTTTACCCACACAATGTTAGATCAGTATAGCGCTAATGCATCCCTTCATCGTCTCTGTATAAAAACCAGGTGTCTATAGTCGACGCATTTTAAACTGAGTCGACGGGCAATAAATGTCACTGACAGTAGATTAGTGATACTTAGCTACCTGCGCACTTGGGGTCGATGATTGGTCTTTAAGAGTAAGGGTTTGAAACGAAATAAAAGCGAGTTGCGCTTTTCGGCTACACGGTTGAAAACCAACAGTGACCAAAATAACGTTGCGCTGATAAGACGTCTCCGTAGGGATGTGACATTCTGCATAAAAAAATAGATTTTTTATTAATAGATTATTTTTTTAGCATGAAAAATCGATTAATAAATAATCGATTTCTTCAGTAGCACATTGCAGTATTTTTGTTGTATTTTTAATTGTATGTAGTCTTGTGCTGCTGAATAAATTTATTTTACTTTTAAGTTATAGTTTTATCATCCTTTCGATGTTTTACAAAAAAACAATACATCTTCAAAGAATCGGATTCAATGTATCGCATTGTAAACATCGTTGTATATCGAATATCCCTAATAGTTCAAGGTCCGGGTTATAAAATACCAGACATAATGTCGGTAGGTGGCAGATAAAAAATCGACTATGATTGATTTTCAATTATAAAAATAATCGATTATTTTAAATATAAAAATCGCGTAAAAAAATCAATTTTAATCGATTTTTTTTTCACATCCATATCCCAAAGACATGGCAATTCTCTGTATAATTCGAGCAATTCGGTAATAACTTCACGTTCGTGCGTCTACGCTCGCCGCCGCAGTCGCGGTTTGCAACGCAAAGCGTGCTGCCAAGGTCATATCAAGGTTAAACGAAATTTGGCATAAAACAACTATCCACACGGTTTGAAACCAAAGTTTCAAACCGCCGTTTCATACCGTGTAGCGCATGCTTTAACATAACAGAAAAAATGTACTACACGCAGAAATCAACTTGGCACCTGCGTGGAATGTGCTTCCCCTCCCACCACACCCCACCGACTACCGCTCTCGCCCTTGACGCGACAATACGATCAGTAAATTAAATACTACCGTTAAAAAATAAACTAAAATTATATTTGTTTTATTAACCTATGGATATAGAACTGTTACTAAAAAATATACCTACATTTAACCCCCCTTATTGATAAACGTTGATATTATAAATAATCAATAATTCAATAGATACCTACTATCACGAGTGTCGAGGGGCCTTAAAGATTACTTGAATTTTTTATGCAGTTAGTACATCACTATGACGTCATTACAGCGAGGTGCTTAGTTAACTTCTGCGTTGTAATGCATTTAGTTATTTGGAGGATTATTTGTTATAAATTATTATATTATTGTTTTATCAATCCTTTTCAGTGGACTTTGACATTGAATGAGAGTCAAAAAATTGCGGTGGAGTCCTCTGTATCAGCGGCTCTTGGAGATCGGCCCAATATACAAATGGTTCAAGGACCACCTGGAACCGGTATGAATACAATTAAACTAACACATTAGTTGTATATAGTCCAAATTTTTTGAGATAAAAAAAAAATACAAAGCCCTTAATTTTCATCTACCCTCTACGATCAACCCCTATTTTTTATTTGTTAGTTAAGAACTTATAACTTGCACTCTGAGGTTTATATAAAGAAAAATCACAGTAAAACCTAAAAAGTGTTCATTCCGGAAAACCGAACAGTCTCTGGGGTAGACTAGCACAATGTTCCACGTTGGTATGTACTAAAAAGTTAGGCATTAAGGAGAAACGAAGCTCACTGGGGCAGCTAGTATATATATATAGATGCCAGGCGGTTTACCATAATGCGGTTTCGACAATACATACTTATTATAATTTTAGGTAAATCAAGTGTGATATGTGCAATGGTCATGGCATATTTCTACGACTCTAATAGAAGGAAACAGCAGAACAGAGGAAAAATATTAATTTGTGCGACGAGTAATGCGGCCATAGATGAAATTGTTATACGACTACTCAGTATACGGCAGAGCTTACCAAAACGTGAGTATATATATATAAGATATATTATTAAGGATTTTCAAAATAAATCACAAATTGTTTCTCTGAAATACAAAGTTTTTGTTTTATTGATCACATTAATAATACAATGCACTTATTGTCTAACTATAACAATGTTCACTTATCCTCAATTATATCCTTTAATCTATCTTTTTATAATAATACAATGCACTAACTTAATCTGCACGTCATCCGCCATTTAATCGCGCGTCACTCCGACGCGTCCCCTACCAACTTTGACAGACAACTTGTAAAAACGCGACAAATTCAGATGAATGAAATATCATTTCATTACACATATATACCTGTAGAATGTTGACTATGGTCATTTTTGGGTATTAAGTCGCATCTGATGCGTTGATTAAAATTGGTAAAAAAAACAAAGACAAAATTTTACAGACCACAAAAGTCTTCAATCAAATTTGGCGCTTCAAGTAAAATATATAAGCGGACTTTCTAATCTCTAATATATAAAATTCTCGTGTCACAACGTTCGTTTCCATACTCCTCCGAAACGGCTTGACCGATTCTTATGAATTTTTTATGCATGTTCAGTAAGTCTGAGAATCGGTTATTATTTTTTTTTATTTTTTAGAAAAAAAAATCGTTTTTATTTTTTTATGGTACACCATGCAAAAATACATACAATACTAAGTTTCACCCCTCTACGATCAACCCCTACTTTTTATTATTGTAGTTATTTTTATTGAACTAAAAAATGTTTCCTAGAAATAATATACATGGCAAAACAAACGTTTGCCGGGTCACCTAGTATTATATAAAAACAATTCTAAATCCTACAAACAATACTCTGTATAGTCTTACCAGGGCCCACGTCCCACAGGTAAATGTTTGTTAAGGGTAAGCAATTGGTAATCGGCTGAATATAGGATAACACAACGGAGACCTGAGACCTATCATTTAAGTTAATTAAGTAAAATGAATGTTACATGTCAGAAGAACTTTAGAAATGCTAAGGTTTGAAAACACAACACACACACATGGCACAAAAAAGGTTTTTTGGAAAGTTATGAAGAACCCATGTTTTAGCACTCTTCGGGTATCAGGGCTTTTTAAAGAATGCATGTATGTGACTAAAAATGTAGTATTCCGAATATACATCTTCAGGGTAGAGTTAGAGAGAGGTAGAGTTAAAAAGAGTCTCGCGACAACCCCACCCCATCTATAGGCCTCAGATTGCATCCGTTTCTT
Source organism: Pieris macdunnoughi (assembly GCA_905332375.1). Taxonomy (NCBI): domain Eukaryota; kingdom Metazoa; phylum Arthropoda; class Insecta; order Lepidoptera; family Pieridae; genus Pieris; species Pieris macdunnoughi. The sequence goes on from CAJOBZ010000061.1 coordinate 5,179,232, forward strand.
CAATCATTTTTATTTAATGGACAAGTAGGTGATTAGGTCTGACACATGTCATCGATTTTTGGGTTTGTGACACGATGGTTTCCTCACGGTGTTTGCCTTCACCGTATGAGTAAGTGCTTATTGCACAGATAGAAAGAAAACTCTGAAAAAAATTGAAACTGGTTCGAACGCAAAACAATACGCTTAAGCCAACACAGCTCTTCTATAATGTAGTACAGCATAAATTACTATAGATCTATACAAAATGTATATATTTCAGCGGAAAGGTTCAAAATGGTACGGGTGGGTCGGGTAGAAGCGATGCATAGTCGAGCTAAAGACGTCAGTTCACAACAGCTCGCGGCGAGAGACACTGCTAGACTGAATGCTGAGCCGCAAAATGCCGCGGTGGCTCAACAGGTAAGTTTTTACAGCAATGTTAAGAAAAATCTGAATTTTAATGTTATATCGATATAACGTTTAACATGTTCTGAATGCGATATCTATATTTTCTACCTCGCAGCAATTACATGTCTCTACATCTTACAGGCAAAAAACCTCTTTAAATATACTGCCGTCGTATTATCGTTATCGTCTGAGACTGCGAGACTATCATTAATTATGGTCATACAATTAAACAGTCTGGCTCGAAGGACCAAAATGTTCGGTTTCTGGGTCAGGGGGGATGTTGTAAATAATGTACACTATTTATTATCAACCCGTATGAAACAAAGGATATAAAATAATTAAATGCTGAAGAATGGCCATCATCTCGGGGCGTAACTCCGACTCCGATTTACGTAATCGCCACTTTTATAAAACTAAGAAAGCCCAAGTGAGCCAATTGTATAGCATTGGCTCGTACACTTCTTGAAAATGTGAATTTTGATGTAATTAGATAGTTGGATAAATTCTTTATTATACACAAGAAAGAATATGAACTAAGTGGTAAAAAACTACATAAAAAATATTTTTCGCACAACACACGGTCTGTCTTATAATGCGATCTCTACCAGGCAAACAAACATTACTAGTTAAAATAACGCACTATGAAACATATTTTTGGTCCTTCGATCCGGGTTCCACCATCTCTTTGATATGTCTAAAAAAAGAAAATAGCTCACAATATTAAAAATTCCCGTTTATTATTATTGCTTCCTATACTCTTACAGATTTCACATATAGAAGCGAAAATAAACATGTGGAAGACGGCAATGAGTGAAGCCAAGGATCCCGTGAGAATCGCCTACTGTCAGGGACGCATCACCCAACTCAATGAGCGAATAAATATGGTATTTCGATATTTATGCTATTAAAAATTAATTTAAACTATTGCTACTGTTAACTTTCTTCTGCTGAATATAATAATATAATAAATAATAAAAATATGAAATAAAAAAGTGCGTGCGCACACAGTACCCATTTCAGAAGTGAAACTTCTTTGGCAATCCAATTTTTAAGTCGTGATCATATTTACACAAATCTAAAACTTTAGATTTCCGAGAATTTAATTTATTATATCAGGTGCATAAAAGAACAACTAACATGATTTTTTATTTAAACAATTTTGTTTATAAGTTACGCCACGGTGGTGGTGGTGAAGACGTTAGACCTGAACGTCTAATGGCGGCTGAAAAGAGAATCATTGACTGCGCAGACATCATCGCTACTACGCTCGCAAGCGCACAGAATAATAAAATGAAAGGGTAAGTAATTATAACAAACTATTGTAACATTTCTCGTTTTCAGAGACATAATATTATCAAATTTGTTTTAAAATTTAATCGACTTTAAAATGCACTGCACATCATATTTTAAAATTAGTTTTAAAATTTAATCGATTTTAAAATGCACTAAAAAGTATAAAATTAGAATATTTCTTATATATTTATTAGTCCTGTCCAAGAGAATTCTAATATGCTAAACGATAGTTAAATATAATAACATTTTAATACGGCAAATACTTTTGAAAGTCGGTTTTATATTCACCAGAATCTAAACCCCTTTTTTAAACCATATTTTAAAACCATCAATATATAAGGGCCTAATCATACGTTGCGAGTTCAGGATATTAAGGAAACATTTCAGAATCTTGCAAACTAAAAAACAATCTGTCTATGGGATCTTATTCGCTGTGAATCCGTATCATTTGACATCTCCATCATCCAGATCGGTCCACGGATGGCAGAGCTATTCTTGAACATACAGAAAAAAAATATCGTCGAATTCAAACCTCCTTCTCCACCTTTTTTTAAGTCGGTTAAATATGTTGCATGCAAAGCACATAAACAAACAAATATAATCTGAAGAATTGTCTTTTTTATACTTTCTATCTGTCAATACTGCTTGTATTAAAAAAAATCTGTTTACCGTATCTTTCGACGCAAATATTATTCATCTCCAGTTAAAGAAATTCTAGGAGCCTTAACCAAAAGTTACGATTCAATTTATGGCCATTTTTAAGTATGTCCGATGTCTAGTTGAAACTGCTTTTCGCCTAGTTTATTCAGTAGCATCATTAATAAACAACAAGTATTTCCTCTTCATATCAAAGGTATACTATGATTTTTAACTCCGTAGAATTCTGACAGCTATCATTTTTTGACATGTCAGTGATGGCAAACCTTTTTGGCCAGGCATATTTTTTTAATTTCAGTACGAGTCCGAACATCTGAGTCTATACGTATAAATTTTATTGTTAGTTAATGTACCCATTTTATTAAGTGCGGTGCTCCACATTAAAAGTGGTTAAACGGCGAGTGGTAATTACGTTCCTTTTCATCACAAACAGTAAAAAATGCACAAATAAAGATAACATTTTTTTTTGAACCTGGAATTAGTAGGCAGTGATGCCAGCTTAAGAATAAAATAAAGTAATTAATGTTAATTCGATATATATTGTTCGTTAATATTGAAATATTTGTTATTTTTGTATTAGGTCATTTGAGTAAGTAAATATTTAGATTTACCTTTTTGTAGGTAAAACATATACAATACGTAGCATTTTTTTCAAATAAGTCAAATTTGTCGCTTTTTCGGTGGAGAACTTTTTTAGTAGCAACACTTACCTATGAAATGTCAGAATTCTACGGAATTAAAAATCAGAGTATAGAATGGATAAAATCTATCAAAATGACTAAAGAAGGATTTAGTAGTTGTGTGTCACTAGACAAGACCCTACAATATTTGATAACGACCACGTTTTAAATAAAAATACCAATCATTATGGCTACGTTTTGTATATTTTTCTGCTATTGTATCTTTACAGATACATATTTCTAATGCAATACACAATAAACCCTACACCTAAATCGAGAATTAAAAATACAATTCATAATAAAACAAGTAACTCTTGTGAACTGAGTAGTAATAATATATTTTTACTTATGTACTTTAGTAGGTAATAATGACACCGGTGTGTTACAGTGTGAAAGGTCGCATAGCGCTATGTATAGTGGACGAAGCGGGACAGGCCATTGAACCTGAGACCTTAGTTCCTCTGACCTTGGACGTCACCAAACTAACATTGGTCGGCGACCCACAACAACTGCCCGGGTATATATGCTCTCAGGTATGTTCTTTACGATACTTCTATACTACTTGAACTCTCCTTGTTAAACAGTGAATTTATGACTCCTAAAGATAGAGGTCATTCGAATCTCTTTCGGGCCCGCTCGTATATAAGAGATAGATTAATAATGTGCATTTTGACAATTAGCAATGTTGCCAATGTCGAAAAACAATTTTGCGTAGATTTGAAAAAGAAGAATTTAAAAATAAAAAAAGTAGCTTGTATTTCTAGAACTAGAGCTAATCGGTTATTTTATTAGTCGTTTTTGCATTCATTTAACTAGAAGAAATAGGATAGGACTAATTTTGAGACAAAAAAAAGGATTGCTGATACAGCCATTTGTTGGGATTAGGATACTAGATTTTTTTGGAATATCACATTTGAGTTAATTTTAGTTAGGTTAGGTATTAATTTTTTTTAAGTAGACTCAACTGAAATCTTGTTTATAGTTATATTCGAATGATGTTAGTGTTAATAATTACATCTTAATATATATATTTCTTCTGTGCGTGTGTATGTGACTGAACTCCTCTCAAACGACTGGACCGATTTTGATGAAATTTTTTGTGTGTGTTCAAGGGGATCTGGGAATGGTTTAGATTCACAAATCAGCCCGGCAGATGGCACTGCAGTCGGTACTTTCATACTTTGCTTAATATCCTAATCGCTTTAAATATCATGCAGGACAACGACTGTGGGGTCCACTAGTAAATTATAAAAAAAGGCGCTCACGTCATAACTTTTGTAAGATTTTGCAGGTTCTTGTGTTTGTGTACTCAAACAATTGAATTAACCTCTGCATTTATTAACAGCGAGCTAAAAAGCACGGCCTGGGGGAGAGTCTGTTCGCCCGTCTGACCTCGTGTACTGAACTCTGGCCTCAAAGTCCAGTTCTACTCCTGAATCAGCAATATCGGATGCATCACAGCATCGCTGATTATCCCAACAGAGCCTTCTACGCAGATCAGATACGGACAGTGCCACGCCCACCTGTAGATCTGGACATTCCACCCTATACAATACTGGGTATACATAGTGGGGATAAAGGACAAGGTATGATAATGCGATGTTGACTCACAAAATGTTGTTAATAAAAAAACATTTTTACATTCTCTAGTTTTGTATATGTCGGAGAAATGTCGTCACTCTATGGATATTGACATCGTCATTAGCGAGTTACGTGGTTGTCATGTGACACACTGTCCAAAATTCCAAAGTCAAAATGGCGCTTCGACCCCACTCGATGCATATGCTCTGCTCTGATTGGACGTAACAATATTTGTACTTATATTCGTAAAGTAATGAATCCAAACTATAAAACAATTAAATAATAAAACAAATCGAGTCAAAAAAGTAATAATAGGAATGTCAATGATTAACGAGACAGCAACAAAAATCAACGGTCAATTGACACGATCATAACATTCCCTGACATAGATGTATTGTTGTATAAAATTTGTCTTTAAGCGTCTACACACGGCCCTAAAATCAGAGGCAATATCGGAGAAGTGGTGGAGAGCACCCTAGTCCCCACCACCGTTGTTCCGATATCGCTACTGATTTTAGGGTGTAAGCAGATTTACTGTATTTTTTACTATATTATTCATTCAATTTAATAACTAGGTATGTTTCATAACTAAGTAACAATAGGTCTTTGTAAAAAAGCATTGCTAAATTTCTTTGAAAAAATAATTAAAACTCCTTTATTTGTTTAAAAGGTACTACAAAGGTTATTATGGTCATTCAAAATTCTTGGAATAGCTGCTAACTTCACGCATATTCTATTTCTTTTTACTTGTAGATTGTCTTATTCCCATCTCGCACGCTCGGCGCCCGGCTGGTTTAAAAAGGATTCGTTAGTGGGCAACTTCATTCTGTTAATTTCGTGTCACGGTGCGCGCGCATCGCAAAATTTCACTCTCATCAATTTTTCATAACGCGCCCAAAGAAGTATAACTTCAAAAAGTAAATAATTACTGTTGATGTAATTAAATATTATGAAAAATAAGAAAATCAAAGACTATAGTGCTTACGTAATACTTGAACGGCCCCTATGTAGACGCTTTCAATCTTTCTGTTGATGTCTGTTTCTTGTCGCTCGTAGATCTCTTCTAGGCATTCGATCTTTCTCTATGGCAGTATACAAATAATATACTTTTTCAGGGTCATCGGGTGCAAATGATTTAGAAGCGTGCGGTGTGTCTCGTTTGGCAGCCGCCCTGGCCCAAATGACGAGGCCGAAGGGGCTTTCCTTTGCGGTCATCACTCCTTACGTGGCCCACAGGGATCTCATTAGGAAATATTTAAAGCATGAAGGGTTAGTCACTTATTTTCAGATTTGAAGCTCACAATATTAACGACCTGTTCATTTACATACTATATATCTTTAATATTTTTCATATTAAAAAAAACCTTTTATATTATTATTCTGTGATTTTACAGATCGGATAATCTAATAGAAGTGAACACAGTGGACAGTTTCCAAGGACAAGAGCGAGATGTCGTTATCGTCTCGTTGGCTCGAAGTCACGGACTTGGCTTTCTCACGGATGCTGGACGAATGAACGTGATGCTGACACGTGCTAGGCACGCCCTCATCGTGTGCCTCAATCCACACGCTGTTATGGTGAGTTTTAAAGCCGGCTAAACGTTTCTCGGCCTTATTAAAAAAGGATATACGTATTAAAATCAAACGTATGTGTTTAGGTACGTACTGGGTCTGTTTCCATGGTTACGATATTATTCCCATTTTTTTACAACGAGATTGCGGTTAGGCTACAATGCAACTGTTGCAGCACAGACACGGATCCAGTCAATGAATGCGTAATATAATCTTAATATATATAAATTACGTGTCACGTTGTTTGTCCTCAATGGACTCCTAAACTACCGAACCGATATCAATCAAATTTGCACACCGTGTGTAGTTTGATCCAACTTAAAAGATAGGATAGCTTACATCTCAATTTATACCCGCAATATTATTTTATTGCAAAATATTTGTTTATTATTTGATAGTCACAATTCTAACAGATGGCGCTGTGTTGAAAGTACCAACGTTTCAGCTACAATTTAATGGCATAACCACCAAAAAAGCATGGTGGTCCCCATGACTGGTGTTCTCTCTCCCTTGAATAGTTTGCTACTATGTAATATAACAAAAACCTTAGCCACAGTAACGCTTGGCCGGTCTGCTAGTAATAGTATAAATAATGGTAATATACAATACCAATGAACTTTTTATAATGCGATTTGTATGTAAATGTATTCAAGGTTTTGAATGCCATCCTAAAATTATCGAAAAATTATATCTACTGTAGTGTGTGAGTTAAGGTAAACCTGAGAAAACCGCATGTCGTAGATCTGAAAATCGCTGCTTCTAAAGTTCAAGGAATTTTTAAAATCCCTCCATTAGTTTTTTTTATGGCAATAGTTCCTCTATTAGTTTAGTTTATTCGTTACAACCATAAATGGTTATTTGAATATAGAACTCAAATCAATTCGTTGCTATGGATTAAGTATGATGATCTATTTCTTTTTTCAAGGACGTGTGCTACATTTCTTTAGTGTGTATGTTTGTTTCAAATTTTCTCCGAAAGTACGTCCTTTGATTTGAATCACGTATATTCCAGATTAGGGAACACTCCAAGTTTCAGCTTCAGTTCAGTATTTTTTGAGATCTCCACGCACTTAAATGCCTATAACGATGATTGATGAAATTCTTTTACAGAGAAACGACCAATGGCGAACATTAGTAGAAGACTCTCAACGGAGACACTTATATAAAATACTACCGAACAGAATGTGCCGAGCACCCACAAGTACTGAATCTGATGAAGATATACTCAAACATTTACGAGGAAAATAATTTTCCTTAATAAGACTTTTCATAATCCTCTCTGCTATATTATAAGATAAAAAAATAATAATAATCGTACTTTATTTCATTAAAACCTTTGATTAATTACAACTTTAAAAGGAAAAGTGATCATATCGTGATTCCCTTTAAAGTCGCAAGATATATCTGGCTTTGCCCAATAGATCCATTTCTTGACCAAAAATTTTGGGCATTTGTTTTGCTGAATCGTCTCTCGAGAAACTTTGTATTATAGGAGCACATATCGTGCCGCAAGGATGTTAGATATTTCTTTTTTAAGCTAAGGTTTTGAAGCGGTAGGACACGTATTTTTACCATAAGTTTGAAGGTAGTTGAAGAGTTTCTGTGCGTTTTCTTATGGTAAGGTTTTACTCAAACTCAAAATATCTTTATTCATGTAGGTAAACAAGTACACTTATGAATTGTCAAGTTAAATTGTAAATTTACATTTACTCCCAGTTCGCAAGTCAAGGGCGTAGAGCGGGTAAGAACAGTTCTTCTTTAACGTACGTATTACGTAGTGGAGCCAACCGTTCGAGCTGATCGAAAAATGCTATAATAAATCAATTATTAAGATTATCCATAGAGACATCACCCTTCAGACAAGACAAACTATTTTAGAGATCAAGTAGGATGTCTTCTTTGGATTGAGACAGACGGAGCATCAATCTTGGTATTCTGAATTCTTCTTACCGTCCTCTTAGGGTCTTTTATTAATTAAAACCAATTAATATTTGCCTTTTAGTTGACATTATCAGATCGATCTCTTTTTCGTCGTTTCATCCGGGCTAAACCATGTCCATTTTTATGAGGGTTTTGAAAAAAAAAAAGACTTCATCATATAAAGATTCTCTTTCTCCATAAAGTCCGGAAGTCTCTGTTCTTTTACACATAACCTTTGTTTTGTGGTACTATTTATATTGGGGAAGTAAGTCGCCAATACTCGCCACGCAATCAGTGTGGCCAGTGCAATTTATGTTTAGGCTAAATGGGAAAAAACGCTGCTGCCCACTTTCCCCAATATTATGTTCCCTATTCTATTCTATGCTATTCGTAGCCGACACTCTACAGAATTAGAGCACGCCAACAACAAACATATTTGTGCATTATTATTACACCGAAACGCCATTCTCGAGAATTTAGTCTATGAACTCCATATTATCGTGAAAAGCATTACTTACTAATGATAGTTGATAATATTCCTTATTGCAGACATAGTTTGTAAAGTAATGCAGAAGTAATACGTACGTTATTTCCCCTTATTAATTATAGGTACTTTAGTGGGTTTGAAGCGAATTGATTTTATTTTCCAGGTCACGTACGTTATACTTTTTTGTTTGACTTATTTCGGAGATCAAATTCCATATTCAAATAACTATAAATCTTCGGAATTTGAACTTGCTGAGATTTTCATCTATGGTTAATTTTGTCAAAAATTATACATAGAATCTCTACGTTTAAAAAAATTAGTTGACATGGAAAAACATGAAGATGTTTTGTAAAATATTTATTTGTATCTCTAATTAAAAATACGAAATGTTGAAATTAACAGACTATATAAAACTTTTTACGTGACCAAAGAAATATTATATGTATAACCTGAATTTATAATGCTCTTTTGTATGGGACATGAGAATTGAATTGAATTTTGTTCTACAATACAATATTATTTTTATAATCTTACACGACGTGTAGAAAGGTTTTTGTAAATATATTGATCAGTGTAAAATATTTTGGGAATATTAAACCGCTGCAAGCCACAGTTTGATAATATTTTCACGTTTATTGACAGTAATTTGAAGCTTAAAGTGGGTTTAGTACGTTGTAGTAAATATAGTTGTTTTTTCCTGTTTTGTGTTGATTTTTTTTAATGGTATAGAAGTCTTTGCGTAACTATTTGAATCTTCACTAAACAGAATGTGTACATGCTTGCATGCATGATTTGATTTTAAATTACCGTCGTTAAAATTATAGACCTTAATTTTTTTGTACGATATAAAATTGCTCCTAAATATTAGCATTTAAAAATTAGACTTCAGATGGTGTTTGTTTCTTTATGATTAAGAAATCGTAACTATGGTAATGTGCTATTATATTTAGACCACGTTTTATAATAAGCTAGACTACTAATATTGTAAAAAGTTTAATTATAATGAGTCCTCATAAACTATAACATTTTCGTTAATAAAAAAAGATGAAGATAAAAGAGTTGAAAACCGGTCCATTGTAGATGCAGTAATACATTTTAGTGCGTTCTGTGATGACCAAGTTTATTTGCGCATAAAATAAAAATTGTAATTTGAGAATGAACTTTTTTATTTCATGATCCTATTGACTCCTCCATGCTTAGCACTGATCTTAGGTCATTTTAATAAACTCTATGTGCATAAACAATAGCATCATGCACAATTTATTAAACATTACTCATATAACACTTGAATAAAAAAAAATGATTCTGACAAGTTTTTTTTATTGTATAGTGGCCATTATCCACGATTCCAAGTCCAAAATTTATACTTCTTACAAGACTATTCTTCCCCACCACAATAAACTGGTCAACTTGCCTGCTGGATCATCATCAATAAAACTTCAAATTAGGTAGTAAGATTGCTTTATGCATTTTAATGGACATACATACATCCATACTTAAAAGTCAAAAATTAAACTATTATAAATTTTATAACCCATGATACTGTAATACTTATACAATTCAATCCACACTTACAAAAAATAGTCATTCTATTGATAACGAAAACTAAACCCTTTAGTGTAAAGAGAATAATTTCTTTTCCAACATAGCACTGGGTATAACTCTTACAATTGAAAGCCGCAACAAGGTATATGCTTCTTCTTAAAACAGTTTTAAGTCTTCTTAAATTAAAATGCAGAAATTAAAAATGCTCCGACAAGACATTTACATGGATTATAAATAAAACAAATCTAAACTAATAGCAAATTGTCATTTTATTGTTAACTCTTTATTTGAATAAAGAATTGATTAGAATAGACAATTCTGAATTTAAAAAAATGACAACTGTTATTAGGCGCTTCGCCAAACTTCATAACTGGTGTGAAGTAAAATAAAAAAAACAACATATTTAGTGTATTTTTACATTACTGTATTTTTTATAAATTTTTTATTCTAATAATAAAGGTAGTAAATTCGCTAATTAGAATGTTGCGTAGATATATTTATTATTATTGCCAAGTTGATCAAGATTGGACCATTTCGATATTGTTTTTATTAGATCAAATTTATAGAGTTATTTAAGTAACTAACTAATAGTTGATACTAATTTTTATTAAAACAATGAGTATCAACTATTAGCATTACTATTCACAGCGATAACGAAGTTTGGCGGATTGTTTATTTACAAAATCCAAGTAAAAGGAAATACTTGAAAACTATTTACAAAAAATATTAGTTAACCTACTTCTATACAAAACTAAGACAGAACTTATTTTACCTAACTTAAACTTAAAAACACAACTAATCCATTACTTCATTTACTTAATGACAGTTATATATTCCAACTGAATTTATCGGAAAAAATATTTTCAAATACCATCCGATCGTATGACGGTAGAGTTCCCTCAAATTCTGAAGATTTAAAAACATTACTTAACACTTGTTAAACAAGTAGAATAAAATATTCATCATAATAGTAAAAATTATGTCTGTCAATCTGTCTGTCTATCACTAAGCAAAGAAACAGAAGATCACGTGGCGGTTAATTTACTCATAATAATATTGACTTGTGTTTCGAAGCAGCAATATACTGCTGAATGCTAGTAATAGCGCCTTTAATACTATCTGTTAAGGAATATTTTTTTAAAATGAAATGGTCTTCACGTTCAAACAAACGAAACAAAATGTTAGCTATACATTTAAATAAGATTTTACGGCTATTTATTACGTAACTAGAGGTTTCGAGTGTAAATGTAATAAACGCGTTTATATCAGTTCTCTTTAAAAGAAAAAAAATCAAAGAATACATTACATGATCATTATATATGCATTTTATTATTTAAAGCGTTATTAAATACTATTTTTCTTTTAATCACAATAGTTTGCATGCAATTTTATTTTTGTCTCGTTTATAGTAAAGGCAAGATAGACCAAGGATTACAATCCATCTCTTTCTCTCAAGTAATGCTGGAAAGAGACTATATCTTTCAACACTAACCATTATCAATTGTCTATTGAACTCAAGCGAACACTTAAAAATATAGCTGTCTCTCTCACAAAGACAACAAATGAGCATCTTTTGACGATGTACCATTAACCACTAACTAATGAGGCGTATTTAATCACAATAAGGCGTATAAACGTACTTTGGGCCTCAAACCGAATATTTTGTCTTTATCATCCTCAAATATGAGGACATGACAAAACATTGAGGCGTAAAGTACGTTTATGAGACCTTTTCCGGCGTATTTTACAAAAAATAAGGCTGCGCAAGGCAGTTATGACGTCACTAAATTTCACTATGTCAAGCGGTAAGTTCGCACTTAATTAACTTACTCATAAAGTCCATTCAACTATGTACAGTGTCAAACTGTTGACCGACCAGGGTCAATGGCGTCTGTAATGGGCGCCATTGCTGAATCTGAAAATAAACAATATTTCAACATGTATTTCGCATCTCGGTAATAATATAAGAAAGACCGCCGGATACAGCAAAAGTTCTGGAATTCCTTGGAAGCTCTTATACCCAGAAAATTTATAAATAGAAGCATTATTAATTATTTTTATTTATTAATGTTTAAATTGCGTAATTTTTGCATCGTATATTTACTTTTCGAATTACTATAAAACAGTTTCGAAGACTACTGAAAAAACAATTTCATTGTATGAATGGTAGGTTTATAGGTAAGGTCTCTTCCAGGCAACTTGTTTTGGAGCTTTATAAACGACTACTTTTTACTTGAAACTGGCATAAAGTTAAAACTATTTCCATAATATTAAAAAAAAACGACTACTTTATAACAGCAAGTAAAGAAAAAATTAAAGTATGTATTTAAATAAGTAATACAAACAGACAAAATACCGAAAAAAAATAAACCTTTATCAGGATTAACGAGACGAGGGACGGGGAAAATCCTTTTCCAACTAACAGTCACAAAGAACTTTCAGGCAACCCATAATTATGGCACTATGTACATCCTTTAAAAAATATCAGTGAAGCGGAAACAGTCTGTTCAGTGTTATTTCTTTCGCAACCAAGTTTTTATTAATAAAATCAAAATTAAATGTTATTTGTTTACCCATAAATCTCAAAATAACACCTGAAAGTTGCAAGGGTACCCTTAAATTATATTTTTTGGACAATCTGGGGTGTTTCCTTGATTCCATAAATTTAAGATATTACATGTATATGGCAAAAAAAATGTTTTTTCTCTGTGTTTGTTTAAAGTTTTCGTTTCGTTTTAAGTTCTAAGTAAAGGAATTTGTGGCAGCGAGGTTGAACTCCTTAATATACTCTTAGTTTATTAATAATCCTTGCAAAGAACTTGATGATTATATATACTGCTCAAAACAATTACGGGAACAAAACTTTAAAGTAGAACTAAACTTTTTACTTAAGGTTTTAATTATTACTGGCCACTAGATAATGTTAAGGCATTGTCGAAGAAAATAAAAAACAAAAGAGCATCGGCGTTTTGGTTAGTAGTCCTATAATAAAGTGGCAGTGTGTCTAGAAACACCTAAAAACAAAGTGACGTCTTTGAATTTTCATTACTTTTTAATCACAGAAAAAACATTTTGAGTAGTTTTTTTCAATCTTTTGAGTATTAATAGAAATTGAAGTGAGCCTTTTGAGTATTGTTTTTCATTGAAGCGAGTGAGTTTAGGTCATAATGCCAGATCTGACTGAATTGCATGTCTCCCGAGCTATCGCTTTGCTTGAAGAGGGTCGAACTATGCGTTATGTAGGAAATGATCTAGGAGTAGCCCCTTCTGTTATCTACAGACTTTGGAAGCGATACCGTGAGACGGGAGAATACTCACGTAGGCGTGGTCAAGGTCGAAAGAGAAAAACTACACGTTTGCAAGATAGCTACATCGTCAACTGTGCTTTACGTAACCGCACCACAACTGCAAGAGATCTACAAAATACACTAAGGACGCTACTGGTGTAGAAATTTCCGACCAGACGGTAAGAAATAGGTTGTTGGAAGCCAATTTGAGATCACGCCGACCAGTTCGGGCTGTGCGTCTAACAATTCAACATAGACAAGCTCGCCGACAGTTCGCGCAAAATAACGCTAATTGGCAACTTCGACATTGGAGGCCAGTGCTTTTTACTGACGAATCACGATTCCGTCTAACACGTTGCGATGGTCGTCTACGTGTTTACAGACGCCCAGGCGAGCGATACGGTGCAGCAGAAGTCCACGAATATGACAAATTTGGATGTGGCTCTGAGATGGTTTGGGGCGGAGTTAGTTTGGACGAGCGCACAGATCTCGTCGTTGTTCCCGGGCGCTTGTGTGCTCAAACTTACATTGAAAATGTGCTCGAAGATCATGTTTGGCCCGCAGCATATGGTATGGGCCCAGATTTTCTTTTAATGCAAGATAATGCCAGGCCGCATACTGCAGCCATCACGTCAGATTACTTACGGCAGCAGGAAATCCGTGTAATGGAGTGAGCCCTGACCTAAATCCAATTGAACACATTTGGGACTTGCTTGACAGGCGCATCCGGAAGCGTCCGATTGCACCTCAAACACTGCAGCAGCTCACTGAAGCGTTGATTGAAGAATGGGAGCGAATTCCACAAGAAGATATTCGGAGGATCATACGAAGCATGCCGCGTCGTTGTCAAGCCGTGATTAGGGCTCATGGAGGCCACACACGTTACTGAAAGTCACTAAAGACGAATATTCAAACGATATAAGAATATTTCTTTGATGGACCTTTTTTATCGCCAATTAGTTTTTCGTCTACAATGCACATTTTAATATTTTTTTAATAAAAAAAATACAAATTGAATTTTTTTATTAATTGTAGTAATTAACAAATTAACAAGGTAAAAAATAGCGTACAAGTTAATTTAAATCTAATTTTAGTTTAAGCAATAGAAAGGAGAAAAATCTTGGTCCGCTAATTGTTTTGAGCCGTATATAATAGCGCATCCATTCTAAATAGATTACACCCTACAACGGTATTGATTTGAGAAATAGTACTAGTAGTATTTAGATAAAAAAATTACGTTCATAATACTAACATTTACGTACAAAACTTTGTTGAAAAAATATAAAAAGAGGGTACCCACCTATTGAATCTCTTATACTTGTTATGATGTTTGTTGTAGTGTTGTCCGGGCCGTCGCTCACTGCGGTATTTGAAATTGTGGCCCCACTGCATCTTGTTTTGTTTATCCTGGAAGTAAAGAAACTTACCACGTAGTATCTAGATATCATATATGGATGAAATAGCTAAGAAAACATTCATTATCCTCAATAAATATAAAGGGAATATTTAGATTAGTATAAAACCCAGTACCGGATAAAGCCAGCGCGGGGCCTGTAGCAAATTCTGCCTAGGGGCCCTTGGTTAGGCTTTAGGATTTAAATAGTTCGCCTGTTTCCTCGAAATACTTATAATCGATATTATATTAAAATCGATTAGAAAAATACAATCTCGGCTACGTAAACTTGCAAAATAAATGTATACCTATATAAAAATAAAAATCTGAAGGGTACAAATAACTTGCTAGTCTAATTATGTATATCGATTATAATTAAAATTTGAAAATTAACGTTAAAGTTAATACGTACTTATTATTACGATTAAACTTGACGAAGTCGAGTTTATTTTTATTGGGAAGTGAAGCATAGACAAAGTGCTGCGCGTTAAAGGTATGCAAGATATTTTACGCTACTATCTAAATTAATATTTTTTTTATTACGGTCAGACAGGCGTTGGAGAGCGGGGCCCATAAGTTCGCGGGGCCCGTAGCATTTGCTACTCTTGCTATGTGGCTAATCCGGCACTGATAAAACTTCATTGTTATTATGTTTGTTTTTATTTTATTTTTGTTATGTTTACGTTTTTGATTAAGGTAATAAAGTATAAATAAATAAATTGTTTTATAAAAAAAAATAAGAAAGGAGAACGACATGGCCAATCTTTATTCTTCATTTCATTTTCAATTCATTCAACATAATCTTTATAGTTTTTATTCTTGTGTTTGTTTGTTTTAATTTTTTCCTTTGATAGATAACTTATGTTCTAATTATTGATGTGTATAATTTTGTGATGTCATATTTTCTTGTATTTTTTTAGGCATACACGTTGTTTTAGAACGTATAAATAAATAAATTAACATAGCTTTAGAAACCTTGTTTGTTTATTTGTATCAACAAGGCCGCACATAATATAAAAAACAAGTTACGCAAACTAGAACGAGTGGCCTCGATAATAAGACGTGTGAACGGCATTCACCATCATAATGCTTATTCTATGGAATTTATTAAAATGAAAAAATTACAAAAATATGTATTACGAAAAAATACAAGCATAAATTAAAGAGTTACGGCTCACGCCCACGAGACGGTTTTTCGCCGGGTCGTGTACAAACCGTCTTGTGTGCAAGCTCGGACGGTTTCAACCCGGCACCGGCAAAAAATCCGTGTTAAAACCGTCTGGTGGGCATAAGCCCTTAAAGTGCGAATGGCTTTCCTATAATAATGGTCTGAATAAATATCTAGATCAAAACGGTGGAGCGTAAACCCCTTATATTGACGGGTTACCCTTTCCTTTGCTTAAATACATTTAGGAATCTTTTCAGTATTAATCCACTGTCGCTGCTCCATTCTTACAGTTGCAGTCGTCTATTTACATTACCACGTGATTGTGTCAATAAATAATATATCAGAAACTATTCATATTTCTTATTTTATTATTATTATTTAGTTTAATAATAGAAACAACATCACAGGGTGCATAAAATTCATGATTTTTTAAATATGCACACATTTACACACTTCGTTACATTTATAGAAAAACAAATAACATAATGTATAAAAATATAAGGGATGCAACGGACGGCCTTATCGCTAACAAGCGATCTTTTCCAGGCAACCCTAGTAATGAAAAATGAAATATGATGGGCAAGGTGCATAACCAAATCTTATAAAAAAAATTATAGTATGTATAACCACCATTAATCTAAAATAATACAAAAAAAATAATACTTAAAACTAAAAAGCAGAGCAGTGTTGGCCTAGTGGCTTCAGCGAGCGACTCTCATACCTGAGGTCGTAGGTTCGATCCCCGGCTGTGCACCAATGGACTTTCTTTCTATGTGCGCATTTAACATTTGCTCGAACGGACACATCGAAACGAAAACATCGTGAGGAAACCGACATGTCTTAGACCCAAAAAGTCGACGGCGTGTGTCAGGCACCGGAGGCTGATCACCTACTCTAATAATTTAAAAAATATTGATTTTCTGGAGTTAACCACTACTTTCTCCCATTTCGGCATGACTTTGATCTATAAGACAACAACAAAAACTGGGACTTTCGTTAAGGTTCATTAAAATTATTTGACAGTTACGGGATAGCAAAATTTAAAATCTTAGTTTTTTAAAGTCAGTTTACTAACGTATTACCGATTTATAACCGAAATACCGATAACTTACCTGGAATGGATTATAATCGTGCCGGTTATGGAATCGGTTGTAATGATGGAACTTTTTCACTTTTTTGGAACGACCGCAATCCATTTCGTCCGAGGCGTTGAGAGCCCGCTTTCTTTCATCACGCCTTTCTTCGAATACCTGTAAATAATATTTACACTAAGTAATGATTCCTGCTAAATTTGTCTTTACGCGAGTAAAACCATTTTAAGTAATTCTTAATTTGTTTTAATATTAGGAAGCCTTACAAAGCAAACGAGCTTAAGAAACAGCTAAAGAAGGCAGCTACCTATTACACCAATATTAGAGACTTTTAGGGAGGAATATTCTCTTTTTTTTAATAAGGAGGTCATATCTCCCAGGATAGACACTGGAAGGTGGAACCCGATTCCCCATGATTAATATATCGCGACGTTACGAGTGCTTTTTATCAGTTGTGGTCATCGAGACTGTCACATCATGTTGACAGATATTATGAATCGATATAGATTTATTGTTTAGATTAAAGTTTTATTTTAAAAAAATATTCATAATTATGGCAAATATAAAATAGATAAGGACCCTTGACCGATTTTTTTATCAGCTGTGTTTACTGTTTCACCCAATATCTATATTAAAAATACAGACACAAAATCGAATACACCCAAGTATGTGTTCTTATACATATTTGTACTGATGAGCTGTCTTATACTCAAATGAAATGTAAGACAAAATTAAATTTAATCTTAAATTAAAACTTGAAAAATATAGCTTTTTAAGTGATTAATTTTTTTTTGATTTGCACAAAAACATACCTGTCTCGATAAATGACTATGAGTGCCATTCCAGGAAGAAACGGGTGCCCCATAGCCCCTGTGGGAAAGGCCCTGCAAATGCCTGGCCGTCTCGAGGGCAGAGCCCGAGTGCTGAGGCGCAGCGGGCGCCGGGGCAGCTCGCGGGGGCGAAGGCTCTCGCTCGCTGAGAGGAGACATACTGCTAACACTGGTGTTAGGACTCTCTTGTGTTTCACCCACTCGGTCTTCTTTGTCTTTAAGCCTAACAATTTTTTTACGTTAATATTAAACTACATTTTCTACGGAAATACTTCAAAGCTTTTTTACATGTCGAGAGCTGGTTAAAAGAATAGGAAAGAAACTTTTTATTCGTGCCTTTTTCAACTTAATATTTTTTTTTTGTTCTGTAAAGCTAAGATTCAGAGACTTAGGCCAAGCTATTTAACTCGAACTATGCCTTACGTCAAAATCGAATACGTTTGAGACATACCGGAGTCATACTTAAGCTTGTCTCCAAATCACCCACACATTTTGGATCATGGATAAAAATACTTACTATATTCCAGCCAATTATACATATAATTCTTTGTCTCATAAATTATTTAATTAGATATTTTCTTTACCTCTGAGGATAACCTTCAGGTTTCATAGACGAAAATATAATAAAAGCTTAATAGAAAAAAGATCAAAATTATATAAATATAAAGGATCACTCACTTTTTGTTTGTGTCTCCGTTGAGGCTGGGACTGAGTAAGGGTGCACTATTTTCATTTGACACCGTCCAAGCGTGATGCATGCCTTTTGTGGTCACTATGACGTGCTGCGGTGACTGACATCTACTAGGCTTAGGTTTTCTTTCATCTTTTTTCTTCTCATCAGTCAACTTCTCACTCCTTTCATCACTACTGGATTCTGAATCGTACGGCACTAACTTTGACCCGGTGCCATTCCTCTGTACATAACCGGATGTGCTGCCTTTATTCATCTGCTCTTCTAACTTCTCTAACGGTGACTTTTGCCTTACAAATTTATTTAAAACTTTCTCCGGCAGCTTCGGACCGATAAATGCACTCTCTGGCTCAGTCTTGACAAGTTTAGACTTAGGAACATCTTCTGGCTTCTTTAAAATGAAACTGATTTTTTTATCGTCAACTTTGAAATTTGTTTTTTCAATTCCATTGAGAATTTTAGGCGCAGTCACTTTTTCCACTTCACCGTTTTGTTTGACAACCCACGGCTCAGAGTTTGAGCTGCTGGCATCTGTCGCTTGACTAAGTGTTGAATTTAATATTATAGGTTTGACATCAGGTTTCGAATTATTGTTTGTACTGTTTGTAGGTATTAGTTTTCGTTCATCATTTCTATTATAAAAGGTCAATTTAAGTGGACTTTTTTCTCTATTCAGAATATTATCCGAAGCTTGGCTTCCGTAAAAGGAATTGGTTGATGTTGAAGGTCCGTTAAAGTCTTCTATTGAGTTGTCTTTTTCAAAGAACATAATATAGGCATTAGTGCCGAGCACTGCAGATAATGGCAGGGACCGAACACAACTGTCATCAAATTGATAGTAATTACTGTTTGGAGCTTGCCCGATGGCTGTGTAATGGCCGCAATTTTGGGATGGTCCCAAATGTGTGACGAGACTTACCAACTTGTATGACTGTAAAAAAGTTATTGTTCCTTAAGACTCCAATTTTAATGTGAAATTGGACAAAAATTTAGTACTTATTAATGGACATTATAAGAAATTCTTCGAGAGTTCCAACTTTCAATAATCATTGAGAATAGGAGGACAATATATTTTTTTCTTATATAATACAACTATAATTACTATGGGAACAACTATCTATCCATACTCATTAAAGAACTGTGTTTTGTTAAAACCAAATGAAACCACCAAAATAATATTTTAACAAAGAAAAACCAATAACAAAATGTAAATTGCATTGTAATCTGAGCAAAATAAGAAAAAGCAATATAAATAGACTCACCAATGGTTGTTGTGTGTTTTTGTTAAACATATACTTGGAAAGTGTAATTTTCTTTCTAAATTGGACATGTTTAGATAACTTCCCTCCAGCGAGTGAGAACCGTTTCAATGCAATACATAGAACCATTGGAGCTCTTTCAACAAAGAATTGTTTTGTTGCTGATACCTGCAAGATTTAACTATCTCAAAACCAATATTGTAAATCTACACCAGTGATTCCCAAAGTGGTCTATATCATATGACAACCTGCAAGGGGTCTACGTCAGCGAAAAAAAATTTGGGGGTCCATGAAATGAAAATGAGGGTCCACAATAGTGGATCTCAACACATACACTGATAGTACCTATTTACTTACATCATACTATCTTATAATATCAAAACATATACATTACAAACAAACAGATACAAAATTTTAGTTTGAGTAGTTTTAATTTATTTTAAATTCAATTAATAAATGTATAAATTAACATGTGTTTTTACTTTAAGTTTTTAACACTAAACTTCACTACAGTTAGAAATTTACATGAAAATTAATATCAGGTAAGTAGGGGGTCTACCCAACACGGAAAAACATGGCAAGGGGTCTACAACACAAAAAAGTTTGGGGAACTCTGATCTACACTGTATGTTTGCAAGGGTTTCACACTTAATATACTAGTTCATTTAAAATAGAAAAACCTTATTTGAATATGAAAAGTCATAGTGACCAGTTTACTTTTCTACAATTCAATATATTTTTTTCTTATTTTATGACATTAAAATTTATTAATAATTCAGAATAAAACAAATAATAATTACCTTTTTATTACATGCTTCACATTTATAACCCAGATCTTCCAATCTTTCTCTTGAGAAGAATGAATCCAATGCTTCATCTAATGTTGAATGTTTCCTGATATCCACTAGAAGATCCTGAAGAAACAAGAATATGTTCTTTATTTTCTTGATTCTGAGTTTTCTGCCTTAGAATTATAAAGGAGTTAAATACTTAAACAGGAAAAAATATCATTTTGACAGACAGTTTAATTTGTTAATTTTGAAGAATAAGACATCTATACAACTGACATAATAAGGGTCTGTTTCACAATGTACGGACAAGTTCTACATAAGTTCCAAATTAGCTATTTATTACTTATTGGTAGGGTAAACACTATTGTTGTGTTTCACGACTGTCAGATAGCTCTATTCATCACATAAAGTCCATCATAAGTTATGAGTTCGATGAAGTATCAAATAGCACAATTTATCTTCTAAATAATTTATGTGTTGCATAGCTATTTGGTACTTTATCCATACATTATGAAACAGACCCTAAGTATATAATATACAATTACCTATTGAATTAATCATAGACCATGCATATTTTATAACAAACACATTCTGTTTCCTTTGAATGAAGTTTTTCCAGATGAAAGATTTTATGTTACCCTAAATAAACCTCAAAAATTGCTGATAATTAGATATCTACAAGCTGGCTATAGAGACTGAATTACTAGATGACACATACCGCCATATATATAATAATAGTCACCTGAAAATGCTGGTATGTAGTAGATAAGTGGTGGCAAGCAAGACAACGTACAGTTGATCTCAAATACCCTCCGAGGATTTGATTTAATGGAGTAGTCTCTTTACTATATTGATCCAACTTGTCTGAATTTATAAAATTGGATATATAACACTTTTCCATTGCTTCAACAAGGTATCTACAAGTAGAGAAACACATTTTAGAATTTTTGCTTATATATTCAAAGTACATTTCAGTTAATTTACATGATAGTAAATCCTAATTAAAAAAAAGTATTTCTAATATAAAAAATCCTATGACTACAATGATGACTTGCAAACTATTTTTCCTATGGATCACTTGTTTAGACTTTAGAATTATTAAAAGTATTTGTGAATTACCTTAAAAACTCATGGGCATCTTCTTGCCGTCCTGGTGTTAGGTGTCTACAAATGAGTCTCAACTTCGAGTAGACTTGCCATGGTTTAATTGGAGAGCCACCGTTCTTTTGAGTTGCCATCAATGTTGCTCTCATGCCACATATGACACATGCCTCTATAAAGGATTTAATAAACAATTGTAAAGAGTGGTAATTTTAAGTCAGATGCTTCATGAAAGTTTTCTTACACTACTAATATTTTTGATTCAACTCCATAACACACCAAGTATCTCAAATGAGTAAATAAGGACATGATAAAACAAATTCACATACCTTGTTGATTACATTTTTCAGAATGAGATAATTCTGATACTAGCCAGTTGGCAAAAGCAGGTACATGAAAGAGTGCTTGAAGGGTAGAGTTAAGGTAACATGTGTTGCCAACATTTTGCATTCCTGACCCTGCAGACCAAGGTCCTTGCCAGCCTAATTGCACTTTTTCCACAGGAAACAAAATCTTCTTGGGTCTTGGTAGCCCATCATCTCCATTTTTCGTGTGATCTATAAATTACACTTTATAGTTACCAACATTGCCTGTTTACAATACATTTAATGCATTTCCACTTAAAATTAAATTTGCAGCAAATTTTACTAATATGAGCACCATTCTGTATCCATGCTCATAATGTACGTGTAAATATTGACAAAAGGTAGAAAAGATAACCTCTAATGATTCGTTATCAGAGATTAATATTGAATGTATAATTATATAGCTATCAATGTGACAATTAAATTGCTTACCATTACTCTGTCCGCTTGTAGTGACATCCTTTTTAAAGATTTTTGACTCCAAGACAGGTTTTTTAGGTCGAATAACCACGTATTTTGATTTAAGTCCATCAAGAACGTTGCTTTGATAATCACCAGATTCTTCAAATTCTATCTTCGACAGAAGCACATTTTTGGCTGATGAATATAATCTGCTATCCAATAATGTTGAAGTTTGTGATTCATCAGCCGTAAGAGACAAACGCAATGCGTTTGATACAGGGTCACAAATGGAAGCGGGCATTTTACCTCCAAAATTCACTTTACCTTTAAATTACAATCAAATTTCGATTTGACACATAGCTTCTGCTATTCTTACTAGTCCAATAATTTTGTCTCGAATACATTAAAACTGAAAAACTATTTCAACACGCATGTGAGTTGTTCTAAAATAGTCATTTCACAAATCATATCACGATTCAAGAAATCACAATCACATTCAACACGGAAAAGGAAAAACGCACCGCTTCACAGAATACAGTAAGGGTTATACCCACAGACTTTAAATTTAGTTCAAGTTTGAATAAATACTATTAATATTATGTTTACTACTAGCAGTTCGCTACGACTTCGCTCGCATTGTATAAAATTCAATTCAAAATAATGTGTAATAAAAACTTACATATTATTAAAATCATGTATTATTCATTTACAAGCAACATATTTATTTTTGTAAAAATTTGGATTGATCCCTTATTTTAACATTTAATGCCTAATATTACTAAAATTGCAAAAAGACCTTGAGCACTAGACACGCAAACTCGTCAAAATTAACTAAATTTCTGAGTATAGCTGTAGGACTTCTGCGGATCACAATTTTAATAAGTATAAGCATAAATTTTCAATTAAAGAAATTAGGAAGAATATGCATTAATTGAGTAGAATACATTAAGTAAGCTATACAAACTATTTGAAAAATCGATTCGTTCGAGCTCTATAAAAGAGAAATTATACAAATACAATAGATTGTATTAGAATTCTATTATCATAAGACTAAGCTTTATCGTCAAGTTTTTAACATCGAGTAGAATAACCGTTTTGTGTCACTTGACCCGAAAAAAAACTATATTTGTTATTATGGACTTATTTCTTCTAAGTTTTGTCTGCTATAAAGATAATTAAAGTAATATATTTTAATTGTCTTCTTTAATAGTTACATATTGGATATCTGTGATTACAACGTAAACAAAGTATTCAATCGTCTGTTGATATTAATTCACAAAATTTTATTGACATTTGTAGTAAGTCAAAGTCAATTTATAAAAAATAAAAATCGCTAACCCTCATCGACATCGAGCAGCCCGTTAAATGAAATTATTCTCGGCTTTTTTGGTATAAATTATGCAAAACTAATTTTCTAATGAAAAATATATTATTGTGTAAATAATTAATAGTTCAGTTAATTACTTTACAGTAGTTAGTGAGCGCCGGTGTTAAACTGATCATGGCGAATCCGTCATCAGGCGTTGGTGAGTTTTAAACATTGTATTCACCTTAATGACTAGGTTAAAGAGGCTTCTATTGATAAAGCTTGTTGTTCCGATATTGCGTTATTAATTATTTTCGACTTTTTTTGTTTCCTAGTTGTGCCGAGAAATTTCCGTCTTCTAGAAGAACTTGAGCAAGGTCAGAAGGGAGTGGGCGATGGCACAATATCTTGGGGTCTGGAGAGCGATGACGATATGACCTTGACTCATTGGACTGGCATGATAATTGGGCCACCCAGGGTAAAAGCAATATATAATTTTAGGACCACACTTTATTGCTTTTTGCTAGTTAACTTAACTATAGACACATCTTATTGTTTATTTTATTAATTTCAGACCCCCTATGAGAACAGAATGTATTCCTTAAAGGTTGAATGTGGAACTAGATATCCTGATGAGCCACCTACGGCTCGTTTTATTTCTAGGATCAACATGAATTGTGTCAACAGTCAGACTGGACTTGTAAGTGGTTTTTTTTAACAAATATGAGATAAATATATTATATTTTTAACAATTTTTCTTGTATCAGGTGGATAATAGGCAAGTTCCAATCCTTGCAAGATGGCAGCGTGATTATACTATCAAGACAGTGCTCCAAGAACTGAGACGTCTCATGACTCTTAAGGAAAACATGAAGCTTTCACAGCCACCAGAGGGCAGCACTTTTTAAAGATTCCCTCATTATGTTGCCCAATCTACTATATAGTCTTACTATATCTTATAACCTCAGATGTATTTCTTAAATAATTGCATAATTTTTGATCTTATTCTATTAAGCCTAAGTTTAATCTTTGTCATTTATTTTTAATTCCAGCATCTTACTTCCATAATGCATTTAATGAGAAAAATAAATCATTAATTTATTAATGTAGATTGGGTCGTTTATTTGTAAGAACACTTAAGCAACTGCAATCATTTTAGAGGGTATCATACCTATTGAATCTTACATTACACAAATTATTGTTACTGTGGCCTTTGAAAGTCAAACTTGCTTTTGTATATTAAGAGTTGTAACCAAATGGTGATTCTTTTAAAATGCTCGTATTTATGAACTGCATCCTTCCTAAATTCTCAATGTTTCACACATATTTTAAGATAGTCATAAACTTGGATAACAAAACAATGGAGGGTTATTAAATATTAAAATGTCATATTATTTTCAAGTGTAAAATATTTTAGGAAATTTTTATTCCTTAGGCACATAAGGTAAATAGTAATATTGATTCAATATAAGGCTTGCATATCTATTTGCAATTTAAATTTATAACAATGCAAATAATGCAGTTATACAGCTGTAACTGCACTTTGTATTGAGCTTTGTATTTTCAAAGTGTGGTAGTCTCCGAGTACCCTGTGCGTGAATTTATTGTTTTAAAACCAAATGCTAAGTCAAATTGTTTCATAGCATTAATGTTTTTACCAATGTATAACTAGCAAAGGTAAATAAATCAAATAATACTGTCATTGTGATTATTTTTTATAACTAAAATACCATTTTATCATAGTAAAACTTTGTTCTAAGTAAAATAGTACATCTGGAGGAAATCCTGTCTTACCTCTTTTCATTACAGCATTAACAGTAAAAGCAAAAATTAACGAATGTTAGTTGCGAAGTAGTACAAAAAAATCGCTAATCTAGGCAATTTTTGAAAAAAAAAATACGTCAACTGAAGTATTCGGGAATCGATCTCAAATCTAAATCTAAACGCAATAAAAATACATTGACTATTGAACATAATATTTATTTGCTTAATACACCATACAAAAACAAATTTATAATTGTAACTAAATAGTACAAAATTTATTAGGATATTAATTTTACATACAGAAGATTGCATAAGTTAATACTAAATATCGACACTTATCAATAGTGTTCTATAGTATTTAAGTAGATCTAGGACTACGTAGGAGTATTGAGAAGGCGTACAGTTGCAGCGTAATCAGAAATCTGTTAACTTGTCATTTCAGATTATCGTTAAACCCTCAGTCCAACAAAATCTGTATTTAAGACTTGGTACTTCAATCAAAACAGTAAGACAGTACAAAATAAATGCTTTCAAAGTTTTTTCATGTAGTTTTGATAGGTTATTGGATTTAAATGTCCATACATTTGCCTTGATGTAAAAATAATCTACAGTTAAATCAGTCAGCGTTATTTGTTTAAAAATATGCAAAACAAAAGCAACGTTCGACCATATTCTTCAATACGTATAAGGTAATCACATCGTATAGGCACATTCAGGTACAATGTTAGCATAAGTATGCTTATTATTGCTTTAATGTTATATGCAGATGAAAAACAATGCACTTAATAATTTAGCAAAAACACCCCGATTAAAACGTTGCACGGCGTTTTAGGTGTAGGTATGCTTTATTCAATTACATAAATATATAAAAACATGTCTCACCAGCTACATATACATAGAATGCAATTCTATATATTATGTGAGAATGTCAAATTACGCTAGGATGGCGTTACATACAATAAATCGATACTACGTACGAAGATTATTTTGATTAAAACTAAGTTACTTACATCATAACCCTATTGCTGAGATATTTCCCCACATATCTAACATTAATTTTTAATAGAAAAGTAAATACTATGTTATACATGTGCTTTTATGTAAATGATAGAACCATACATATAATCTATATATTTGATAAAAAGATGAATCAATTTCGTAGAAAAAAATACATTGGCACATAATGTAGGTAATATTATTCTCCATACACTATTTATTCTTTGGTCTTATTATTACTGACGACAGAAAAAACATCGCACCATAAAATAAAATATCAATCCAGACCGAACGAAAATACACACTGACAAAATAAAGCTTAATAATATAAAATTTTTAATAGACTATTTATTTACAACAATTTAAAAAATATGTACATATATATTCAAATACAACGTTTAACATTAATAATGATATTCTACAAAATTAACAAAGGGTCAGGATACTTCATACACAGTACAAGGACGAAAATTGTATAATCACTATTTTTAAACTACGCAGCGTTTAAAAAACGATTAAATAATCTGAGAAATGCGTAAAAATGTGAGTTCCGTTAAACAAATTTGCTATGTCTATTTAGTAGACATAAAATAGAAAAAACGCGCCAAAACTATAATATGTAGAATTAATATCATAAAAAGCTTATGAACGCAGCATGAAAACAACAAAAATGATCATTTTTTCAAAAATCAAAACAGACGAGATATATTGGGATACATTTTGAATTACGGGATATACTCGTACCGGATTATAATTTATATTTCTTGTATATGTCACCGTAAAATTGTAAACACCGTTAGATTGTAATCTATCTCGCGAAATTGTAAACTGTCGAAAGATTGTAAACTTCATCGAACTGCTTACAATTTAACGTATTATTATTCGGTAGATTCTAATCTATCGGAGTGAAACCGTCAAATTACAATCTTAAAATTTTCAAATTGTTAACTGTCCGAAGGCTGTCCCTGATTGGTTGGCTTTATAGTAGACCGTTCTATGTCCATAGAGTTAGGAATGAAACACGGGTATCAGTCAAATAAACTGAATGCACTTCAAGAATTGTGACATCAAGTATTTATTCATTACTTAGTAGATAATCAATAATTCTGACATCACATGGTAAAAAAAATTGTATCAAAATAAAAAAATCAGAGACGTAACAATATCTTCTCCTCAAACATAAATTAAACTTGAAAAAGTAATGAAATTTTCTTTAATTTCATTACCAACACGTACTTAGTTATCATTCAAACTTCTAAGGTCAATCACAGATTAATTTTACTTCCCAACAATTTCATATAACTAATTCTAAAGCTGTGCGTTACTTTCAACACGACATCAATTTACACTCATCAAAACAATCAATTTACATTCGACAACAAACAAATTAACAAAAACATATGGTGGCGCGGGGCATATTCCGTTCAACCAATCAGCGCGCGAGGTGCGATCCGTTTCAAAATTTGACGGTTTCACTTCGATAGATTACAATCTACCGAATAATAATACGTTGAATTGTAAGCAGTACGTTGAGTTCACAATCTTTCGACAGTTTACAATCTCGCGAGATAGATTACAATCTAACGGTATTTACAATTTTACGGTGACATATACACTGTATCATTATTTTAATACGAACTGATTATTACCGCTTTGCCAGAAATGCTAACACGAAAATCTTGGTTATTTTAACAACATTGCATAGATCATAGTAAACGCAATTTTCAAAACACCCTGTGGACCTAGTATGGTTTTTTGTTTATTGCATTAAAAAATCTCATCGGAACTTCGATTATAAATATTTATCGTTAATTCAAGAGGCCTTAAATAAGTTACACATCTATATAAATTAATAATTTCCTTTTAAGCTCAATGTACGTAACAAAATACGAAACTTGTCTTTGACCACAGACAATTTTTTGATAATTCACATAGCTATGTATGTATACTATGGTGTGACAATAATGGCCCCATTAAAAAAATATTAAAAAGTTTTGTAATTGAATTCGGAACCAGCGCGTCCGCACAGACTATAAATATTTCTAAAATGTAAGCTACGTGTAGAGTAATTAAAAATTTAGTATTTCAAACTCGGAAGTCTGCTAACAGTCTTTCAGATTCTGTCTTCTTTCTTTCACGAAGAGATAAGTATGCTGTTTTCAGTTCCTATCAATGATAAAGATGGTACAACGATGGCACGCTACATAAGAATTCATATTTTATTTATTTTTTGGTGAAAACAAAACCGAAAATAATTGTTTAAAAATGTCATATATGTGTTAACATACAAACGTGTAATATCGGATTAAACCTTCTAAATAGAAATAAGGAAACGTGTTTAAGGGCGAATTCATTTCTGATACCACTTAAACTACCTAATAGCACGCATCTACTCCTACCAATATACAAACACCTTAGTTATTAAAAATTAATTACTTTATTCATGACTTCTCTCAATACACAAAAAGTTATGGGTTACTAGTTTCTTCCGTATGGTGAATATACTGGGTGACTTTATGCTTGACAAAACCCGCAGAGATCGAGTGCGTACATAGTACAACGTTTTCTTGTTTCGCTCCTCTACATATTTCTATTCTATTTTCACGTCGGTGTTTTTCGAGTCGGGTCGAGGTTCGTAGTTTAACTGTTAGTAGAAACTTCGAGCCCGCATATTACCGAAGCTATTTTTAAACAGTTGTGTATTGAGGGAATATCTGACAAATTATCGATGGGGCAGAGCGAATTTAATGTATCTACACTAATTTCCTACTATTCAATCATCACCTGTGGTGATAAAAAATCTATTACATTTAACATTTATATAACTCTAACTACACGAATAAACGTTATTATGAAATTTACGTATATTACGAATATAATATTATGTATTTAAACAATAAAAATTTATAGAAAAATCTCGAAATTATATTGTGCATTAACAAATTTTCTTTATTATATCTTGTTCTAAATTGCGTACATTAAACAATTCAAAATCTTAATAACAGTATAATATCTCACAAATACTTTTATTGAAACGAAAGAGACAGTTTTAGGTTGACAATACTATGTAGATGAATATACCGGGAGTTCTATGATAAGAAGCAAAGCACTTACAAAATGTTACAAAAGTTACAAAATATGGTTTACAATCTTTTTGCAAACCAGAGATTCTATTACAAATAACTGTTATATTGAAGACATAAGCAATAAACTCTAAGACATAAATCCATAACGATTGAAAATCAAAGCTTTTTATTATGGTGATATTTAGAAATGAAATTTTTCGCTAAGTGTGATTCCCATACGTCAAAAAACGTTCCGATTTTGAATATCGGGAGTCATTGAGTATCTGAATCTTACCTTAAGAATCGACGTAATGGTACACGAAAAATGATATTTTTTTACTTTCATAGCTGAACATCGAATAAAAATATGGCTCTTAGAAATTCATTTATTTTAGTGTAAAAAAATGGTTAAAATTCGGTCATCTGATCAAATTAGCCGAATAATTTGCGTAGAATGTGTTGGGTATATATTAAAGACTATAATTTAATATTAAAAGACTTTGTGATTGATAATTTAACAATGAATTAATGGAACCAAGAACTAACTAAACGGTGGGTTTGTGTATGATAAATAATAAATAGATGGGTATGAATCAATGATTAGGCTAGATTTTTTTTTAAAGATTTCTAATGATGTCAGATGTAAATCGTGTGTGTTTAAGTGTGTTAAAAAATGAACTACCGATGGTAATATATTATAGAATCGAGAATTATCGCTAAATCTTGGCAAGGGGACATTCGAAAGTGGATGGGGGTAAAGTCAGTGGGACAATTGTTTGATTGGACAAGGAGATATTTCGAAGATAACCTTCAGGAATTGGAGATTTTACAGTTTAAAGAAAACACTTTTTTACCGGATTGAAGTTATGTATTATTATAAATTTACAATTATTTTAAATTTAATAATACATAACTTCAATCCGGTAAAAAAGTGTTTTCTTTAAATGTGTAAAGGTTATGTCAATAAAAGACAATACTATATTACAGTTTGTCAAATATATTTTTGACATACGTAAGTCATACTTAACGATAAATCTCGACTCTGAATCTTCCTTTAAAATCAAAGGAACATTAAGAATTTAGTATAGTTGTCTATGGTAGAGCAATTCAACATTTAAGTATGTGTAGAATAGTATGGCGTGTTGTGTGTAATGTGCTATATGAATACTTGTACGCTAGCAGAGGGCATGGAGACGTCTAGCGGCCGGGGAAGGCCTTGCTGCTGCAAGAAGTCTAAGAAAGGGCCTTCCACAGAGTGCTACCAATCCCACCCCGCCCCATCTGGCCCCGCTTGCTTCCTCCACCTATTTATAATTGGATGATTACGGATAACTTAGTGTAAAATTGTACCATTTAAATTTTATCAATTAGAATAAATTTATGTTTATATTTCACACTTGGTTTCCAGCGGGAAAAGAATATTTTTTAAATGTTTCTTGATTCCCAATGAATAAGCCTTCTTAACCAAAACATTTTATAACACATGTATTATGTTTTTTGACACTCATACAATTTATATCACAATCTACTTTATTTAAAAAAAAAATCAGTAGCGCTACAACCTCTTTAGGTTTGGCCTCAGATTTCTGAATCTGTTTTATGATCATTTTTAAATCTAATAGGCAAGTAGGTGATCAGCCTCCAGTGCCTGACACACGCCGTCGACTTTTTGGGTCTAAGACATGTCGGTTTCCTCACGACGTTTTCCTTCACCGTTCGAGCGAATGTTAAATGCGCACATAGAAAGAAAGTCCATTGGTGCACAGCCGGGGATCGAACCTACGACCTCAGGTATGAGAGTCGCCCGCTGAAACCACTAGGCCAACACTGCTCTATTATCAAAATATATATATCATATTTATTTATCAAAGTTTATAGTACGGGAGGTAGCAACGTTTTCGAGAAAGAATTCCAGGTCAGCTGATTTTGTGATATGTCTTCCTTCTTGCACTTCCGGTTAGAGTCTGGGCAGTCTGGCTGGCGGTAGCGGTTGCGTTCATTAGTGCGCATCCTATCTGTCCAGGTAATAATCCTGGATTTTAAAAGCATTTTAAGAAGCGTAATTTTTGATTTTTCCTTTTTAAATACGTCTACCTGACATACTTTTTTATTGCCAGACATTTTTCACGTTGCTAACTATGTGCCAGACGCGATTTTAAGTTTTATTTTTATAAAAATTTCAAAGCATTTTAGAATGTCTGTAATTTTAATATTATGTTATTTAAATATAAGAAAAACTGAAAATGAATTTGCCAGACATTAATTCGATTGTTAAGTCTTGAATTAAAATGATAAAGTATTGCAGTATGATGAAGCATTGCATTTTAAGAAGCGTAATTTTTGATTTTTCCTTTTTAAATACGTCTACCTGACATACTTTTTTTATTTCCAGACATTTTGCACGTTGCTAACTATGTGCCAGGCGCGATTTTAAGTTTTATTTTTATAAAAATTTCAAAGCATTTTAGAATGTCTGTAATTTTAATATTATGTTATTTAATTATAAGAAAAACTGAAAATGAATTTGCCAGACATTAATTCGATTGTTAAGCCTTGAATTAAAATGATAAAGTATTGCAGTATGATGAAGCATTGCATTTTAAGAAGCGTAATTTTTGATTTTTCCTTTTTAAATACGTCTACCTGACATACTTTATTTTATTGCCAGACATTTTTCACGTTGCTAACTATGTGCCAGACGCGATTTTAAGTTTTATTTTTATAAAAATTTCAAAGCATTTTAGAATGTCTGTAATTTTAATATTATGTTATTTAAATATAAGAAAAACTGAAAATGAATTTGCCAGACATTAATTCGATTGTTAAGTCTTGAATAAAAACTATTGAAGAATCATTATCGTGTGAAGAACACGAAGAAGCTGATTCTAGGATAATTTTTCATATTTGCCAAATCGATTTTGACGCAGAAGTTGTTATACGCTGTTCTGATTCTGATATTTTAATTATACTTCTGGGAAATATGGATCACCTGAAAAAATCTTTGAAAATTTGGATAAATATGGGTGTTGGAAATCATCAGCGTTACATAAACATCAATGAAGTATGTCAAAGTATGTCAGGTAGACGTATTTAAAAAGGAAAAATCAAAAATTACGCTTCTTAAAATGCAATGCTTCATCATACTGCAATACTTTATCATTTTAATTCAAGACTTAACAATCGAATTAATGTCTGGCAAATTCATTTTCAGTTTTTCTTATATTTAAATAACATAATATTAAAATTACAGACATTCTAAAATGCTTTGAAATTTTTATAAAAATAAAACTTAAAATCGCGTCTGGCACATAGTTAGCAACGTGAAAAATGTCTGGCAATAAAATAAAGTATGTCAGGTAGACGTATTTAAAAAGGAAAAATCAAAAATTACGCTTCTTAAAATGCAATGCTTCATCATACTGCAATACTTTATCATTTTAATTCAAGGCTTAACAATCGAATTAATGTCTGGCAAATTCATTTTCAGTTTCTTATAATTAAATAACATAATATTAAAATTACAGACATTCTAAAATGCTTTGAAATTTTTATAAAAATAAAACTTAAAATCGCGCCTGGCACATAGTTAGCAACGTGCAAAATGTCTGGAAATAAAAAAAGTATGTCAGGTAGACGTATTTAAAAAGGAAAAATCAAAAATTACGCTTCTTAAAATGCAATGCTTCATCATACTGCAATACTTTATCATTTTAATTCAAGGCTTAACAATCGAATTAATGTCTGGCAAATTCATTTTCAGTTTTTCTTATATTTAAATAACATAATATTAAAATTACAGACATTCTAAAATGCTTTGAAATTTTTATAAAAATAAAACTTAAAATCGCGTCTGGCACATAGTTAGCAACGTGAAAAATGTCTGGCAATAAAAAAAGTATGTCAGGTAGACGTATTTAAAAAGGAAAAATCAAAAATTACGCTCCTTAAAATGCAATGCTTCATCATACTGCAATACTTTATCATTTTAATTCAAGACTTAACAATCGAATTAATGTCTGGCAAATTCATTTTCAGTTTTTCTTATATTTAAATAACATAATATTAAAATTACAGACATTCTAAAATGCTTTGAAATTTTTATAAAAATAAAACTTAAAATCGCGTCTGGCACATAGTTAGCAACGTGAAAAATGTCTGGCAATAAAAAAAGTATGTCAGGTAGACGTATTTAAAAAGGAAAAATCAAAAATTACGCTTCTTAAAATGCAATGCTTCATCATACTGCAATACTTTATCATTTTAATTCAAGGCTTAACAATCGAATTAATGTCTGGCAAATTCATTTTCAGTTTTTCTTATATTTAAATAACATAATATTAAAATTACAGACATTCTAAAATGCTTTGAAATTTTTATAAAAATAAAACTTAAAATCGCGCCTGGCACATAGTTAGCAACGTGAAAAATGTCTGGCAATAAAAAAAGTATGTCAGGTAGACGTATTTAAAAAGGAAAAATCAAAAATTACGCTTCTTAAAATGCAATGCTTCATCATACTGCAATACTTTATCATTTTAATTCAAGACTTAACAATCGAATTAATGTCTGGCAAATTCATTTTCAGTTTTTCTTATATTTAAATAACATAATATTAAAATTACAGACATTCTAAAATGCTTTGAAATTTTTATAAAAATAAAACTTAAAATCGCGTCTGGCACATAGTTAGCAACGTGAAAAATGTCTGGCAATAAAAAAAGTATGTCAGGTAGACGTATTTAAAAAGGAAAAATCAAAAATTACGCTCCTTAAAATGCAATGCTTCATCATACTGCAATACTTTATCATTTTAATTCAAGACTTAACAATCGAATTAATGTCTGGCAAATTCATTTTCAGTTTTTCTTATATTTAAATAACATAATATTAAAATTACAGACATTCTAAAATGCTTTGAAATATTTATAAAAATAAAACTTAAAATCGCGCCTGGCACATAGTTAGCAACGTGAAAAATGTCTGGCAATAAAAAAAGTATGTCAGGTAGACGTATTTAAAAAGGAAAAATCAAAAATTACGCTTCTTAAAATGCAATGCTTCATCATACTGCAATACTTTATCATTTTAATTCAAGACTTAACAATCGAATTAATGTCTGGCAAATTCATTTTCAGTTTTTCTTATATTTAAATAACATAATATTAAAATTACAGACATTCTAAAATGCTTTGAAATTTTTATAAAAATAAAACTTAAAATCGCGTCTGGCACATAGTTAGCAACGTGAAAAATGTCTGGCAATAAAAAAAGTATGTCAGGTAGACGTATTTAAAAAGGAAAAATCAAAAATTACGCTTCTTAAAATGCAATGCTTCATCATACTGCAATACTTTATCATTTTAATTCAAGACTTAACAATCGAATTAATGTCTGGCAAATTCATTTTCAGTTTTTCTTATATTTAAATAACATAATATTAAAATTACAGACATTCTAAAATGCTTTGAAATATTTATAAAAATAAAACTTAAAATCGCGCCTGGCACATAGTTAGCAACGTGAAAAATGTCTGGCAATAAAAAAAGTATGTCAGGTAGACGTATTTAAAAAGGAAAAATCAAAAATTACGCTTCTTAAAATGCAATGCTTCATCATACTGCAATACTTTATCATTTTAATTCAAGACTTAACAATCGAATTAATGTCTGGCAAATTCATTTTCAGTTTTTCTTATATTTAAATAACATAATATTAAAATTACAGACATTCTAAAATGCTTTGAAATATTTATAAAAATAAAACTTAAAATCGCGCCTGGCACATAGTTAGCAACGTGAAAAATGTCTGGCAATAAAAAAAGTATGTCAGGTAGACGTATTTAAAAAGGAAAAATCAAAAATTACGCTTCTTAAAATGCAATGCTTCATCATACTGCAATACTTTATCATTTTAATTCAAGACTTAACAATCGAATTAATGTCTGGCAAATTCATTTTCAGTTTTTCTTATATTTAAATAACATAATATTAAAATTACAGACATTCTAAAATGCTTTGAAATTTTTATAAAAATAAAACTTAAAATCGCGTCTGGCACATAGTTAGCAACGTGAAAAATGTCTGGCAATAAAAAAAGTATGTCAGGTAGACGTATTTAAAAAGGAAAAATCAAAAATTACGCTTCTTAAAATGCAATGCTTCATCATACTGCAATACTTTATCATTTTAATTCAAGACTTAACAATCGAATTAATGTCTGGCAAATTCATTTTCAGTTTTTCTTATATTTAAATAACATAATATTAAAATTACAGACATTCTAAAATGCTTTGAAATATTTATAAAAATAAAACTTAAAATCGCGCCTGGCACATAGTTAGCAACGTGAAAAATGTCTGGCAATAAAAAAGTATGTCAGGTAGACGTATTTAAAAAGGAAAAATCAAAAATTACGCTTCTTAAAATGCAATGCTTCATCATACTGCAATACTTTATCATTTTAATTCAAGACTTAACAATCGAATTAATGTCTGGCAAATTCATTTTCAGTTTTTCTTATATTTAAATAACATAATATTAAAATTACAGACATTCTAAAATGCTTTGAAATTTTTATAAAAATAAAACTTAAAATCGCGTCTGGCACATAGTTAGCAACGTGAAAAATGTCTGGCAATAAAAAAAGTATGTCAGGTAGACGTATTTAAAAAGGAAAAATCAAAAATTACGCTTCTTAAAATGCAATGCTTCATCATACTGCAATACTTTATCATTTTAATTCAAGACTTAACAATCGAATTAATGTCTGGCAAATTCATTTTCAGTTTTTCTTATATTTAAATAACATAATATTAAAATTACAGACATTCTAAAATGCTTTGAAATTTTTATAAAAATAAAACTTAAAATCGCGTCTGGCACATAGTTAGCAACGTGAAAAATGTCTGGCAATAAAATAAAGTATGTCAGGTAGACGTATTTAAAAAGGAAAAATCAAAAATTACGCTTCTTAAAATGCAATGCTTCATCATACTGCAATACTTTATCATTTTAATTCAAGGCTTTACAATCGAATTGATGTCTGGCAAATTCATTTTCAGTTTTTCTTATATTTAAATAACATAATATTAAAATTACAGACATTCTAAAATGCTTTGAAATTTTTATAAAAATAAAACTTAAAATCGCGCCTGGCACATAGTTAGCAACGTGCAAAATGTCTGGAAATAAAAAAAGTATGTCAGGTAGACGTATTTAAAAAGGAAAAATCAAAAATTACGCTTCTTAAAATGCAATGCTTCATCATACTGCAATACTTTATCATTTTAATTCAAGACTTAACAATCGAATTAATGTCTGGCAAATTCATTTTCAGTTTTTCTTATATTTAAATAACATAATATTAAAATTACAGACATTCTAAAATGCTTTGAAATTTTTATAAAAATAAAACTTAAAATCGCGTCTGGCACATAGTTAGCAACGTGAAAAATGTCTGGCAATAAAAAAAGTATGTCAGGTAGACGTATTTAAAAAGGAAAAATCAAAAATTACGCTTCTTAAAATGCTTTTAAAATCCAGGATTATTACCTGGACAGATAGGATGCGCACTAATGAACGCAACCGCTACCGCCAGCCAGACTGCCCAGACTCTAACCGGAAGTGCAAGAAGGAAGACATATCACAAAATCAGCTGACCTAAAATTCTTTCTTTTCAAACGTTGCTACCTCCCGTACTATTATATATTACCTCAGCAATCCGGTTAAGAGACCGCGACTCTCGTAGGCGACTTTCCTTCCTGGCGGCTCGTCGCCGTCTACCGGCCGAGTTGCCTCCCCCCCGCGCGTCACCCCCACCTCCGCTGCCACCACTTCCACCCCCGCCGCTAGTTGACCCGCTACGTTCTACGCTGCTGCCGCCTGCTAAATAAATAAAGTTAATAATTTAATTCTTTTCGCATTGCATTCTATCAACAAATCATGTATTGCCTGAAATGTTATTACGGATGTAGTTTTAGAAAGGTATTATTATTATTTACTTACAACACTGGCAGCTTTTAATAAGCTGATGCGCGTGTATTATGAGATTTGGAGAAACTTATCAAATCTATTTTTAAAGGTGTTCACAGATGGCACTGAACACACTTTCCGGAAAGCTTTCCAGTCGGCCACTACTCGGTTTGGGAGAAAGTTCTTTAGGGAATTTGTGTTGTGTTGAGTGGTCTTAAGTATGTAACGATAAAATCTACTTGGGGTCTAGTACCTATTTGTTTAGATATTCTGTCATGAAACGTCTAACATATGTGGTATTTGAGAAGCGTATGGGGGTAGTATACTGTGATTTGAGAGTATACTTGGAGGGGATAAGAGGCATTTACTGTAAATTTTGTAAATAACTTAATTGTATTTTTTTTGTGGTTTTATGTTGTTTTTAGTCTGAGTTTGGCCATGCATGGTAAGTAAATAAATAAATATGAATAGGTGATCAGCCTTCTGTGCATGACACACCTCACAGTTGAGAGCACTACTCCCATATAGAGAAAATAAATTTGCTCACTAGCATGTGCGCTATGCGTCCTTGCTGGCCGCGCCCCTCTCTCCTGACTATCACTAGAGTCGTCATGGGAGTCCCGTCGCGGGCGCTCCACCAATGGTTCCACGTGCTCTGGAGCCCTCTTCTTCTTCTCCGAGTCGTCATCAGAGAGGTCTGACGATGAACAGGAGCCTGTTCGAGGTCGTCTTCGGCGACATTCAATGCGTTGCCTTCTTGCGGGAGGAGGTGCCGGTGGAGCCCTGGCGGCACTTTCCACCACTGACACCGTATCTTGTGCTATACTAAGACGAGCGGTTTTCACACCGTCGTCTAGATTCACCTAAAAGTAGGTAACGTATTTATTCACATGTTCTTAAAATGGCCAATTTCTTCTATTTTGGCCTATCAATAAATATTCAGCGTTTTACGTACAATAAACAGTGTAATGAAATAGGAAGTGGTGACGGAAGAATTTCAATATATTAAACTTTATTTTACCATTAAATTATGTTAATGCTGTTATAATCATTTATATATTTAAATGCATGAAAAGTGAATAAATATGATTAAAATTGGTGAGATTTTTTTATTTACTTTTTCGCTTAACTGCATAACCCCGATAGTCATAGACTAAATATGTAATCTATTTTTAATTGTAATAAAGATTATAAGATTTTAAAAATCCATAATAATCAGTATTACCTTAGTAAGATTATCAGCAAGCTGCGCAGGTCTAGCTAACTGCAGACGTCCTTCAGAGCGAGAGCCGCGTCGTGAGTCCTGCGCACGCGCCGGTCCGCACACCGATGTCTCTTCATCGTCATCCTCTTCGCGGACTATACTGCACTTGCGGGACCTCTGTAACATAAACCATTTATTATTAAAATACACCATAAGTATACGTATTCAGATGAGAAAAGAAAATCTCTACTAGATCCGCTGGTTCGATTTTTTTTTGTTTGTTTTTGCGAGATATTCTGGGTATATGGCACAAATGGAGGAGGCAACGATTAATAGAAGCATGAAAATTGAAACTAACAACATTCCCAATTACGAGGAAATATCACAATTTTTCATAATAAAAGTAATGTATAATGGAAATATAAAAAAATAAAAAACGATGAAAATCTGGTACTTAACTAGCTGGTATGTTTATTATCAGATAGTTTCATGTTTTCACAATTAAATCTAATCAAAAGATAAATTTGTAATGTGTATAAATATGTGTAATATATACTGCTCAAAACAATTAGCGGAACAAGATTTTTCTCCTTTCTATTGCTTATACTAAAATTAGATTTAAATTAACTTGTACGCTATTTTTTACCTTGTTAATTTGTTAAACACGGATTTCCTGCTGTCGTAAGTAATCTGACGTGATGGCTGCAGTATGCGGCCTGGCATTATCTTGCATTAAAAGAAAATCTGGGCCCATACCATATGCTGCGGGGGTTGGGTGTTAAATACCACCGCACTTTTTTGACGATACTAATTATCTAGGAGTGTCCGGGGGACCTTCATTGGAACACCTCCAAGTGAGTTTTGCTCCGGAAACGCGTCTAAATATTTTTATAAAAAATTTAAAGTTTTGTGTAATGTATTAAAATTTGTAAACAATCCGCCATTTTCTACTTTTCTATTGGTTATAAGTGATGTGACGTTCACTTAAAAAAATCGTGTTTTTAATTTATCGATTGTTAATAATCGTTTTATTTATTTATCGATTATTTCCTCATTTTTGAAATTTAAAGTTATAGAATAATCAACATTGAAATTAACCTAATTTCGTGTTGATAGATTATAGGGTTCCGAAATTTTTTGAAATTATCGATACCTACTCGTCTGTATTTTCTAATTAGTACTTGTATTTCATTGTTTGCAACTTTCTATATTATTTAATTTTTACTAGAATAAAGTGTTTACTTTAATATCCAAAAAGTACCCAAAACCGAATCAGAGCACCCCACTATCCACGTGGTCTTGTCTGTCTTACCCCTAGAGTGTATATAAATAATCGGAGGCGCGGAGGAAGAGCAGCCCCCACCCGCTGTAACAAAGCACAGGCATAAATATGAATAAAATGCCTGTGCTTTGGTACGCAAGGGTGGAGGGGCTGCATTTCCCGTAGCGCCGGAGCTGTCCACAAAAACAAATATTATTTAGATTGGTTAGGTTAGAGTTAGTATATGAATATTTGGTCGCCGAGAAGCCGAGGCTTGAATAAACAATTACTATTTAGATCGGAGCTGTCCACAAAAAAAAAATATTATTTAGATTGGTTAGGTTAGAGTTAGTATATGAATATTTGGTCGCCGAGAAGCCGAGGCTTGAATAAACAATTACTATTTAGATCAGAGCTGTCCACAAAAAAAAATATTATTTAGATTGGTTAGGTTAGAGTTAGTATATGAATATTTGGTCGCCGAAGGCGACCAGGACGCCGAGAAGCCGAGGCTTGAATAAACAATTACTATTTAGATCGGAGCTGTCCACAAAAAAAAATATTATTTAGATTGGTTAGGTTAGAGTTAGTATATGAATATTTGGTCGCCGAAGGCGACCAGGACGCCGAGAAGCCGAGGCTTGAATAAACAATTACTATTTAGATCGGAGCTGTCCACAAAAAAAAATATTATTTAGATTGGTTAGGTTAGAGTTAGTATATGAATATTTGGTCGCCGAAGGCGACCAGGACGCCGAGAAGCCGAGGCTTGAATAAACAATTACTATTTAGATCGGAGCTGTCCGAAAAAACAAATATAATTTAGATTGGTTAGGTTAGAGTTAGTATATGAATATTTGGTCGCCGAATTTTCAATTATTTTTAATATTAAAATCGAATACAAAAATAGATTTTCACTTTAAAAAAAATCGATTATTTTTCACATCCCTATTAATTTTATAAACTTAATCGGCCATTTTGAATGTGGTTTATGCTAGACTAGCGGTAATTAGTTTTACAGTGCAAAGTTTACTTTATAAATCCGTTTCTTTTTTATTTTCACGTGAAAGTGCGTTATTTTATTTGCATTTTTTGAAACTTGGCTTTACATACATAATCAACACTGATTTCTCGCGATCATTTTCAGATTTATAGTGATGGCGTCTACAAGTTTTACTCGTGAAAATGATTTTGAGGACGATGGGTCCGTTGTGAATCGTGACTTGAATAGTGAGGAAGTGATCACATTGTGGAATCTGATTAGAATATATAAAAAATTAGGTACCAATGAGCAGTGTGTGGCATTCGCTGAAGAAAATGGTTTAGTGCATTCTCAAAAGCAATGTAGTACACATCGTAAACCCATGAAAATTGCTAAATCGACGAATAAAACATTTGGTTCATGGTGTTGCACGAAAGGAAATTGCAGATCAAAAACTAAAGTTCCTAGAAATAAAGGAACATTTTTCGAAAATATTAAAATAGAATTAGTTCATGTTTTCTATTTATTATATGCGTTTTCGCAAAATTGGAGCTATCTTACAACCATGCGTGAAGATCCATATAAAGATGATAGACTTAAATCCTTAAGCCGAGTCACTATATGTGATTGGTATAGTTATTGTAGGGAAACTATAGTTATATATCAAATGGATAAAACTCAAGCGGTAGGAAAGATTGGTGGCCCAGGGAAGATAGTCCAGATTGATGAATCTAAATTTGGGAAAAGAAAATATAATCGAGGTAATTATTTTATAGCACTATTAATTAATATTTACTATATGTGTTATTAGTCTGTTTTACTCCTAGAGTGTAATTTAAAAACCAGAGCTGTCCAATAACCCTATTATTATCACATCTACAAAATTTATTTAACTCATTAAGCTTATTAACTAATTCTTTAATTGTTGTAGGACGACATATTGAGGGCTATTGGGTCCTTGGTATGATCGAAGACAAATCTGAAGACCTAAGATTGGAAGTGTGCCCAAATAATATTCGATCAGCTGATATATTACTTCCTCTGATTCAAAAACATGTTGAAGTTGGTACTATCATTCATACTGACTTCTGGAAAGCATATGATTGTCTGGCAGACCATGGGTACATACATCAAAAAGTGAATCATTCAGACCCTGAAAACCCGTTTGTGGCTGAAGATGGAACCCATACTCAAAGGATTGAGTCACAGTGGAGGGCAGTAAAAAGATTTTTTAAAAAGGATAATTATAATAACACTGAAAATTTTTCAGATCATGTCTATGAATATTTGTGGCGGC
Source organism: Pieris macdunnoughi (assembly GCA_905332375.1). Lineage (NCBI taxonomy): Eukaryota > Metazoa > Arthropoda > Insecta > Lepidoptera > Pieridae > Pieris > Pieris macdunnoughi. Next base: position 5,221,577 of record CAJOBZ010000061.1, read on the forward strand.
GAAACAATATAAAACATAAAAAAGACCCATTTTTGGAGCTAATTAAAGCTGTCAAATATGTCTATAAATTAAACACTGACTGACCGATTTTTGTTTTGCTATATTGCTTATTTTGCTTTTGTTTACTGCTCTACACGTGCTATGGCTATGTATTGGGCCCTGGTGGTTTTAGTGGGTATGGGGGCCATCGCATTTTACGACCTTGATCCCCACACTCCCCGCGTCAATCACACTTGCCCAGGCGCGGGGGCCCGTAATCGGGTTTCCCCAGGTGAAAAAAAAAAAAAAACGTTTCCGGAGCAAAACTCACTTGGAGGTGTTCCAATGAAGGTCCTCCGAGACTCCTAAATAATTAGTATCGCCAAAAAAGTGCGATGGTATTCAAAACTGTTACCACGAGATCTGTGCGCTTGTCCAAACTAACTCCGCCCCAAACCATCACAGAGCCACATCCAAATTTGTCATAATCCTGGACTGCTGCTGCACTGTATCGCTCGCCTGGGCGTCTGTAAACACGGAGACGACCATCGCAACGTGTTAGACGGAATCGTGATTCGTCAGTAAAAAGCACTGGCCTCCAATGTCGAAGTTGCCAATTTGCGCGAACTGTCGGCGAGCTTGTCTATGTTGAATTGTTAGACGCACAGCCCGAACTGGTCGGCGTGATCTCAAATTGGCTTCCAACAACCTATTTCTTACCGTTTGGTCGGAAATTTCTACACCAGTAGCCGTCCTTAGTGTATTTTGTAGATCTCTTGCAGTTGTGGTGCGGTTACGTAAAGCACAGTTGACGATGTAGCGATCTTGCAAACGTGTAGTTTTTCTCTTTCGACCTTGACCACGCCTTCGTGAGTATTCTCCTGTCTCACGGTATCGCTTCCAAAGTCTGTAGATAACAGAAGGGGCTACTCCTAGATCATTTCCTACATAACGCATAGTTCGACCCTCTTCAAGCAAAGCGATAGCTCGGGAGACATGCAATTTAGTCAGATCTGGCATTATGACCTAAACTCACTCGCTTCAATGAATAACAATACTCAAAAGGCTCACTTCAATTTCTATTAATACTCAAAAGATTGAAAAAAACTACTTAAAATGTGTTTTCTGTGATTAGAAAGTAATGAAAATTCAAAGACGTCACTTTGTTTTTAGGTGTTTCTAGACACACTGCCACTTTATTATAGGACTACTAACCAAAACGCCGATGCTCTTTTGTTTTTTATTTTCTTCGACAATGCCTTAACATTATCTAGTGGCCAGTAATAATTAAAACCTTAAGTAAAAAAGTTTAGTTCTACTTTAAAGTTTTGTTCCCGTAATTGTTTTGAGCAGTATATATGTGTATAATAAAACAATAAAAACAAAAAAAAATTGTCTAAAAAATTAATAATAAAATTTTGGGGTGGACACCCCTAATCACTTATAGGGGGTTTGAAAGATAGATAGTAGCCGATTCTCAGATTTACTGAATATGCATTAAAAAATTCATAATAATCAGTCGAGCCGTTTCGGAGGGTACATTATGACACGAGAATTTTATATATTCGACATCTAACGTCTGGGCTATGCCTGTCAGCATTTATTTTCTTTCTTTCTAAGGAGAATATATAGGATTATCTTTTTTTCTTTCTTATAGTGCCATCTCCTTGCGAAGGTTGGCGATCATCATGGCTATTTTAATTTTGGATGCCGCGCTTCTAAACAATGACTTGGTGCTTTGACCAAACCATTGTCTCAAGTTTTTCAACCAGGACGTGCGTCTGCGGCCAGGTCTCCTTCTACCTGCCACTTTGCCTTGCAAGATTAGTTAAAGGAGCTCATATTTTTTGGAGTTACGTAAAACGTGTCCGAAATTCTCAAGTTTCCTTTTCTTAACCGTCATAAGCACTTCTTTGTTCTTCTGCATTCTGTCCAGCACGGTTGTATTTCGTATGCGGTCTGTCCAAGATATTTTAAGCATACGTCGATAAACCCAGATCTCAAACGCTTCCAGTTTTTTGGACATAGTCTCTGCCAGCGTCCAAGATTCTACGCCGTAGAGCAGCACAGAGAAGACGTAACATCGCGCAATGCGAGTTCTAAGCTGTAAATTTAGGCGCTTGTCACAAAGTACTTTTTTTAGTTTTGAAAAGGCGTTCAATTCTGTAGCGGATTTCGATGCTGTGGTCACCCTTTTCATCAATCACTGTGCCTAGATATCGTATTTTCGAGACACGTTCCAAGGTCTGATTGTTGAGGTATATATGTTGCGTGAAAAGCTCTGGTGTTCGGCTTATTGTCATATATTTAGACTTTTCGCATTGATGCTAATACCAAATTCAGAACTCACGGCTATCACTTTTAGGATAGGATTATCACTTTTTATTAAACACCACCGTATGAAAAAAAATATTTATTTAAATTTCTTCCAAACAATCGCCTAATTGGATATAAATAAATTATATACCACTTTCATATAAATAAATTAACACTATAAAGTTTTTGTTTAGACACTAGATGCAGGCGTCCCGTGCGTTTAATGGAATCGTCAATCAAAACAATTTGAGGTTATTTTGTTAAAAAGGAATTAGTTATTCTTGCTTTTATTCGAATGATTGATTGACGATTTTCTTGTCAAGTTTAGTAAATAAGATGACACAAACGGAATTTTAGGAATTTAAATAATCGAGATTTTGTTTAGAAAATATCATTTTGACAAAAAGTAAACTGTCAGAAGTCATAAATCTACGCAGCTGAATGGACCATGGGTTGATTAATACACACCGCTGGAGCATCCTGTGGCGTCCGCGGCGCAGAAGGCAATTGAGGTGGGGCGAGTAGGCCACGCCCACGAGACACGCCCAGTGCTTCAGGTCGCCGGACATTTTGCCTCGCTTCTTGCCTATAACGGATTTATTTCAAACAATTAACATCTAATTAAACAACAACTAGTTTTGTATTAGAGAATTAGTAAACTTGAACAATAACATAAATTATAAATTAATGTTTGATTTAATAAAATCAGTGACGCTACAACCTTTTTTTAAGTCTGGGCCTCAGATGAGGTGTTTCATGATCAATCTACTAGGCAAGTAGGTGATCAACCTTCTGTGCCCGATACACGACTTTTTACGTCTGAGGCAAGCCGATTCCTCACGATGTTTTTCTTCACCGTTCGAGCAGGCGCTCAGAGAAAGAAAGTCCATAGGCGCACTCCCGGAGTTCGAACCTACAACCTCAGGGATGAGAGTCGCACGTTGAAGCCACTAGGCCAATTCTGCTCTAAATATTCAATGAATATTGCAATTTTTAAACCTAATTCGTTGTAAACTCTTTATAACGAATTTCAAGGGAGTTTTTTCGTTATAGAGAGTATATGTTATACGGAGAGATATAACCAAATTTAACCAATTAAAATAATTTCTAATGTTATTACAATCAATAGGTAAATTATTCTAAACATATATACAGTCAACGAGATGCAATTCATGATAGAATCTCTACAACAGGTGAGTGCGGAAGTTGGTTTGGAGATGAATCTAACGAAGACAAAGATAATGAGTAATACACGAAAAAGACCTATAACTATCAATGGTAACCCTTTAGAGTATGTAGAAAATTATACTTACCTGGGAAAAAGAATAAGTTTCGAGGAAAACAGTAACATTATAGAAATAGAGAGAAGGGTCCAACAAACCTGGAATAAATATTGGAGCCTAAAAGAAATATTTAAGAGTAACCTACCAATAACTCTCAAAGCTAAAGTTATGAACTCATGTCTACTACCCAGCTTAACTTATGGAAGCCAGACCTGGAAATTCTCTACACAAGCTGTGAATAAAATCAATGTATGTCAAAGAGGTTTAGAGCGAAGCATGTTGAATATAAAGAGAATGGACAAAATAAGACATACAAAGATAAGAGCCGTCACTAAAGTTACAAACGCTTTAACTTTTGCCCGAAAACTGAAATGGAATTGGGCTGGCCATGTGGCAAGAATGTCTAGCAGAAAGTGGACCAAACGAGTTACCCAATGGAAAGGACCACCAGGCAAGAGGCGGAAGGGGAGACCCTTAGACCGCTGGGAAGATGATCTGAAAAGATCAGCTGGCAAAAACTGGCACTCCATAGCACAGGACCGACAACAATGGGCATCTTTGGAGGAGGCCTTTACCCAAACCGGGGTTCCTGTTAAATAAATCCTATAAATATATATTACTAACATAATTTAAGCTAACCTACTAACAAATCAATATTTTTGGTAACTTTAATATAACAACTACCAACTTTTGTAAAACAGGAAATAAAAAAGGCTTTATTATTATTATTCTAAACATATATACAGGGTGTCCCAAAAGTAGCGTCACTATCTGTCTCGCTCACACTTTACGCCATCTTATTTAAACCACGCTGTGGTTATTAGGAACGCTTTGGGTACACTAGAATCGTTTTTTGTAATTCCAGTGAAATTTTTAAAAAACAGACTTTGTTTAACAAAACATTTTTTTATGGCCGATCTAAGAAATAATGAAGTAAGTATTATACCACGTTAGAATCCTTATTAAATGCGCGAACTTTTAAAGCTGCTTTCCAAACTGGAGTAGTACATTTTTTTTTCAGGACGATCAGTTTAACTAGTGCGAAAAATTAATTTTGAAAACTTGGTACGGTGTAAAATGACATTTTCCTAGAAGTTGGAGTGATCCGCACAGGGTTTAGGATCATAGGTTACATAAAGCACTATTCGGGATGACGTAAGAGAAAAAAAATTTGGCAAAAAGTAAATATTTGTAACAACAGGAATGAAAAAACTGTCACATGGTGTACATTTTCTGTAATAAAAGGAAAATTTCCATAATTTCAAAAATACATGACTTAATTTTTTTTTTTAATTTTTCTGATAACTGGTGTGGCATTACCTATGAGAAAATTTCGACTTGACGTCGACTTTTGGGACACCCTGTATACTGTTAACTTTGCCTGACGTGTTTTGCTATGACATGTAATCTAAGAATAATAGCACACGTGTTAATAATGCAATTAACAAAGAGACGGCTATTTATGATCTCAGGTGTCTTTCTTAGAAATTTTGGCACCTTAAAAGGTTAGTTTTGTAAGCTGATTATAAAAACATTTACACTTAAGTATGTTGTTCATGTCTAAATATGGAAATATTTCTTCGTAATAGAAAATGGCTGTTGCGTTATAAAGAGTGGCAATTTCGAAAGAACGATGGCGTTATAAAGAGTGTACACTGTATATTATATAAATTAGCATTTTTTTTTTAAATATCTTAATATATAAAATTACGCGTCACGTTGTTTGTCCGCTATGGACTCCTAAACTATTTAACCGATTTCAATCAAATTTGCACACCGTGTGCAGTTTGATCTAACTTAAAAGATAGGATAGCTTATATCTTAATTTATACCCGAAATATTATTTTATTGCAAATTATTTGTTTATTATTTGATACAATTCTAACAGATGACGCTGTGTTAAAAGTACCAACGTTTCACATAAGCTATCTACCTTTCACATAAGTTCTCCTACCGTTTCCCTTGAATAGTTTACTACTATGTAATATAGCAAAAACCTTAGCCACAGCAACGCTTGCCCGAGTCTGCTAGTATATACAGTCAAACCTGGATAAGCGAGAGTTCAAGGGAGCATAATCTCATTCTCGCTTATAGAGGTTTCTCACTAACACGAGTTTCTCGATAATGTAAGGTACATGGGTAGCATTTCTCTCTTGTAGAGGTACGCAGCAATAACAAGTCACAGCAAGTACGAATGTAGTAAAAATGTAATATGATAAAATTATGTGCATAATGTGCTCAACATTATTATGTACATGTATTTTATTTTATTTAGAACTTATTTACACGTTAAAGAAACCTGAATGAATGAAAATGTCAAATTTGTAATTTGTTACTGTATGTGTGTATCTTTTAAATAAAGCTCGACTGTCGCTTATAGAGGTATAGATAAGTAGCAGTCTCACTTACGGAGGTCCATGAGGGAAAAACGACTCTCTCTTACAGAGGTTCATGTTTCTCGCTAATAGAGGTTTTGGGAGCTTAAAATGACGGGTCCCGGCTATTACTCTCACTTATAGAGTTTTCTCACTTATCCAGTTTTCTCACTTACCCAGGTTTGACTGTATATAAAATTAGTTCTCAAAGTGTAATCCAATAAACGTTTTTTTAACTATCACAAAATTACCTTTTCGATCTAAGTTGTCTCTCGGCAAGCAGGTAATATGTAGCAGTTATGTGATTGTATTCATTTTTTTCTAATTCCTCTATAATTCCTTCCTTTGATGCTATATCTCCATCTACCATTATTTGAATGATGGATTGACGATCTTCTTCAGTTAAATCCTGTTTTGTAACTAAAGGAGCATCAAAGTCTTCTACTGTCACTCCTTCCCCAGCGGTTACCCAGGGATCAGCGGCAATTTCTGATAAGGTAGCTCGTTTTTCTGGCTCTCTAACTAACATTCTTCCTATTAACCTAAAATTAAAAATGTATTTTTTTTTGTTTCACTTATTCTGTTATTGTGCTTAAGCTGTTAACTGTTCTAGTCTAACATTATTTATTATTTAAACTTCTTAGTTGTATCAAGTTAAGTAAGTTACTTCCATAATAATGATGAGTCAAAAACAAATATTGTTTCACTGAGAAAAGCTAGGAGCTCCATCCATTATACAAGCTGAGTTATTCAATACCCCAATGGGGCACAATTCCAGAACTCTATAATACATTAAGTACAAAAGTATAGTAAAGGTAGTGAAGGCACATTTATGTATCTATTTCATTATTAACTTTAAAGGCAAGGTAGCGATCAGCCTACAGCTATATGAAAGCATTATGCCTAATTAGACATTATCTTACAGCATTAAATTACCTTTTACATGAGTTTGAGATATTCGGTGGTATAGTATATTTACAGTCCATTATCATAGTCAAAGTTTCACTATCGTTAGCTTCTTGGAATGGTGCTTGACCACATACCAACATGTAAAGAATAACACCAAGTGACCACACGTCTACTGCAGGTGCATCATAAGAATCTCCAAGCAGTATTTCTGGTGCTGAATAAGCTAAAGAACCACAGGAAGTTTCTAGTTTTTGTCCTGGACAAAACTTATTACTAAAACCAAAATCAGTCAATTTCACTACACCTAACTTTTCAAAAAACACTACATTCTCAGGTTTCAAATCCCGATGCACAACATGTAATCTGAAAATAATAATATAATTAATGTACAATTACAAAACAAAAATTTAAGTAAACAGTTTTATGTCTTACCTATGGCAATATGAGATTGCACGAACAATTTGGCGAAAGTAGTCACGAGCAAGAGATTCTGATAAACCAGATTCATGCCTCATGATATAGTCATATAAATCTCCTCCGTCACCTAGCTCTAATATCAAATAAAGCTTGGTTTGTGTGTCTATTACTTCGTAGAGCCTTACAACATTTGGATGCTGTACTAATTTCATACATCGAACCTGTAATTCAAGGTTTATTTAGCATCTAAGATTGACATAAACTGTTATGGACCAAAATTCAGCCCCAATTATATATATTTGATTCAATTGTCAAGTTGTCAATCATCATAATCATAATAATGTGATAGCTCACCTCCTGAAATAAATGTGATTTTGAAACTTCATCCAACTTGCTCTTATCTATAACTTTTACAGCCACTTTCTCCCCAGTGAATACGTGTCTGGCTAACTTCACCACAGCAAAATGACCAGATCCTAGAGTATCCAGCAAGTCATATAATCCAGCAATTTTGGCATCGTAAGAACCAACTCCACCAACAATACCTCCAGTGTTATTCATATTTAGTTGTTTGCTGTAATACAGAAAATGAGTATCTAAGATGAATTAGTTACATCTTTTTTGTTTACAAAAATAACACTGATAAATAATTGTCTCTTTCGAAAGAGGTTGGTTGAAATGATAAAATAAATATTGATTAACGCAGTGTATAATAATTTCAGATAAGTCTTTCAAATATGACTATTGACTACTTACGTGATAAATATATATTTTAAAAACTATTCATAGATCATTTACATTGAAATAAACGCAGAGCTTATGTTTGAAAACTGTAAACGTAGTTTCAATTTAACACCACAGTAAGTAATAAATGCATTACGAAAATTATATATCATTGCATTTGTTTTAAATTTTTACTAGCTGAACTCCGAATGCAAAAAGATAACTTAAACCTATATTTCGATAGCAAACTATTTCGCCATTTCTTATTTCTCAAAATGAAAATTAAAAACACAGATAATTTATTAACTGTTTACTCTATTCAGAAATCACAATTCACAACTCACAATTTTATATGACTTAATATTCTGTGTAATATCATTTATAATTTCTGTAGTAATCATTCATAGACAAAACCTATTGCTAATCGATAGAACTATAATATATTATATATATAATTAAATACAGCACATTATAATTTATGAGAAAAAAACAAAATAAGATTGATTTGTTTCGAGTTTTTTTACTAATTAAATTGAACAAAAACATGTGTTGTAAAAAAGAGGCTGTGTAGAAATCAAACGTTTGGATGTCGATTTATAGTCTATGCAGGGTTAATATATTGTGTTAGTCGGACTAATATAGATTAAGGAAAACAAAAACATATTATATAAATATACAGCCTAGCTTCAATGCAAAAAAAGTTTAAGACTGTTTGGCCAAAAGTGTCCAAATATTATTTATTTATAATTATTGTTTCCTTAGCAAACCCTTTGTTGGTCATTCGTTTTCTTATTTTTGAGAAATCCAGAAACAAATACACACACTTTTTTCATATTGGAAACATGACGGAAAGAACATGTGACTTATTTTTCTGAATGTAATCTGTCATCTAATTTTAGTGAAAAGGGGCAAAAATAAGCAAAGTACTTTGTGATCATTATTTTCCATGATGAAATGATCTATATTGTAATAATAGGATAGGAATTTATATATATAATAATAGGAATAAAAAAACTAACAGCATTTATCTAAATATATCTAATGAATGGATGTACGTATATTATTTTAATAATGCTGATAAATATTTGTCGAAGAAACTAATTTATGCTCAGTTGAAAACAAATGCATGACTAAATTTCAAATTAAAGTACGTTACATCAACATTCGATTTCTCAACCATTAGCGAGTCGTGTGTAACGTCGTCAATAGCAAATCAGTAGCCAGTTTCAGTTTTAGTAAATAATGATAATTCCAATATAAACTCCATTTAAAAAGATTTTGTTTTTATTTATTTTATTAATTTGTCACTGGGAATATAGTAAGGCCATGATCAGATGGCAAAAATTTGACGCGCGTTTTCAGACACTCATGATATTTTCATACAACTGTACACATGAGCGCGCGTTAACGCGCGTCAGATAGCGTTAACGCGGTGCTCAGAGAAAAAGTCTCTAGACGCAGGTGATCACGCGTTGTCGCGCGCTTTGTCATGTGTGTAACGTCCGTATACTGTTCAGTTGAGCGCGCGCTTTCATCGCGATTGTACGTTGTTTTTTGTGACTTGCTTTCGTATTCAGTTCAAAATGAGTGAATCTCAAGATATTGAAATCGATTTACTAATTGATGAAGTCCGGAAAAGGCCAGCGATTTTGGATATTTCTTCAGAATCCTATAAAAATAAAATTTTAAAATGACGTGCTTGGGAAGAATTTGTTTTAATTTTCTGTAATGATACCGACTCTCAAGAAGACTTTTTTGTAATAAAACCACAAAATAATAGCTTTTTTCACGTCCGTTCTTTAAGCTATATCGAAACAGACTGATGAGCCCTCACAATTCGCAACGCGCGTTAGCGCATGTCTTCTGAATTCTTTATATACTGCTCAAAACAATTAGCGGAACAAGATTTTTCTCCTTTCTATTGCTTAAACTAAAATTAGATTTAAATTAACTTGTACGCTATTTTTTACCTTGTTAATTTGTTAATTACTACAATCAATAAAAAAAATCAATTTGTATTTTTTTTATTAAAAAAAATTAAAATGTGCATTGTAGACGAAAAACTAATTGGTGATAAAAAAGGTCCATCAAAGAAATATTCTTATATCGTTTGAATATTCGTCTTTAGTGACTTTCAGTAACGTGTTTGGCCTCCATGAGCCCTAATCACGGCTTGACAACGACGCGGCATGCTTCGTATGATCCTCCGAATATCTTCTTGTGGAATTCGCTCCCATTCTTCAATCAACGCTTCAGTGAGCTGCTGCAGTGTTTGAGGTGCAATCGGACGCTTCCGGATGCGCCTGTCAAGCAAGTCCCAAATGTGTTCAATTGGATTTAGGTCAAGGCTCATGGAAGGCCACTCCATTACACGGATTTCCTGCTGTCGTAAGTAATCTGACGTGATGGCTGCAGTATGCGGCCTGGCATTATCTTGCATTAAAAGAAAATCTGGGCCCATACCATATGCTGCGGGCCAAACATGATCTTCGAGCACATTTTCAATGTAAGTTTGAGCACACAAGCGCCCGGGAACAACGACGAGATCTGTGCGCTCGTCCAAACTAACTCCGCCCCAAACCATCACAGAGCCACATCCAAATTTGTCATATTCCTGGACTGCTGCTGCACTGTATCGCTCGCCTGGGCGTCTGTAAACACGGAGACGACCATCGCAACGTGTTAGACGGAATCGTGATTCGTCAGTAAAAAGCACTGGCCTCCAATGTCGAAGTTGCCAATTAGCGTGATTTTGCGCGAACTGTCGGCGAGCTTGTCTATGTTGAATTTTTAGACGCACAGCCCGAACTGGTCGGCGTGATCTCAAATTGGCTTCCAACAACCTATTTCTTACCGTCTGGTCGGGAATTTCTACACCAGTAGCCGTCTTTAGTGTATTTTGTAGATCTCTTGCAGTTGTGGTGCGGTTACGTAAAGCACAGTTGACGATGTAGCGATCTTGCAAACGTGTAGTTTTTCTCTTTCGACCTTGACCACGCCTTCGTGAGTATTCTCCCATCTCACGGTATCGCTTCCAAAGTCTGTAGATAACAGAAGGGGCTACTCCTAGATCATTTCCTACATAACGCATAGTTCGACCCACTTCAAGCAAAGCGATAGAACGGGAGACATGCAATTCAGTCAGATCTGGCATTATGACCTAAACTCACTCGCTTCAATGAATAACAATACTCAAAAGGCTCACTTCAATTTCTATTAATACTCAAAAGATTGAAAAAAAACTACTTAAAATGTGTTTTCTGTGATTAGAAAGTAATGAAAATTCAAAGACGTCACTTTTTTTTCTTCTACAATGCACATTTAAATTTTTTTTTAATAAAAAAAATACAAATTGAATTTTTATATTAATTGTAGTAATTAACAAATTAACAAGGTAAAAAATAGCGTACAAGTTAATTTAAATCTAATTTTAGTTTAAGCAATAGAAAGGAGAAAAATCTTGTTCCGCTAATTGTTTTGAGCAGTATATACTAGATCGCGCGTTGTCCTGCGTTAACGCGCGTTACATGTGAACTTTAAACACGCGCAACACTCGCAAGCCTTAAACACGCGCTGCGCGCACTGCGCGTCATGCACCTTAAATTTAAGCTACGATTATAATCGGTCACTTTTTCCCCGTAATATTTATACAATGTTTGTAATACAATGCTATTTTTCATTAGCTATTTAGCTTGAAATTATTGTTACAATATTTAAAAGTTGTATTTCTTGTCTGGAAGAAAAATTAATATCTGTTTTTATGATGCAAACAAAGTGTTTATTATTATTCTCCATCGATTTATTTTTATTGAACCTTACGATTGTATCAAATGCGCATGCATTCGAGAACGAGATCCTTCCAGCTGATAGTTTATTTGAATTTTGACCACTAGTCTATGGTAAGCCGGAGCTCGAATCCCGCCGGGAAGTGGGCTGTGGGAACCGGTACATGTAATCTGTGGCCACCGGAACCATCAGCTTCAGTTTCTTAAATCTTAAAATATATACATCTTTTTATTAATTTTTATATGAAATTCACAACTTTTCGTTTAATCTTTCGTTTTTTAATAGTAAGAAAAAGTTTAGGAATATTGTACACTACTATAAACAGTTTCAAACTGGCGTCTGGCACATAAAATTAAATTAAAGTAGTAAAGTACATAAAATTCAAAATTATTTAATTATTTTTAATATTTAAATCACTATGGTGTTGGCTCATAATGTTCAAAGTATTAAGAGAACTGAAGATATTAAAATAAATAACGAAGCAACATTTGGAACATTGATGCTCTCAAAAAATGTATTAGATGGTTTAACAAGTTGTGGATTTTACAAACCTTCCCCTATACAACTGTTGGGCATTCCATTAGGAAAATTGGGTTTTGGTAAGTTTGAATAAATTTTAAATATTCCTTGCCATTTTCCATTTTGTATGAAATTAATATGTTATATTTTTTCAGATCTTATTTTAGAAGCCAAATCAGGAACTGGGAAGACTGTAGTTTTTACCACTATTGCCTTACAAAAACTTAATCTTGACAGAGGATTGCAAATTATCATTGTAACCCCAACTCGAGAAATAGCTGCACAAATATGTGATGTTTTGAAACAGATTGGGTGCCATTGTACAAGTAAGTTAATTTCATATTGATAAGAAGGTTATAATATATTTTTTTAGCTTTTAGGTAATTTTTACTATTGATTTATTATAAAATGGTCTAAAATTAACTAATTCCTTTTAGGACTAAACGTGGAAATGGTCATAGGTGGTCTGTCTTTTAAGGAGGACTTAGAAAAGTTAAAAAATAATGTACATATACTAGTTGGAACCCCAGGAAGAATAATACATTTAATGAAAGAGAAGCATATTGTAACAAACGAAATTAATCTACTAGTTCTGGATGAGGCTGATAAATTAATGGAAAATAGCTTTGAAGATGATATTCTATATATACATTCTGCTTTGCCAAGAGAAAAGCAAATAATTTTAAGTAGTGCTACATATCCTGAAAGTATAGCTAAAGTGGTTAATAAGATAATTAAAAACCCACATCATGTATGTCCTGACACCAGTAATGTTCTCCTTGGTGTAAGCCATAGAGTTGCTTTTGTAAAATATAATAGCAACAGTGTACGCCAAACTGAGATAAGATTTAATGAGTTAACGAAAATTCTATCAGAGACAGAGTTTAAACAATGTGTCATATTTTGCAAATATCAAGCGAGAGTATCACAATTGCACAAGCTGCTAAGCAAAGCTAAATGGCCTGTAGAGCTTGTTTATGGAAAACAAGAACAAACAACAAGATTGGAAGCTTTAAAAACATTACAGGAATACAAATGTAGGATAATTATATCTACAGATCTATTATCAAGAGGCATTGATTCAAAAAATGTTGATTTAGTTATAAATTTTGAACCACCTGATACATGTGAAACATATTTGCATAGGATTGGACGATCAGGCAGATATGGATCTATTGGCATGGCAATATCAATTTTATGTGAAGGAGAGGAGTCGGTTACTTTTTTTAAACTTCTTGCACCAATAACACATACAGTAGATGTAAAACATTTTTGGAATGGTGAGACATTAAGCAGTAGTAATAGTATAACATCAAATAGGAATGAAACTTTTGTAGAGAGTGAAATAATTAATTCCAATCATAATGAAATATCAGCGAGGAATAGTGATTCTGGTGACAATTTCTGGACATCTTTAGTAAGTGATACAGCTACACAGAATATTGAAAGTTTTAGTCAACTTTGCAATTCATATAGCACCATTACTGATAATTCTAGATTGGAATCATTTTCAGAGTTACTTGATGATTTCATTCAAACTGATGATATCTTACACAAAGAGTGTGAATCCTCAAAATATAGACAGTTGGAATTTATAAATTTTAATTATAAAGATGGTTTTGATGCAATAAAGAAGTTAAAAGGAAAGTCTGAACCATCTAATAGTATCCCTGAAACCAAGAATGGGTTTAAAGATGAAATAACACCACAAAATGGAAACCTTGTTAGTAATAAAATTAATAGCAGTTTAGATATTTGTAATGAAACTTATTTGGAAGGACCACACAATCATAGTAATCCACAAAGAAATGAACATGACTTTGAATTAGAGTTGCCGAAAGCATTTCATGAAAGCAAATTCAATGGTACAAAGAAAATTGCTAGAAAGAAGCATAAAAAAGCAAATGCTCCTGCTAATACTAGACATAATCTAGTCTCGTTTGACAATACTGAATATAGAGATGAAGCATATATTCCTGATGAAAAAAATATACCATCTACACATGAGGACTTAAGAAACAGTAATAATATTAAGAACAACAGAAAAACTTCTATCAATTCTTCAAAGGTATCCTCAGCAGCTGATAAAAGTAAATATAAATGTAAAGAAGAAGAATATAATAGATGGTTCCTTCAACTAAAATTAAGAATGAATCAAATCGAAACTCTATTGTATATAGAAGAAATGAGTAAATAAAAATATGTAATCTTTTTGATTTTTGAAATCAAAGAATCATTAAATAAAACAATGTAATTGTACCTTTATTTCTACTTTATTTAAATGATCCACGACACTTCAAGACTAGAATAAATACTATTTCATATTTATATTAATCACTTAAATGCTTATCTTTGTCTAATAAACAAATTCTTTTATTTCCTATACAAATATGCTAAAGGCATAATCCTAGAGATTATGATTCTTAGGTAATGTTAAGTTACTTGTCATGATATCAGGCATTGGTTTCATCAAAAAACCAAGGACATAATTATTAAAAAAAAATATTGTCATTTTGTTTGGATGTCTATGGTAATAAAAATTATAATTTATTACGAAGTTTGTATACAACTTCTCGAGTCCACTGGGGCCTTAAGAGAAGAAGCGCACAAGATAAGACTGCATCTCTCCAGCAATTGACTGGTATTTAAAACTGATGGACGAAAATAAGAACGAAGTGAAAAGTAGGGCTGCCGTATATTAAATGAAGTGTTTATGTAACCTGTATGCCTTGTATAATAGACGTCATGTGAACTAGTCAAGTTTTAACTTATTATTATTATAGTATAATAATTTATTTTTAATATGTCATAATGGTAAAAATTACTCATGTGTATAATAAGAATAGGTTGACGCGACTGGCAACCCTGGTGAAAAGCCATCCATTATGTTACGTCGTAAGGAATTACGATTACATTTTTTTTCTCCAGCGGTTATGGTACGTTTAAATAAGACTAGCATAATAAAATCCACCCTTAAGCTAGATTTAAGTGACAATATTTAAAATTGCACATAATTAAGATAAATTTTAACTTATTTCTACCCCATCACTAATCCTTCTTCTCGTGTTGATCTGAAAAAAAAAGTTTAATTAATAGGTCTAGTATATAATATCAATCGTCAATATATTTAACAAAAAGGTTGTTTATTAAAAAATACTTCTTCATTAACGTTACAGAATACAGATATTAAAAAATTCCATAAAAAAGTATAATAGCAAAACAAAATAATGTGAAAAATGATTTTTAAAAATATTTACCTAAACAAGAAAGTTAGAATTATTAATGAACTTTTGGCAGTCTGCACAAACAGAAGTTTGTGGAGGTTATTATTTTTATTAAAAGCTAAAATTTTTATAAATATAAAACATACCAGGATATTCTTCCTCATCAGCATCCAAAATGTCCGCACAGCATATAGAATAACAGAGTAGTGAGAGAAAGCCAAGGGGGAGGCCGAATACCAATGCGGTTAAAATGGGATTTCCACGCCACATACTGCTTACAGTAGCTCTGGCTTCGTAAAATCCTCTGTACAGCCTTACAATGAAACTTTTTCCTCCATATGCCTATTATATATAAAATAATATTATTACGTCTAATTTTAAGAATATACTTTTAAACGCGTATAATAATGACAATTTAAGGGTGCGTCCACATCTGGCGAATATGCCGCGAAAGTGTAGCTCGCGAGGCGTTTGCGAGCTGCGCCCGTGCATTCTTGTTCGTGCGCCGCTCCTGCGCCGGCCGCGCGCAGTTCGCTCGCAACCTAAGCGCCGTACGCGATCAGCGCGCGGGCAGCGCGCTAGCGGCACGCGTCTTCCTAAGTACTGAGCCCGTAAACGAAACTTTAAGCGCGAGAATTGAGTGCGCGCACTCCTTATACGAGCCTTGCATGAGTTGCGCTTAAGAGGCGCACCAAACGGGTCGCGAGCTGCACATTCGCCAGAATATGTGGACACACCCTTAGGATTTTGACTGTTGTAAAATGTAAATCATACGACACGGGATCGCCGGCGCAACCGTATATCAATCATGTAAAAGTGTTTTTAAACGTGCGACTTCAAAGGTTTTAAAATTCGACTTGTTTTTTTTGTCATAACTTTTTATTGGGTTTTTTGTAAGATAAGTCAGGGTCATATTTACCACTGTATATAATATACATATAACATTAAACATTAATCTCAATAGCCTTGGATTGCATTTCTGTTGATACAATATAAGATGTTAACTATTTTCTTATATATGTATGAATCAATTCAGTCTAAAATATATCCGTGTGGATAATCCAACCAAATTAATGGGATATATATAAATCTGCAGTGTGTCAGGTAATCCAATTACTAAACGCTTGTAATGACATTATAGAGATTAACCATACATGACCTTCTAATAAAGCATTATTTCTATTGTATGTTAACTTGGAGAAAGTAAATATTCTTTTAATTAAATTTCTTAGTATGATGATTATGTATATAGGGTACTGTTGTTTGTGACTTTAACTTTATGTAGAAATATACAATCAAATAAGGAAGCATCAGTATTATTTTAGTATAGTAAGAATTATCATATAATAATACCAAAACAAAATTGATTTAATACCAGATGCATGCCATATTATTTTAGGCACACACACTATTGTAGATTTTTATTTATTTTCAATTTCTTTTCAAGAAAAAGTTATAATAGAATTCTAGTAGAAAATAGATAAAGAAAGACAACTTACTGGTGCAATTTCATTATGTATTTCATCAAGAAACATTGATACAGCCTCAGGCGTCATTAAAATAGGGTCATCATCGGGCAAATGATGGTGATGGGTTGTTGAATTTAGGACTATTATATGAGGAACTGATAAGTCATACATAACAATTGAGTTTGCCAGATCTGGGGAACCTATCCAACCAAACTGGAATTTATGGTGAAGTTCATGTTTTCTTTTTCTGAAAAAAAAAAAGGAATTATATAACAATAATACACAAACAATAATTATAATATTCCCGTGCTGGAAAGTAGGCTTTAAATATGAAATAGGCTATAATGCACTGCCTAATCTACAAATTAAGAAAATAAGTGTACCACAATATGTATTGAGAAAAATATTTCAAAAATACACATAACCCTATATATAGAATTAACAAAGCATATTGTTACCTACTGAGAGAATTATTAAATTAAAGCTCACAGATAAGTAACTATGTTAAAAAAAATCACCTTATTATACTTTCAATCATATCCTTGAAGTCTTTTTCTGTTTGTGATATTTCATTTAATTTGTTTTCTGAAACTACTGTAATGACCAAGTACTTTTCTATGTCCAGTAGTTCATTGAAATTTGACCTTGTGATTTTAGGGTAGAAACCAAATCTCTCAGAATGTACCCATTTATCCAAAGTTGTATTCAATGTTTCCTTATCTTGTATTAATTCTGGTGTTGCTGTAAAATTTTCAAAATTTGTCAAAATACGCACATAAAATATACTAACCAAATAAAAAACTTAGCACATTATTTATGTTCCATCATCCATCAATATTTATTATTTAAATGTTAATTTATAAAATACAATTATTTATTTATCAAAAATCCAAACCATATAATAAAATACATAAAAACAATAATTAAATAACAATATACTCCAAGGATTTATTTTACCAAGTTAAAGGAAAAGGCTAAGGCTATTAATTCTAATAAAAACATATGAATGTCTTAGTTAAAGATATACAGGGTGTCCCAAAAGTCGACGTCAAGTCGAAATTTTCTCATAGGTAATGCCACACCAGTTATCAGAAAAATTAAAAAAAAAAATTAAGTCATGTATTTTCGAAGTTATGGAAATTTTCCTTTTATTCCAGAAAATGTACACCATGTGACAGTTTTTTCATTCCTGTTGTTACAAATATTTACTTTTTGCCAATTTTTTTTCTCTTACGTCATCCCGAATAGTGCTTTATGTAACCTAAGATCCTAAACCCTGTGCCGATCACTCCAATTTGTAGGAAAATGTCATTTTATACCGTACCAAGTTTTCAAAATTAATTTTTCGCACTAGTTAAACTGATCGTCCTGAAAAAAAAATGTACTACTCCAGTTTGGCAAGCAGCTTTAAAAGTTTGCGCATTTAATAAGGATTCTAACGTGGTATAATACTTACTTCATTATTTCTTAGATCGGCCATAAAAAAATTTTTGTTAAACAAAGTCTGTTTTTTAAATATTTCTCTGGAATTACAAAAAACGATTCTAGTGTACCCAAAGCGTTCCTAATAACCACAGCGTGGTTTAAATAAGATGGCGTAAAGTGTTAGAGAGACAGATAGTGATGCTACTTATTGCTATTAAGCAGCTTTAAAAGTTTGCGCATTTAATAAGGATTCTAACGTGGTATAATACTTACTTCATTATTTCTTAGATCGGCCATAAAAAATATTTTTGTTAAACAAAGTCTGTTTTTTAAATATTTCTCTGGAATTACAAAAAACGATTCTAGTGTACCCAAAGCGTTCCTAATAACCACAGCGTGGTTTAAATAAGATGGCGTAAAGTGTGAGCGAGACAGATAGTAACGCTACTTATTGCTATTGACACACGCACTACAGGTCAGTACGCAACGCTCCTTCGTTTACTACGCATCTTTTCGCCTCATAGGGTAGTGAAATTCTACCTTCACCGTGCACTTGGTTTGGCAGTCGGCCCTCAGAGAACAGTAGACGGTGCACATTGGTAAAAACTCTGTGATCCGGATAGCGATCTGCATTAGGGTATCTCTCGCGATACCGTCTAGCGGCTTCACTGGCATTACATAAACATTCCCCATAAATGAGGTGCATGTTAGCATATTTCTGTGTAGTGTACGTAGCCATGATATGGTACAAATACACAATAACACGTAAGTCCAGGGAAAAGTAAAGGATGTCGTAGATCACAAATGTAAAATCCAAATCACAAGCAAACAAGTCCGTAAACGAAGCCAAAGTAGTTAGAACACAAAATAACACCAGCGAATACGAAAAGATGCGTAGTAAACGAAGGAGCGTTGCGTACTGACCTGTTGTAGTGCGTGTGTCAATACTCAATAGCAATAAGTAGCGTCACTATCTGTCTCGCTCACACTTTACGCCATCTTATTTAAACGACGCTGTGGTTATTAGGAACGCTTTGGGTACACTAGAATAGTTTTTTGTAATTCCAGAGAAATTTTTAAAAAACAGACTTTGTTTAACAAAATTTTTTTTTTATGGCCGATCTAAGAAATAATGGACTCAGTGTTATACCACTGTAGAATCCTTATTAAATGCGCTAACTTTTAAAGCTACTTGCCAAACTGGAGTAATACATTTTTTTTTCAGGACGATCAGTTGAAGTAGTGCGAAAATTAATTTTGAAAACTTGGTACGGTATAAAATGACATTTTCCTAAAAGTTGGAGTGATCAGCACAGAGTTTAGGATCATAGGTTACATAAAACACTATTCGGGATGACGTATGAGAAAAAAATTGGCAAAAAGTAAATATTTGTAACAACAGGAATGAAAAAACTGTCACATGGTGTGCATTTTCTGGAATTACAAAAAAATATCCATAACTTCAAAAATACATGACTTTTTTTTTTTTTAATTTTTCTGATAACTGGTGTGGCATTACCTATGAGAAAATTTCGACTTGACGTCGACTTTTGGGACACCCTGTATATAATATTGTAAATTTAAATGTACATTAATTATATAAATTTAATAAGGAAGTAACATGAGTATTTTCTTTTGATCAATATTAGGTTGTTTCAATTGTCATTAAGAAAACATTGCTATTGTGAAAGAGATATAACAACAGCAAAATATAAAAGTAAAAATATGAAATATTTTTATACATCTGTTTCTAAAAACAATGAAAAACTGACCTCCAAAGTAATATATATCATCATCCTTAAAAACAAAAACACAGGTACTATTTGGTGGTTTTAGATCCTTTTTAACAGTTTCATAAGTCATTGAATAAAACCAATTATGTGGTTGATATTTAATAGCTTGAATTGTGTACACTTCCTGAAAAGATTAATATTCATTCATAATATAGTAAACTATTTATAGGTATTCTATCTGTTGAATACTAACCCACAGAGTATCTTGGTGATCTCCAATATAACCAAAAAAGATATCATGTGTATCTTTCAAATTTTCAATGCTATCTGCATAGGATACCTTCTGAACTGGTGGTTGGGCCATTCTTAATGCATAGTTAACCATATCTTCTTTGATTCTTTCCCCATTATACACATGTGTTGTTGAGCCTTGAATGCTAAAAAACCAGTGTCATAAATAATTGATTAAAAAGTGAAAAAGCGAAGACAAAAAAAAATATACTTACAACATTATTGTTGGGTAAGCTCGAATTTGAAAATGACTAGCGACAGCAGAAAAACGGGTGCAGTCAACTTTAGCCACTTTTATAGGAGTATTAAATAAACCCTGTGCCACATGTGCCCAAACTGGCTCTAATCTGCTGCAGTAGGCACACCAAGGTGCATAGAACTTCACAAACCATATTCCATCCTTACTGATATCAATAAACTTATCACTTAATTCTAAAACTTTCGATGAAAGAGCAGCGTTCAGACCTAAAATATTATTACACTAATAAATCGACATTCATGACTTCCGCAGTAAACATAATTTAAAAATGCTTACCAATGAGAAAACAACATAATATTCTATTTAAATACATTTTTTATGTTATCGGTAAAATTAAAAACTAGACTATGTAATTTAGCTATTTCAGAACATCAATAAAAATTATAACTAATGAAATATCAATGAGTAACTGATCATATTCACTTAAGGTTATTTAAATTTCAACCCTAGCCAAAGACAAGAATTTCATGCCGACCAATTTCAATAATTTTAATTTGTATTAAAGTCTACGAATAAAATTTTTAAATATCTATAACTATGTACTATAAAATATAAATTATCGCTAGACATTTGATGTCAGCAGTCAACTGTCAACTTTCAACGACGATGAAATATTACTATCGACCACAGAATTACTAAAGATACGCTTTCCTCACAGATATAAATAGTAGGCGTTAAAGATATATATATATATATATATATATAGCATATAGTAAATCATAGATACATTTAAGAAAGTATGAAATGTTAGCGCTGTTAACCGGGAACCTTAAGTTGGCGGGGGGAAATTAATTTTTTGCACTTTTTTTTGGCTCTATCAACTGTTCGTTAACTGTTCTTCATTGTTCTATCAAAAATTTTTTTTGTTCGTTCTTATTTTTTTTTTTAATTATAAAAAAATTTACCCTCAATTTGGCACGAACTATAGATATTTTGATATTTTTTTGTTTTTTCTAATAGTTTAGAACTATTCAATAACTGTTCGTTCAAAATAAACAACTGTTCGGCTTTCATTATCCTGTAATTTAATAATAATTAACTTTTTTTTATAAATCTTAATTAAATGTTATGAGAACTATGCGCAGTATCAATGCGCATAGTTCTCATAAATTATGCGCGGCCTATTTGAATTCGATTCAAAGAGACAACACAACAATAACAGCAACAACAACAAAATCATCATCATCATCATCATCTATTAGTACCAGGAGGATAAGTTACTAATTAGAAACCTTGAACAAAATTCTTAGAAATCGTTTGATAGCTAGATAATAATTAAAACGCAAAATATCAATAAAGGTATATTTTCTCAAATTTAAATACTTAATGTAAAAAAGCCAGCCACATTATCTGCCTCCAAAAACTTGACAGACCTAGCGAGCCTGTTCGCTAGGTCTGTCAAATTGACTTGCTGTCATAATAATAATTAATAATTAAAAATATTGACTGAGAATGAAAAAGAAATTGGTTCTAGAATATATTGTATCAATATATAAATATATATAGGTCTACCAGGATCTGATGGCAAAAAGGGAAAAAAGAAATTGACGCTAGCAATACCGGGGAAATTGGAGTAAAACGTTTTGATACTTTATTTCCATTATATCGGCCGATTGTGTGTGATACATGCAAATATAAAAATTTATCCAATGATCAAGGATAATATTTGAAAATTTTACTGTGGCGAATGTGGGGTTTGAAATTTAGATGAAAACTCCAATTACTCCGTTTATGAGTTTATTCATTAATTATAGGCTATTAGAACTGAACTAGAAATGGTTCCAAATTCTGCACATCCATAAAAAAGTCTTTATATGAAGGAGAAGACGCAGTATTTAATATAAACCTATCCTCCTGCATCTCAATTAACTGATCTTGTTCTATGAACTGATTTTCAATTTTTATTACATGTTCACAAGATTTTCGCCATTCATCGATCCCTACTTGAGAGTAAGCTTCTTAAATCATTTCTCTGTTAATAGTTTTATATCACTTGCAGGTCTATTGACGTTTTTACCCGCAAGTTTTTGTTTCATTAGTCCCCAGATTAATTCTATGGGGTTTAACGTACAATGTTATGGTGGGAGCCTCAAAACTTCGTGGCCGTGTGATTTAAAAATCTCATCTATCTGATATTTAGTTTTTTTTTTCAATTCGAAATCAAATCTATCCAAGTTTATTTTTTTTGCCACCTTTCCTGTTTTTACCGGGCGTACTAAATACGCCCTTATTAGATCAGCCTTCGGCAACAATTCATCTTAAGGTAGTATTAGAAACCCCTGAAATAAACCAAAGTTTATATAAGTACATAATATAATACACACGAAAATCCAATAAACCAAAGTATCAAGACGTGTCATTCCTACTAACCACTCAATGTGCAAGTGACATGGGCTCAATATCGATGATTGTGTATGTTCTGCAACTTGTTGATCAAGTATTCTTTGATAAACATTGAAAACAATATTTCTTGCTTGCGATCGAAGAGGTTTTTTCGACATTTTCACCACTTTTTAAAGTAAATTTGAAGCCAAACCAAAAACAATTCCTCGAAATTTCAGATGACAGATGAAATTTTTTTTTGTTGCCACATGCAAATCGCTGTTTTAAACTTTTTTTTTGCCATCAGATTCTGGTAGACCTATAGTTTGCATGGGACTAATCCTTTTCTATTTTTCTCAATCAATATATTTAATCAGGAATGTTAAAAGAATGGATAAGTACAAGAAATACGACTTTAGATGTTAAGAAAGAGTTCATTTTGTTTGTATAAAATAACAAAATATAAATGAAAGTAAAAACCGGGTGATGATGATGATTTTGTTGTTGTTGCTGTTATTGTTGTGTTGTCTCTTTGAATCGAATTCAAATAGGCCGCGCATAATTTATGAGAACTATGCGCATTAATACTGCGCATGCGCAATAACATTTAATTAAGATTTATAAAAAAAAGTTAATTATTATTAAATTACAGGATAATGAAAGCCGAACAGTTGTTTATTTTGAACGAACAGTTATTGAATAGTTCTAAACTATTAGAAAAAACAAAAAAATATCAAAATATCTATAGTTCGTGCCAAATTGAGGGTAAATTTTTTTATAATTAAAAAAAAAAAATAAGAACGAACAAAAAAAATTTTTGATAGAACAATGAAGAACAGTTAACGAACAGTTGATAGAGCCAAAAAAAAGTGCAAAAAATTAATTTCCCCCCGCCAACTTAAGGTTCCCCTGTTAACCAATAAAATGACGCAAGCCATCGAGTCACGTAGTTTATATACGTGGCATCTACTTCGGAGTTCGGTATGGCACATTAGTGAATGACACATTACATGGCAGTGTCACAGATTATATATCTTACAGAAAAAAGGCGGAAAATAAGAAAATATGTTTACTTTTGCAGAGAGGTTATTTTCATAAATTTTAGCAAAATTTTACGTTCATTGTTGACATTACCGAACATCCATGAGTCTGCAAATTTTACGTGTAGTGCGTTCATTTGCTATAGTTCACAACTATAATCATCATAATTTGAGTAGTCATTGCAAATCGTTACGTAGTTACCGTTATTATTTCGAGTGGGGTCGGGGAGGACGGGGAGTTGGACGTGCGAGGGGGCCGCGTATTGGCTGTGCGGGTGCAATCGGAGTGCGAGTTCACTCTGTCACTCGGTCATTACGGTATTTCTCTTGCGTGCAGCCCACATTTACTATAGTGAAAGAAAAAGTGACAATGCCAGAAAACAAACCGTTTCAACGACTTCCTAAAAATGTTGTACCTGAACATTACGAATTGCATTTAGTTCCAAATTTGGAAAAATTTACATTTACGGGCTCGACCAGGGTGAAAGTATCGGTAAGAGTTTCATCACTGTACTTAATTGTTTAATATCTAGTTTTTAAGTGACGTACTTATAGCGACGCGTTCGGTTTCAGATTGCTACCTCTACCAAAGAAATCGTGCTCAATAGCTTAGATTTGGAATTCAAAAATGTTAAACTGCAGTATGGTGAAGGTGAGTCTGATACCACGCTCAATCCGGTGGATGTTAGAATTGACGCCGGTGACGAAACGGCGACTATTGTGTTCGAAAAACCTTTGCCAGAAGGAACAGCAACGTTATATTGCGAATTCGTTGGCGAGATCAACGACAAAATGAAAGGATTATACAGAAGTAAATACTTAACTCCAAGTGGAGAAGAACGATACGCAGCCGTCACTCAATTCGAGGCAACAGATGCCAGACGGTGCTTCCCATGCTGGGATGAACCTGCTATTAAAGCAACATTTGATATAACACTGGAAGTACCTACTGACCGTGTTGCATTATCTAACATGCCAGTAAAAGAACAGAAAATAACTGGTGACAAAAAAATAATGCAGTTTGATAGAACACCTATAATGTCCACATATTTGGTGGCAGTGGTGGTTGGTGAATATGACTATGTGGAGAAAACATCTAACGATGGTGTTCTAGTGCGTGTATATACTCCAGTAGGAAAAAGTAAGCAAGGAATGTTTGCCCTGGAGGTAGCAGCTAAAGTGCTACCTTACTATAAGCAATACTTTGACATTGCTTATCCATTACCGAAAATAGACTTGATTGCTATTGCTGATTTCTCAGCTGGTGCTATGGAGAATTGGGGTCTGGTCACATACAGAGAAACATGTCTGCTAGTGGACGAAGAGCATACATCAGCTGTAAGAAGGCAATGGATAGCTTTAGTAGTTGGCCATGAACTGGCTCATCAATGGTTCGGAAACTTGGTTACTATGGAATGGTGGACCCATTTATGGTTAAATGAAGGCTATGCATCATTTGTGGAGTTCCTTTGTGTAAATCACTTGTTCCCAGAGTATGACATATGGACTCAGTTTGTGACTGAAACATACATTAGGTAAGGAAAATAGCTATTTTTATAGATTAGATTATAAAGCTTCTGGATAGGGAGAGTATTCTTGGAATATTTTAAGTAATATAATCTAGATTACTGTGTTGTTTTTATTATTGATTTCATTAGTTTATTTTAGTCACAATTTAGGTATCTGTTCAGTTATCTATTCTAAATTTTGCTTCCATCTCATTTTATTTTATCTAACTTTGAATATTTACAATTGTAAATGTCATTGTTTACATACTGAGGTTATGCTATAAAAAGGATTTTAAAATTATTAGTAGTTAAGGTTGATGTGGTTATTTTATGTTAACCGTTTTGAACCATTTTTGATGTTATAAGCTAATTTGACTTATTGTAAATAATATCTTTCAAATGTTTGTCAAAATAGTTGTACTAGATTGTTGAATAGTAAACAAAGATTATTTGCTAAAGCAATTAGCACATAATAACACAGGCAAAAAAAAATTGCATAGTTCTGTATATATATTCTAAACATATCAGTTTTTGTACACCCTCAAGCAAATCATGAAAATATAATATGTTAATCAGTGTATAATGTCAGTTTATTTTATAGACTTCATCATACTAGCCATAGTTGTAGATTTATTAGACTTTAAATATAAAAAAAATTTCAGAGCTCTAGAGTTAGATTGTTTGAAGAATTCACATCCCATTGAGGTGCCTGTCGGTCACCCATCAGAAATAGATGAAATATTTGATGACATATCATACAATAAGGGTGCTTCTGTTATAAGAATGCTGCATCGATACATAGGTGATGATGACTTCCGCAAAGGAATGAACATCTACCTTACAAGGCATCAGGTAAGCAACTATTCTCATGATGGTATTGTGATCAGTAATAAGAAATATTATTTCAAATTATACATATTTTTCTCTTAGTATGCGTTTTGTAAATAATTTTTATTATTTTATGAAATTAATTCAAGATTGTCAATATAAAGATATCAGCAGGCTATTAAATCAATCCTAATGTCCTGATACACCTCTGATACTATATTTTTAATTTCCAGTAGTAGCCGCTGAACTTATGTGCCATGAGGATTAATTAAATATCTTATTTACAGTACAAGAACACTTTTACTGAAGATTTGTGGGCAGCCCTAGAAGAGGCTTCAAATAAACCTGTGGGTGCTGTAATGTCTACATGGACCAAGCAAATGGGATTCCCGATGGTGCAGGTAAAGTGATATAGTGGTCAACTTCTTTGATCATATTTTATACTATCTGAATTGCTGTACTTATATTATTGTATTTATGAATATTACGTCACATTTAATTATAACATCTTGTAATTTCATAATTATTAATAAAAATTACATAGGTAATTGTACAATGTATTTACGCTTGTTTTCATACAAGAGTTTAACAAACAACACTCAGTAATAAATCTAAAGGCTAATAGCCTTATCTATTATGTGCAATCTCTACCAGACAGGTGATATATTGCATTTTAGAAGCTGCCTCCATCATTTAGCGCACCTTGATTTGAATCTTATATAGCTTATACATATATTGATGGTTTAAATATAAGCAAAATTGTGTCTACAGCAGTAATGTTTAAGAACAGTTTGCACTTTTACTAAAATATTGTGATAACACATACAATATTACATTTGTTTTATTATCATTATACGTAAACGAGAATTTTACTGTCCCAGTTATTATCACATTGTCATATTTACATTACAATAAGCGATAACGGTCATAATCTTTATTTGTGTCTGTAGTAACCTTGTAAGGAGTTATCGGGCAGACATATTTCTGCTTCTGTTATGGTGATATTTTTCAGCAAGTAGGCCTTATGTACCATTACAAAACAATTATGGCAATAATTAATTTAATTTTTGTTTTTTAATAAGTTGTCTTAGACCATATTTGAAACTGCAGGTCAGTTCAGAGCAGAAAGGAGCCCACCGAGTATTAAAGTTGACTCAGCAAAAGTTCTGCGCTGATGGAAGCCAAGGTGATGACAGTGTATGGATGATACCAATTACAGTCTCAACTCAAGAACAGCCTTCAAAGGTAATTATTATATCTTAAGCCTAGTAATTCAAGTGTGTATTATCTGATAGCAGCATTGTTGGCTTTTTTTTAAAGGGGAAATCCACCCGAACTAAACTCGTTGCCAAATCTATATCGCATACTGGGTGGCATAGGTAACAGGCCTTTTATCCCTGCGCTCCTACGATCGTCTTTTCACAGCCATCCATGTTGGCCTAATGGCTTCAGCGTGCAACTCTCATCCCTAAGGTGGTAGGTTCGAACCATGGTTGTGCTGTGTGTGCATAGCATACATTATCCGAAGATCATCTGATTTTCGGAACTTTTTTGTTTATAATAATAAAACCACTGAACCGATTTAATTATAATTTTAAACAAACAGAAAAATACATTGTTTTACTAAACCATACACGGATTATGAGACACAACACATTGTATATTAAATATAGTATAGAGTTTTTAAATAACACCCAGCTACTTTAAAATTATTTGAAATATTATATACAACTAGCTGACCCGGCAAACATTGTTTCGCCATGTATATTATTTCTAGGAATCATTTTTTGGTTCAAAAAAAATAACTTTCTACTATAATAAAAAATAGAGATTGATCGTAGACGGGTGAAAATTAAGGGTTGTATGTATTTTTAATAACACTTAATAAAAAAAATTATCAAAAAAAAATTTTTTTTGGGGTGGATACCCCTTATCACTCAGGGGTTTGAAAGATAGATAGTAGCCGATTCTCAGACTTGCTGAATATGCATAAAAAAATCATAAGAATCGGTCGAGCTGTTTCGGTGGAGTATGGGAACGAACATTGTGACACGAGAATTTTATATATTAGATAAGATATCCTGCGGTTGTTTTTTTTAAAGTTACCGCTTTAAGCAATAGTAATTACATACCCTGACCTCGTTATATTACCGTTATATTACCAGTTTAACTTGTGTTAGTCATAATTTATTTCCATTTATAGACGACATCATCTGTTGTACACAAATTGTGCGACTGTGACGTTTCCATACTTTCAAAAGTCTCATCAACCTTTCCCGATTTCGAATCAAAATTAACCAAGGATAGCGATGTAATTCTCTCTCTATTTGTAGTTTCAATATTTAGTATAGATATTATAATCATTTTGAATTAGTTATGAAAATATTGTTTTCTATTTTGACACAAGAACTTTTTAATTTATTATTTAATGTTACGATGTTTATTCTGATATAGTTCATAATAACGATTAAAAATTAAAAGCTTACTGAAGTTGTGATTTGTCCCTTTCTGTCAACGTCAGTTATCGGTGTGCTGAAAAAAGACAGATCAGTTAGTTAAACCAAAAACAATCGCTTTTATTACAACGATTTTCTTTGAATGAATATATTAGATTGATGTTGATAGTATTCTGATTAACGAGCTTAGTGTGAATATCGATAGTTGTTCTTCTCACACTTTAAAAATTTTCTTTAGTTTTTTGAATCCATGTTTTTTTTTGTTCGTGATGTTGGCCTATAAGTGCTTGTCACATTAAAACTTGAATTTTGTTGTCACTTTATGTACCAATGTACCAGTGTGCTGAGCGTTGAAAACTTTTGTAAAATTAATATGAATCTATTGTGTGTGGAACAAACCAATAACAACACTAATGTCCATATTCTAAGTCCCAATCTCGTCTTGAGCGCTGTCAAATTTATTGCTACTCCATGACATCATCTCAAATAAAATTAATTGCAGCTCCCTTCTAGAAAAATTG
Source organism: Pieris macdunnoughi (assembly GCA_905332375.1). Lineage (NCBI taxonomy): Eukaryota > Metazoa > Arthropoda > Insecta > Lepidoptera > Pieridae > Pieris > Pieris macdunnoughi. The sequence goes on from CAJOBZ010000061.1 coordinate 5,250,960, forward strand.
CCCTTCCTTGTTCCTGCCTACCAGACTCGTAATCGTGCTTCGTTTCATGTTCCTCACATCACCACTAACTATGCAAAAAACTCAGTATTATTTATTACGCGCAGCCCGGACATACAACGACCAATATCTAAGCCTTGACTTGTTTAACCTATCGCGGAATATGGTTCAAAGGAGTATTAAAAATATTCTTAGCCCAAAATCACCCCACATACACACCTTCACATACTTGCCCTCACTTTTACACCATCACACCACACAGCCAAATTAGGTACCACTTATTTAAATGTATTTAATTTTTTTTTTTCCTTTTTGTAAACTTTTGAACCTTTTTATAGTTAAATGAATTATTTATTCCATCTCTGGCTATATTTTCAGTGTAACTGTTTGTTATTATATATCGTTTATGTTCGCTGTAGGATTACGAAATAAATAAATAAATGAATAAATATCCGTAAACCGTTTCTACGTATGAAGTTTGACAGCTCGTGACAGTAGATTTAATTTTGATTGAAGTTCTAAAATAGTGAACAAAATTTTTTTTTGATAAAATAATAGTTTGTAGGGACAAGGTAGTTTAGATTTACTCGTTTATATGTATCGTTTATATTTTGTATATTTCTTGTGACATAGTAGAAATGTAGTGAAAATATGTTTTTATTACTCTGTTTTAATGTGTTTATTGTCCATTTCAGGTCGCCTTGTCTACAGTATTGGATAAAAAGACGCAAGAAGTCATATTAGAAAATGTTTCGGAAGACTCTTGGGTTAAAGTAAATCCTGGAACTGTGAGTATTTCTAACCTCTGAACAAATCTGTCTATAAACTAGATCTGTCGGCGACATTATGTGCATTGTTGAAATTTGTTCGACGATTATTTAGTGTATGGAAATTATTATTTTATGACGTAAGAGTACTTGTTAAAGTCCTTAGAATAAAATCAAATACAATATGGTTTCCAAGAAGGTTTTACTTTTTTTGCGGCCCTTCACTTTAACCGTTAACATATTATAGTGTCTAAGAAAATTCTATTTGTTGTTAGCAAATATTAATTTACATTTATTAATTGGTGTTTGTATTCCTAGGTTCTTAAGCTACAACCACTATTATCACATCACTTAGTAATTCATATTGGGTTTTTATAAATGATTTTCTTTATTCGTTAGACTTAAAATTAAGCACATAAGAGACCTGCGATATAAATTTATTTGAAATTCATGATAGTAAACATTTCAGGTTGGTTACTATCGTACTCGGTACGAACCGGTGCTTCTAGAACGTCTCGTGGGAGCTGTACGTGACGGATCTTTGCCCCCACTCGACCGACTTGGCTTGCTTGATGACTGCTTCGCGTTCGTACAAGCTGGACACGCTCATACTAATGAGGTATTTTTATTTATTCACACTTCTACACAAAAATTTCCTATCAATAAAAATTTAAACATGTTAGAGAGAAGAACAAAAAATCGTTTTTAGGTTTCGGAATCTGAGGGTTTGTTTCATATGGAAGATTTCAACACATCGTAGCTTATAATATTCAAAATGTAACATAGAGTACTTAATAATGCCTTAGTCGTCTACGCAAGCATATAAAAATGAAGAAATTATTTAAAAAAAAAATCATTTAATTCAGACCATTAAAAAATCCATATATTGTTAGTAAAGTAATCCTTATAACTATGTTAGTAAAATTAAAATTAAATTTAGCAAAATTATTAAAGACACAAAGAAGAAAACATTTAATTCATATATCTACGTTGATTCGAGGCACCAGGTACACAGGCATGTATATGAACCCAATGTCTCAAAACAGCAAACAGCATTATTAAACACTGTATGGGCATTATCATATCATAACAAAAAAAATCATACAGACCCGAGCTGTAACGCAATTTCGGCTCTATACCTCGAGAGCAAACAACGTACATGGCACGAGAACGTTGAGGTTTTTGCAACCGCGGCTAATAAATGGACTACCCGGTCAGTTATTAGATAGCTTAACGTTAACATAAGAAACAAGTTAAAGAATTATTTTTATATGCATTATACGCGCTCCTAAAAATAATGCTATTGTTACATGAATACAAATTACAGTGCTTGTAAAGTGTCATATACCATGATTTAGGTTGTATTATTCTGAAAAAAAAAATTAAAACAAACTTCCTTGACGAATATCATACTCATTGTCCTTTCAACGAACATCTCATGTCATTCTCACAAACGCGTTTTTATCTGTTAAAAATGTTTTTTTTTCAGTCCCTGAAGCTAATGGAAGCCTTCAGCAACGAGTCCAACTTCACAGTTTGGTCATCTCTAGCGAACTGTTTATCAAAACTGACTGTTTTATTCTCACACACTGCCCTCGATAAACCGTTGAAGAACTATGGCAGGAAACTCTTCGCTAGTGTGACCAAGCGTCTCGGTTGGGATGCCCAAGAGAAGGAAAGCCACTTGGACACTCTACTTCGGAGCTTGGTGCTCAATAAGATGATCAGTTTTGAAGATCCCGATACTATTAAGGAGGCTAAGAGGCGGTGAGTTAAAAAGTTATATTAGAAGATAAGGTAGATTTATTTCTAGTTTTGTTTCTAGCTGTCACGGGACGCCTGGCAGATGTGACACATCGACATTATTTTGTAAAAGTAATATGCTGAAAAGAACAGATTGTGATAGGAACTAAATATGTCATAATGATAAAATAAAATTTATTGAATAAACTTTTATTTTCATTAAATACAAAAATTTACGAATTTATTTCAAATCGTGACTACTTAATTCGTTTAATCAGTGACTTCGAAATACACACACCGTACACACTACTACATATAGACTGTATATATATATATATATATACAACCATCATATAGCGTGGCGACGCGTCCCCACGGCATGCGTCGCCACGCCAGAAATCGGGTTTACGTCCCGTTTCACATCAAAAGTGTTTTTGCTACTAGGTTCGAGAAACATCTATCCGGCGAAATGCAGTTACCCGCGGACCTTCGTTCAGCGTGCTACCGAGCTGTATTGGCCGAGGCGGATGAAGCTACCTTTGAGCGATTCCTTCACCTGTACAGAGCAGCTGACCTGCACGAGGAAAAGGATAGAATCAGCCGGGCTTTGGGTGCTGTTAAGGACCCAGCCTTGTTGAATAAAGTGTTGAACTTTGCTATATCTGTAAGTAACTATGATTTTTTAAATTAAATTATTATGTCACATCCAAATGATTATTTCTCCATAATAATGTCATAGGTAAAATAAATAAACATATTTTATACAGTGGTCCCTCTGCAAGTGTCCATAAATTTAATAAAAGCCTTATAATCTTTAATTAAGAGGAAAGATTTGTATGTAAGTATGTTTGTAACGAATTTCTCAAAAAGTACTGGACCGATTTTAAAAATTCTTTCACCATTTGAATGCTACATTATCACTGATTAATATAGGCTAATTTTAATTGCAAGAAATAAATAAGGATACCTATTAAAAGTACAATAATGTTACCCAAGGTGTAAAAAAATGTATATAAAATATCTTTCACCGCATGCGCTGCGAATACGATTGATGATAGATCAAAAAAAATCCACAATATTAAAGAACATATCAATATCTGTTATAAAATCGAATAGAAGTACTTAAGAATTGATTGATTTTAGGACGAGGTTCGTTCTCAAGACACAGTGTTCGTGATAGTGTCGGTGGCAGTGAGCCGCAACGGACGGGATCTCGCTTGGCAGTTCTTCAAGGACCACTGGCAAGAGTTCATGGATAGATATCAGGTACAGTCGATTCAAACTGAATTATATATACATTTTTAGACGCAAGGTCAACACTCCTTTTTTTGACTTTTTAGATAATATGTTCAATAAAATAATTTACTTTATTGATATTTTTGAGAATCCATATTAGGGGCCGTTCAAATATTACGTCACGCAATTTTTGGAGATTATTGACACCCCCCTCCATGTTTCGCGCCGTAACGTTTTTCTGTACCCAAGTAACATTATGTGGTGAAAGCACTGGAAAGTCGAAAATAATATTAACAGTAACGCGTAATTCAATCCCCGCCCCGCAACGAAACGTTTTATAAAAGAAAATATAGTATATTTCATTACAAGTGCGGAAAGCCTGTCATTGCAAAGAGTTTCGACAAATGTCTACCCGAGCCGAGGCGCAGCCGAAGGTGAGGGTTGACAGTCGCAACAAGTTGCAATGACGGTTCCGCACGTGTACTGAACAACTATTTTTAATACAGTTGCGAAAAAATTATGCAATTTAATAAAATAATAAAAAAACAATAAACTCAACTCACTAATCATTTATTTCTTATACAAATTATTGTTCACATATACATTGGTACAGTTTTTTATACTAACTGGAGAAGTTTTAGGTTGCATATTTATTTACTGTTTGAGACAAACTATTATTTATTTCGTATGATTTTTCATGTATGTTTAATATATAATATAACAAACAACTAAACGCGCAAAGAACATTTTTGGAAAATGGCGCCAACCGTAAAAGAATATAAGCAGATATTATTTTTTTCTTCACCCATTCTGGGTAGGCAAAGGGAACTATGCCCATACAGCCAAGTCTTCAGTACGATTTTTTATTGATATGAAATGAAATTTAAGGAGATGAAATGAAATCTAACCTAACTCATTGAATCAAATCATTAAATCTTATATTGAAACAAAGCAGTAGCTTCTTTTTAGAAATATTTGCATGAATCATAAAAATTTCTATGAATTTTTTTTAGTAAAAACTTCGTGGTTGTTTTTTTATTTTTAATAGACATTATTTTGACAGTTGGGAAAAAAAAATTCGTTACGTAATACTTGAACGCTCCCTTAATCATGCATGCATATTATTAAATATATATATTATATATATATATATGTGCTCGTTATATATTTGAATTAGGAGTCCTAAAAGTTTTGTGACTGTTTGCCTGTTAGCCATGGATGTAATAGGCTATTTGACAAGATTTTGAAAATCATTTCATATTATTTATTAGAGACTGGAATAATTCTGTTTAAATTAAAATTAAACATTCACGTAAACAAACGCCAATTTCTTAAAGTGTTATTCTAAATGTAACACATTTTAATTGGATCAAAACCAATCTCAGACGAAATTAATCTTTATAACATTTTATTTGTCGTACTGTCAAATTACCTCCTATAGGTAATTTTTTTTTCTTTGAAATTTAAGTATTAATTGTCGTTTGTTGTAAAAATTCCACTTTTCATTAAAAAAATCTTTTTGTCTATTAATGTACTTATGTTTTCTGTTTCATATATTATATTGTTTATCTATGTAATCTGTTTTGGCTTTGTATATTTTTTAGTGTTTTGTTTTGTAATATGTAATGTATGTATGGAAATAAATAAATAAATATTATAAAACCTAACCGTAATTACAACATAACTTAACGCTTTTTAGGGCACTCATTATATAAACAATCTTAATAAATCTTACTTTCATTCCTATCTACTATGAAAGGCGCTAAGTAGCGACTCTAAATACATTTTATCTTTCAGGGTGGTTTCCTAGTAGCACGCCTAGTAAAATCCACTACAGAGAACTTCGCCTCTGAGGCAAGCGCTCGCGAGATAGAGGAGTTCTTCGCTACCCACCGTTCACCAGGAACAGAGAGGAGCGTGCAACAAGCGCTCGAGACCGTGCGCTTGAATGCCGCTTGGCTGCGTCGGGATCTGGCCTCCACCACCACCTACTTGCAGCCTTACCACTGATCGGTTAGTATTTACAGCTTAAAAAGTGTACTTTATTTTTTAGCAGACTTTAAAAACTTGAAGAAGGATTACGTGTTTTTTAACGTTATAAAGAGATTGTTCTACTACAAATCTTCTAAGTGGAATTGAAATTATTTGTGTGTATGTATATCAGATCCTATTTAGTTACAAGACAACAATGCGGTTTCAAAATGTTTGCACATAAATTTGCATAACAATAATGGTTTACTATATTTATTTCGTACTGAATATTACACATATTTAAATAAGGCATTGTTTAGTCTAAATGCCAATTTATGACATCATAGCTGTAATTACGTCATATTCTTTCAATCAAAATCTTTCATTTCATTCTATTAATGTCTATGATAATAAAACAATTACATGTCCAAATATACTTTGGGGTTGCTTGGAAGAGAATGCTTGCTAGCATTTAAAATTGGTATTTAATATATTGTTTCTTTTGTTTTAGACTCTTGCACAAGACTGAATGCTACAACGAAATGACGAATACATTATTTTTCAGTTCTGGTATCTTTGAGTAAGCTTATTTGCAGACAAAAGTATTAACTGTTACACCTGACTTGTAGTAACCATAGACATAGAGAATAGACTGAAATCTAACCAGTTGACAAGCAAACGCCAATAGCTCCCTTTGATTAAAGCCCATATTCCTAAATGTAAAACAGAATATGGGAATACATAAATCATGCATAATTTTAAATCATTATTTTAATAAGGATGTTGATCTTATCGAGATATTTACTAAAGGTCATAATGTTTGATTTTGAACTTCGAATATGTCTGGGTATATGGGCTTTTGGACCATAATATTAAGTCTTAATAAAACATTTGAACAGCCAACCACTTGTTTTCCCACAGAAAGCATTACACAGACTAATCTTTATGTTTAGGAATCTATGGTTATTTCTATCTCAAGTAAAATTACACAGACAATGCAAATCAATGTTGCCATATACCTAATATAGTCTTCTCTTATTTATGAACCTCAAATAGCCATTTAATGTTTTGTCTGTAGCTAATGTAAAATAGACGACAAAATATTAATTTACAAATGGCTTGAAAGTATGTTAATCAAGACAGTTGGTATCAATTAATAATTAATATGAACCTTTTTATTTTTAAATTCAGTGGAAATAGACCAAACCAAAAATGTTGTATTTAAAGTACATTTACTTATAGCATTTATTTGATTTTTTTCCAATGGTGCTGAATAATGTTATTACTTAAAATTAATTATAATTAGTATTTAGAAAATGGTTACTTTGATATCATTGAAGTATCGCTCATTATTTTGAATTGCATATCACTTTGAATTGTAATAATCAAAAATATAAAATTCTCAGATAAATTTTGTGTATGGCTGGTGATGATCAAATAAAAGTAATATTGTTTTTTTTAATATAAGAAACGTTATGAAGTTACCAACATTTAATGTCCATTTGTTGTAAGACTGTGTTATTGAAATAAATCGTACAAAAGTACCTGCAAATTGTGTTTTATTTTTGCCCTGGACTGTTACACACACAATTCATAATAAATGTATTATATAAAAATGTGCCTGGTTATCTGAGAACATGATTACCCGTTGCGAAGGTCACAGAAGTTTCTATGCGCGAAAGTAACACAGGTGATGGATGACTGTGTGGAAACAAGCATATCTTACACCTAGGAAATCGCCGTCTTGTGTCAGGAAAACGCCTAGTAAAGGAATTGTTAAAACAGCAAATGTATGACGCCGAAAACCTATATAAGTACATATTAATATTATTTAGAATACTAAATACCGATTAGATGATATAATGGTTGCATACGTATAATATATGGTATGTACATTCATCATAATATAGTCTATCAACATTAATTATGAAAACCACATCAGTTTTGTCTTAGTTGTTTCTACAACAAGCAGCATTTTGAGCGTTCTTAATTAATGATATTAAATTATTCTTAGTTTTTCTCAAGTCTTCTAAAAAAAGCTATGTAAAGACTGGATAGTTGAAGTGCAATAAGCCTACATATTAGTTCAGTAGTAGCTTTGTGTCTAGGCTAACGGAGTCGGTAGTCTAGTCTGTAGTAGTTGGATATTATTTTATAATATAAGATAAATAATTGTTTTATTTTTAGAATAATACGCTACTATCTATCGTACATTAGAAGAGGTCGGAACTCTAAGGTAGGATTTTTTTTAAATCTTTATTGTTTTTGAAGTCGACAATATCATTTGAACTGGATGCTATACGTCATGCATGTCATGCAACATTGAAATATATTATCTATACTTTTTAGCGTCGCTGTCCGGACTCCGGGTGTTCCTAATGTCAAGCGAAGTCAACGAACTGTTGAACTTGGCGGTTCTAAATAGTATTTTAGCAGCAAAACCCCAAAATGCCTCCAAAAAAGCGCGATAAAGATAATGAAACAAACAAGAGTACAAAAATAGATCATTTACAAGCGGACCATGAGTTATTTTTGCAAGCATTCGAAAGTAAGTTCCTAAAATGATATTATTGTGATAAAGTGTACCCTTAATTTGCACCAACAGTAGTTAACCGAGATCGTTTTATTACAGAACCTACTCAAATTTATAGATTCCTACGTACCCGTAACATGTTATCGGTATGTATGATGTTACTTAAGGATTTTTTATCATTGTCTTTTGAAATGCAAACCTAATTTGTATCTGATTTCTTTCAGCCTATATTTCTGAATCGAACTTTATCATATATGAAAAGGAGAATGTCGAGAAGCAATAAAACACGTATAGGTTTTAGTGTAGATTCATTATTAGAGAGAATTACTCAAAAGAAGAGTACCGATTTGCAACCAAATAGTCTAGGAGGTTATATGACCTTAACATTCTTAGGATTTTACGATAAAAGCCTAGGTGACTCTAGGGACTATCAAGTTAAAGTAGAAACTCTGTTGTTAAAAATTTGCCACAAGAAAAGAAAGGAAAGCTCATCTGCCATAGTGGAAGTTTCAGTAAGTTAAGGTTTTAATTGTAATATTTTGTATTGTTTTCTTTTGGATTGTCCAATATCACCTATGCGACCTGAAGAATATATTTTAAGTTTTGTGTTATTGGTAATATTGTATCTTTTGTGTGTGCTTAAAATAAACAGATCATAAATATTGATTTATCTCTGTTATATTTTTCTTAACACAATAATTGTTTTTAAGGTTGGAAGCTGTTCTGTACCATTAAACCCATCATCATCAGAGCCACCTGCAATGGCCTCTGCTGTTAGTATAGCTAGTGATACATTTAGCCCATCACAAGGTCCTAATGTGAAGTCCTACATGCTTATGTTAAGAGTGACGGTTACTAAATCCATACCGAGCTCCAACACAAATGGATCAACTACAGCTGAAATAACAAATGGGTCTTCATCTGATGATGGTAATAAACAAAATAATAATTATCTCCTTTTTGAAAATGTCTATGCAAAAGTTGAATTAAAATAAGAAGCTTTGATTATATTTGAGATGTGAGAGTACTTGGTCTGTATTAAATATAGAAATGTTATAGATGTTGTAAATGTTTTATTATATATGTTAAGTAATTGTTATGTATAGTACACATAAATTCTTCCTAATTTAGGTATATTTGAGGTAATTAGATTCATTAACATAGGGGTAAGACAGTGCTATTCATAAATGCTATATTTTTACTCATTAGATTTAACATATGGCTTGGCTGAGTCTCAACCCTGAATCTTACCATACCTTATATTTTAAAAAAAATTGTATTTCATTAATACAATATGTCTTTACAGAACCTCTAACAAAACGCATAAAACCTGCAGATGTTAATACTAATTCAGATAATAAGTGGAGCAAACTCTATGGTAGTGAACTGATTGTGTATGACAAACATAATAGATGTCTATTAACAAATGGGGAATATGACTTAGTACTACATGATGCTACACCAGGTGGTAGAAGTGCGACAATAGCCAGATCTCCACATAAAGCCTTGATGGCCCAGTGGGAAACTATACCTAATGTGAGATTAAGTGTTTTATTTTAAGTTAAAATCAGTAAATTCATATAATATACATAATAAAAAAACTCAAATAAAATAAATATATTTTTTATAAAATTACAAAGACAAATATTAAACTTCTTAACTATACTTTTACAGGAAAATGATTTACACACAGAAACAAATCCTTTTGATATATTTAAAGTGCGTCCACTTTTAAAACTTAAACTTAGTTGGAGTCAAGAGCCAACAAATGGTCTTGTAAATAGACCAAAACTCTACCAAGCCAATGAGACTAACGGAACTAAGAAAGACTCTACCATTATTAAGGATAGACTGTCAACACAGAGGAATGGAAATAGCGAAAACAAGAATAGTAAGTGTAGCAGTACTCTTTGACTTTTTCTAATGTGGTGTGTTTTTATAATATTATTAAAATGGGTGTAATGAATAAGCTTTACAACTTTGATTCATTATTATTAGATATTCCATGGCTGTTTTTGGAGATAAAACAGAGATTATTACTAAATTGTTCCTAAATGACTACCTCTCTACCTACCTCTACCGTAAGCTTACTTATAATTGGTAGATTTCTCATTAAAATTTAAATAGTAGTCTCATAAGTGGTATTGGCTGCGATGATTCCTCTATCTATGACCTTCTCAAGGACCTACCCTTTTCTCTACTCGCTAGAAAGGATACCAGAAGAAATCGTCCAAAAATATACAAAAATTGTTCCCAATATTGTAAAAGTATTCTTCATTGGAATTGTTTGGGTTTATAAGCTATGAGTTGATTCTTATTTTTATCCTCATTTCTTTTTCCTTTTAGATGATAAAAAAGAAAACAATAGCGAATCAAAAAGACAACAAATAATATACCAGTTTCTATACAACAATAACTCGAGACAGCAAACAGAAGGCTGTGATGACCTGCACTGCCCATGGTGTTCTTTAGACTGTGGAACTCTGTACTCATTGCTCAAACACTTGAAGCTATGCCATTCCCGATTTAACTTTACATACTTTGTAAGTATAGCTTTGCGAAGATGAATGTTGAAACCTAACATATTTTCCCAAAAGATTAAATTATGTGAATAAAATTTTATAAATCTTATAAGCTAGCTATAATAGTTAAAGTTCAAATAATTTCATTAGTTTTCTTCGTAAATCGTTTATAAATGCGCGTTGCTTTTATATACTTTAGACAATAGTAGTATTACTAATGTTTACTAATTTCATTTGAATATATAAGTCTTCGGTAGTATAGTGGTAAGTATCCCCGCCTGTCACGCGGGAGACCGGGGTTCGATTCCCCGCCGGAGAGACTCTTTTTTTTGTTTTAATTTTTTGAAACTTGCTTTCGTGAATAATATAATCTTCGAATGATAAGTAATTTTAATGTATAATTTGCCAACTTTTTAGTAAATATCAATAATGAACTCCGAAGTGTTTTTGGGTTACTCACGCTTGATGAGTTTTTATATACTTCTTGTCATAGAGATGGGCCTGGAGCAACATATTTTGTTATATTAAAACCACATAATATTAGTAAAAGATAATCTAAATCCCCTAAGTGATTAAATATAAATCTGTTATTGCATTGTCTCTTTTCAATACAGTATGACAAAATGAGATGAAAGAGAGTACTTTAGTTAAAATAATTAGTTTTTGTTACGTACTATTCTATCGAATTGTCTAAACTATGACAAAATAATATAGCTGGTTTATCAAACATCGGAAATTAAATAAAAATACTTTATAGCCAATACCGGGCGGGGCCCGAATCGACGTATCAATAAATGAGCTATACGACGGGTCATACACGGGTTCACCGCATGACCTTATCGCGTCCCAAGGGCGGTCGTCCGCCAGTGGCCCCAGAGCGGGTCCTACCCGTAGGGCCTCACTTACCCATCTCCTGATTTGGAGGCCACGAGCCAGAAGACGAGCTCAGAGGCATAGCTTAGCTGAGTTCTTGGAGTTGGATGATAATGACGTTCTAGATGCACAGAGGCCATACATTACTGGACATAATAGGTAATTTGTCTAAAGTTTTGTTAACTTTTACTAATAAGGTCTTGAATATTATTATTTATATGGTTTTTAAATCTTGTTACGTCCGCTAATGTTTTGACTTCTAAAAAGCCTATATTATCACAATAAAAAAATAAATCAGTGACGCTACAACCTTTTTAGGTCTGAGCCTCAGATTTCTGTATCTGTTTCATGATCATTTGTCGATCTAATAGGCAAACTTGGCCTTCTGTGAATGACACACGCCGTCGACTTTTTGGGTCTAAGGCCAGCCGGTTTCCTCACGATGTTTTCCTTCACCGTTCGAGCGAATGTTAAATGCGCACATAGAAAGAAAGTCCATTGGTGCACAACCGGGGATCGAACCTACGACCTCAGGGATGAGAGTCTCACGGTGAAGCTACTAGGCTAACACTGCTATATTATTAAAATACCTAATATATTATGTTAAAATTCATTAGAATCAGTTCAGTTTTCAGGTTTCAGAAACCGCAGCATTCATTACATTATATTGGGGCTTCGAATACATTGAATCAACTTTCAACTACACTCTCAAATACATGCGCATACACACCTACTCTCACTCATTCACTTCATTTGTAACACTAAATTTATAACTAATAATAATAATAATATTATTATTATTTTTACTATCATTTTTTTTAACTAATTTAAACATGTACCACGTAATAATTGTTTTCTAGTTACCCACAACACGGGGCCTCCCTAGTGTGGGGACTAGCGATATATGAATTCTGTCACAAACCCTTTTGTCATAAATAAAGTTTTTATTATTATTATTTATTATTATAATCGATCAAAACTATGGTACAATAGGAAATTATTAATGGTTTTTATTTTTTACAAATGTTCCCTCCAATCTCGAATATCATAACTAGGATAAACAGGATATGATCTATTATTATTTTTCAGGCTATACCATCACACTATAACCTGCCTCCCAGTCTACCCCAACGAACTAGACATTGACTCAGAAAGTGAAACCGACCCTCTCTGGCTCCAACAAAAGACCATGATGATGATAGACGAGTTCACTGACGTCAACGAGGGCGAGAAAGAATTAATGAAGATGTGGAACCTTCACGTCATGAAGTACAATTACGTCGGAGACTGCCAGATATCGCTCGCTTGCCAAATGTTCCTCCAAATGAAGGGCAAGGAACTATTAGAGAAGAATCTCTATAGAAACTTCATACTCCACATGTGTTCACTGCACGATTTCGGGTTAATTACCTCCGTGGCGTTGTACCAAACGGTGCAGATGCTCAATCAAATGCTAGCAGACAACGCGGAAGCCAAAGAGAAGATGCGTGATTCGCTCAAAGCGCAAAGGGAACATTGGAACACGGTCGGGAAGTTCCAACAACCAGTCGTGATTGAGGCGAAGCCGCAAACGACCACTGCCAAGTTAAACGTGGAGGCTTCGCCCTCTGTGAGGAGAAAGACTTCGAATTTACAAAACGCAAATAGAATGGCGAGCACTAGTTCCAATTTTAAATCGGCCAGTCCGGCCCCGAATGGGGAAAAGCGGAAAATGTCTTCCGGAAGTATTCAGAGTCGGAAACGTTCGTCGATCTCGGAAAGGAAAAGTTCTGTATAGCAAAGACTGGTCTTCAATTTTGAGGCTTCGATTCAGTGATATTGTGTTTAGGAAATTTTGTTTGGGTGAGTAGGTGAGATTGCATTATATTTCATTTTACGAAATCGCCCGATTTAGTTATAAGTATTCCATTAAATGGATAGCAATAGTTTGCTAAATTTTCGATCGTAGATCTCGCAGTCAAAACATGGTGCCTAGTGGTTTCATTTATCACTGACTATATATGGAATTGACGGGGCAAAAAATGTGACCCACTCTCGATATATAGAAGTGATGGCGACTCATAGTAAAAAGAACAATTTTATTTTTATACTATGACCTGACTATGAATTTTAATACTTATTAAGGGTGAGGACAAACGAGCGTTATTTTGTGAGTCGTGAGTCGTAGAATTTCGGTCGCGTAATTTCTGCTTCGGTTTCATACAAAAGTCCTGTTTCATTCACACGGCGACGCAAAATGACTGTTGTCTGTCGACTCACACGCATTATTCGGACCGAATTGAGTTTGCGGGGGGCGAGGGGGCCAGCGCGGGCCAGGCAAAGCGTCAGTCAGGATTTACCCAGCATCTTTTTCTGGCATTATCTAGGTACTTCTTCGTCTTCTAAATATGCTTCGTAAATACACAAAATTTTCAACGGTTCCATTGCACGACACAAACATCGCTATAAACGTTCGATAGTAACTGAATAAAATGCGCTCGTCTGGCATCCCAACAGAATTTCTGCGAACGAAATACTGCGACTCACGACTCACAAAATTACGCTCGTTTGGCCTCACCCTAAAAGAAGAGAGAATTAAAAACAAAATGTTTTGCGACATAAGGATAGACCAACACCAATATTTATTTACACCAAATAAATTACTTTTAATTCATTAATATCAACTTGAATTTCCTTATTAGTAAGTTAGAATCTAGGACTGAATAGGGCGTGGCTTAGCGATCAGTCTGATATATCTGTTGATGAAGGTTTTAAACGGTGATTCGCTAATAAACGTATTTCAAGACATATTCTCTTAAGCGATAATATAATAATTTAAATAAAAATCCCAAATTAGCAGGATAGATCAACTAATGTTACAACTGGATTTGTAGTCTGTTAAAAGTGTTATTCTAATATTGTGGTTTAATAGACTGGTCCAAGACTAAGAGTATTTTCACATCTTTAGTCAAACGCAAAACAAAAATATCTATATGCCTTGTCTGTAGAATGAAATCGGGGTAGATTTTTCACGGATTTGCAAAGGTATGGACTGTTTGGTAAAGTCAATGTATTAAGAAAATTATTATTTTGTGCTCGAGATAGATTTTTCATTAAATTGCATTAAAGTTTCACAGTTAATATTCTATGGACTATCTACTATCTTATGTGTCCTATTTTCGTCAGTTCTAATGCGAATTTCTGGTTTTTCTAGACGATATTAGCTAAGAACGCCTTTAATACCATCTAAAGCTCTGTTCCTATATTATATACGAGTCATAGTTGTTACGAATCGTCGATTTTATTGACTGTCCCTCTTTTTATAGAAAAAACCACTTGTAAGTATTATGTAAGACACCAAGCGTAAGCTAAGCAGATGTCTCACTAAAATTGTGATTGTTATAATGACATAAATTTGACGCATGCTTTACTACGGGACTAGTTGCAAAAGGTATCAATTTCGCCGATGGTACAGATCTAGTAAGAAATACGGTACAAATTAAGAGACTAATTTTTTTTTTTAGTATAAATTCGTTAACATGAATTTATAACTTACACTGACGTTTCATTTGCTTTTTAGCTACCGTGGTGAAACTTGCGTTTGTATCCTCAAAGATCTATTTAAATATAGAACGCGGAAAACAAAGACAATATTGCCTAGACAACTTTTAGTTTTTTTTAACAGGTTTATTCACAGATTATACTGTTTTTTCTGTGGGCGTTTTCTCTATGGAATGCTTCTAAGTAATTTTCGTATAAAAAATCTTTGTAGTAAATATGTGTCAATGTAAGGTAATATGGCTATAGATTGCATAATATTATAAGCATGTGTGCGGTCCAAATGGTTAATAATCTAGTAAAGATTATACGACTTTCGTTTTCATACTTCTGCTGGTTAAGATTCCGAAATGACACTTGGCGCTCAGTCTGACTACGTGAAGTATAGTTCACGCAGTCTAGTTTCCTTATCTCACCTAAGTGTCGATAGTGCAATTACTAAACGATAGTTTGAATATAACCATCAAAGCAAGAATTTGCAATGATTTTAAATTTTCATCACCAACAAGATTGCTAATCAAAACATCAGTTCCGAATATGAAAAAATTGCTTCGTGTGCATAAAAATTCCCAGTAATTAGTACTGCTAGTTCCGAATAGACTAGATTTAATATAGACGAGTTTTGTATAGTGTATTTTAAATTGTCGGTTTTAAAATTTGCTATTCGTCTGTACAAAGGATTAAAAATAAGTATTGTATCGACTGCGGATTGATTGTTACATTTGTGATTTAGCCTAGTTGTGTCAGAAATAGCGTTAATGTCAAATTTTTGACTATCGTGTTCAAAGGGGTCGATGACCGATACACATCTTGTATCCGTATGAGAAAAATATTGAATGGTTGCAATAAGTAATGAGATTCCTGTGTTCAAATAATGTACAATTCAATGTATGAAATAATGATTAAGCAATAAGTTAAAGGAATATGATCTGCTAATCGAACACAAAACAAGACTGTAAACACTCATTGCCTTAATTTCATAAATTTTTGATAGCAATAAGCTAAACATTGTACATTTAATTTTATTTCATAAGTTGTATATCCGTTTAAGGATACCGTATTTTGCCCATAGAACTGTTTCTTTATCCGTTTTCACTAAGATTGTACTTAGCTAATGAATTATTAAATAATTATTTAAAGTATACGATATTTTTATTTAACTGTAAGACCATTGACTTAAGTTTAGTATATGTTTATATATAAGTCTACCACGGTCCGCTTCGTTAGGATTTTTTTTTGCGAACTAGCGAACTGTGGAATTCACGCTTCCCTGGGAGATACAACCTCCAATTGTTTAAAAAGAGTGCTTAAAAAAATAAAACTATATATAAACACTAGCGGACCTGACAGACGTTGTCCTGCATGATATTTCAAGCGATTAGGATATTAAACAAAGTATGAAAGTACCGACTGCAGCGCCATCTGCCGGGCTAATTTGTGAATCTAAGCCATCCAGGGCTTCACCCAAGTGCATACAAAAAAAAATCATTCGAATCGGTCAAGCCGTTTAAGAGTTCAGTAAGCTATCCTATCTTTTAAGTTAGATGAAACTGCACACGGTGCAAATTTAATTGAAATCGGTTAAGTAGCTTAGGATTCCATAGCGGACAAACAACGTGGCGCGTAATTTATATATATTAAGATATTGGTATGCGAACGACCAATATGCTATTTACCTACTTAGGTTGTCAACCACGGCTTGAATAGACAGGAAAATATTAGAAATCGGAGGGCAATTATAAATTTGAGCATCAAACTTGTTTTCAGCGAAAGTACGTTTACTTTTTGTATGAAAAAATACGCAACCTTCTTCGAATATTAAAAAGAAGAACTGTCAAACGTCAATTGCAAAGCGAAAAATGAAAGCCATTTGACAAATTTAACAAACTGAAATTTACTGTTTAAATAAGTATGTCACATTCGAAGAATGCTAGTAAATTAACTGATAAGTGTAGATTAGACGCTCCCGTAAATGAAAACTTAGATCATGAAGGTATGTTTCTCCTAATATAGAATCCATACTTTACGTATAGAAATGTCATTCTTTTTATTTTTTAGACGAACCAATAGCTTGTTTCTCGACGGAAAGCCGCACTTATGCCGGTACGTACCCATTTCTTTCTGCTGTAAACATTTATATTTCTTCTATAAATCGATGTAAGACTTTTCAGTAACTGTATCAAAGAAATCTTCGAGTTCGGGGGAAGACGAGGCAATATGTGCCGGTCAAAAATCCTTTATAAGCATACATTCAACCGATCACCTTTGTCAAGTGGCCGACGTAGACAATCCAGCCAACATCGAAGATTGTAACGTTGAAGTGTTAAGTTTAAATGAGGTATTTCCCTCCACTTCTGAAGAAAGTTTGTCGAACGATGACGATACACCGATGGGCCGAAAGAAAAATAAATGCAAAGGGGCAATACAGAAAACACAATCCGAAAGCGCTGGAAAATCTACCTATGTACCGACGAACAGTAAGTCCTCAACAGTGTCAGGACGTGATAGAGACACTCTGGAAACACAAGCGTCGGTGTACTCGGACTATAACATCCCAAAAAACACAATGTATGTAATGGGAAGTAATCCAGGTGAACCTAAAATGTCATATCAGGATCCTCCTAAAAAAGTATCCAAGACGGTACGTTACACTTTTTCTCTATGTATTCTTGAATTTGTCACCAATATGACGTCCTTTTTGGCCAAGTCTTGTTACAAAAAGAAATCTTCCAGATGAAAAAGTTTCTCCGTAATATTGATAAACACAAAAGCGAAGCGAAGCAAATGGCTAAAAGTGGTGAAAAAGTAATAAGCAAACTAACAACAATGCGAGGTATTCTCAAAGATGGTGGATGCGGCCCCGAATGCACTGGAGATTCCACAGCACAAGATACAGAAGATAACAGTAAGCCAATTCTACCACGTCGTGCGTCTGTTTGATAAAAAAATATTAATATGTAATACTTTGCAGCAGGGGACACATTCCCTTACCAAATGGAGTGGGCGCCACACCTTAGCTATACAAAACACGGTGCAGATAAAAATGTCTCGTTCAATACACAAGTCCTCATAATACATTTTACGGGGGACCTCTGTGTCGGTCAGAGTATTGAAACGTTGAGCAAAGAGAAGGATCAACAAGCCCGAAATTCCGAACTCAGAAAAACTTATCTCACAAAGTATAATGAGCTCTGGCCCACGCAAAAATAGTAATTACAGTAGATATAATGTTTTGTTTAATTTTTACAAGTCGTGTTTTGTGTATTTATTTTTTTTATATTAAACTACGGCAAATTATGTATTCCAAATTTGAATGAAATTATTTAAAACATAATTATCGTTTTTATTTCATTTGAAATAAAAACACGATAACGTTTAAGAATTCATTACCGAAGGAAAGCTCGTTTAATAATCGCACATTTTTTGTGCACAAGTATTTATTTTTTCTTTTAAATGTGGGTAAAACATGTTATCGACTTATAATTATACATACAGGTTCCCTCACGATGTTTCTCTTCGCTGTATAAAGCCACGTATTCATTAGTAAACATTTGTTGATAAACTGTTTATGACTAGCGTTAAACAAGTTTACAATAAACACATGTTTCTGAAACATTGGCCGTCCACACTTGTCAGTTGTTCACAGGATATCGCCCGAGAAGGTAGTGATGCTCTCTGCTGCTTACATAATAATTCACAAGAGCATTAATCGAAAAAAAAAGAAGAAAAGGTGGTGGATTCGAAACTATTTGTTGAATAGAAGTTATATATTTAATGACCTCCGCGGATTTGATGGGTCATTTCAGAACTTCACCAGAATGTCACCATCAGATTTTGAAATGTTCCCATTGTATCTGATGTTCCAGACGTTGTTGCACAACACAATAAAAATTGCAGCGATTCAAACCACTGCCATTTGCTTTTAATCACTTCCTCGGAACCGCTTCCAGTCCTTTTTGATGTTTTATTTTTTTTCTTTTCACGACTAAATTGTGAGCGTAGAATATGCATCTTTGTTTCCACTTCTTTTTGCGATATATGCAATTCTGCAGCAATGTCGGTCCAAGCATCATTTTTTTTTAATTTATCTTTATTTGAGGCGTCCCAAAGAATACTACGTTGGTGATAAAGCTCTATGAGCTTCGAAATTTGGTTGTTGGACCACACTACCTCCATGTTTATAAACTCGCGCAAAACACGTCCACACCTGTTGACTTTTGTTTATAAACTAGATGTTTAGTCTTGCTCTCCACTCGTAGTGGGGAGCACGGCAACACGTATCATAAACAATGTTTCATCACCTATGTTTATGAACTGTTTATAAACTGTTTACAGAGATGATGAAACATTGTTTATTAACAGTTTATAAACAGTGTTTATTAACAAATGTTTAGTATAAATACGTGGCTTAAGTATTAATTACGCACGTAGAAAGAACAATGAGATGTGGTCTGTCGATGTTTTCAAACAGAAAAGTTGAGAGTTACTCGAAATACAGAATGTTAAGTTATATAATCTTTTATTCAGTTCAATAAAAAAACACATTCAATTCAACAAAAGTATATTTTTCTACTAAATCTAATGTCATTTAGAGCTTATCTTCCATAAAACTAATTCTTTTACGCGATCATACGTAAAGTATTTGGGGAAATTGAGTGGGAGTTGTTCAACTATCCAATCGCATTTAACCTTATCCAATAAGGCTAGGAATGTTTCGTAGCATGGAGCTATAGACTCCATATGCTCTATGGTAAAAACATAGCGCTTCTCTAGAACTATATATATTGTCTTTGGTGGATTTGTGTCAAGTATTTTCTGAACTGTCGATACAAATGCTGACGTAACGTCGTCATCGTAGATTACTGAAATAAAAATTAAAGTCTAGTAATACATAATATAATAAATCTATTATTTGGAGTCCCGTATTTTATTCGCCATTGCACCATGATATGACCTTCACCGGTATTCTGTAACTTCCAATAGCAAAAGCAATGTTGATCCCGACGTTTTTCTCAATATAGTTTCGCGGCGCTGAAACAGCAACCTTGGGATCGCGGAATCAAAAACTCAGCATTGCACGCGGAATCGCAGCTAGCTATTGGGAGATACAGTTCTGGTGCAGATCCAATATATGGTGGAAATACCACTTCACCACTACAGCCTTATCAGTCTTCTGGGCCTACTATTTCCCTTCACAGAATATTTGAGTATCTGTGCCTTTCGAACCGAAACAATTATTGTTTCCCCGATAAAGAAATCTAAGATTCTATTAAAGTAATTGATCAAATGATAAATAAATGTAAGGTAGGCCGAAAACGAACTAGCTAGTTACATATCTGGCAAAGCGCTTGGCAATATTGTTTTCGATTAATTCTTACCTTACTCTACCCTTTGTTGTACTTCGCAAATCTATAACGATAAATTGTTCGAATAATCTAAAAACTCCAACTTACCATCAGCAGCGATAATAATATCAGTTTGTTGTATTTCTTTAAATAAAGCAGGATTCCAGTGAAGATTTGTGAAATCAAGGGGCAACACTATAAATTCCGATTTAATTAACTTGGAATTGCATCTAGCATTTATTTTTATTAAATCCAGAATACCACCTAAATCAATATCTGAAAAATTATTATGGGAATCTTATTAATATTTGAAAAATGTAACTGAATTTAGATGAATTTTAAACCTAGATAAAATAATATATTTTGAAATTATAAAGTCTACCACTGATTTATTCTGATGATATTTTATTGGTTTGATTTCAATTCAGTCTCCCGCAAAAGTATTCTGATATATCTTTTGCTTAAGTTGAATCGGGTTAAAATTTATAGAAGCGCACTTAGGCTAAGTTCAGATGACCGCGCGGTACCGCGCGGAACTACGAACCGCGCGGTACAAGATCAATATAAACGGTAATTATCGTCTACATTACCGCGCGCCAACGCGCGGCGCGCTCCGACCCGCGCGCAAGATCTTGTCCCGCGCGCTTCCACGCGGCCGCGCGCGGCACAAGTTTTGCAAGCGTGTATCGACCTGTTCAGTTGATCCGCGCGGCTTGAGACGGAAAGACACATAGATCGATGTAAAATTAGTACCGTAGATATGGTATTAAGTATTTGGTGCATTGGTTGGGTATAGCATCTTCACTGGATTTTAAATCATTTTCAATAGAATCGTATAAAAAATCAAAGGATGCAACTGACATCCGGAAATAGTTAAAAAAATTATCTTTGTGTAACCTCAAGTCGGGATACAAAGTGACAAACAGGCTGGAAAGAAGTCTGTCACTTAAAATTGGATGCACCCAGTATCGTCTTTGTCTTCTTCTGCGACGTCTCAGTCTTCTATATAAAATTCATAAGCAAATTGCCTCCTCCACGTCCATTGTCAATCAATGTTGAAGCCACACTGCCGCGCGTACATATACCGTCATGTGAATGCTCCAACCGCGCGGCGACGCGCGGCTACGCGCGGTCATCTGAACTTAGCCTTAATCTTTGCCCTTCCGCTAAATTGCTTGCTCAGTGTAAATTTACAGTTTTAGACTGGGTTTTAACTGTCTAATTCTTCCACCTCTTTCTTTACTTAAGATAAATAATTATTTAATAATATCGATAGACTAGCTTCACAAATAAAATAATAAATGTGTATTATTTAAATATATAGAACGTGTGACTTCACTCGCAACCATCGCGTAAATATTTCTTACCAGTGCAAACAACTTTCTTCGCGTAAATACCGGCGACAAAACTTGTAAGGCCAGTTCCAGCACCCAGTTCTAAAATAGTCTTTCCATCTAATTCACCATTAACTCCTAAATTGATTAACAAGTCGCCTAACAAAAATGCTCCTCTCCATACTTGAAGACCCACTAAGGCAATTTTCGTTTTAAAACTGTGTTCTAAAAAGTATAGTTAAATCAATTATGGAGTATGTTCTTGAAGTACTATTAATTTCAAATAATGACAAAAGAATTCTATCTGCATCAACATCTAAACATTTAATAAATTTATTTAAAGTGATTGTGTGTGCTTGGAAAAAGTAATAATACATTTAAATAATAAGTTTACTTACCAATTTTTACAACTTCTCTACTTGGCCTTTCAAAATCCAAATCATCATCTTCATCAAAAGTGCGCTTAGCTTTTTCTTTTGGTAATAAAAATGGAAATTGGGATATGACATCTGTTAAATTAATTTTATTTAATTAAGGTCACTTATTTAACAGGTATACCACATTGAATGAACCATTCTATGATCATGTGAGATAAAATACTTTTAGAATTTTTTTAATTAACTTACTTCCTTTTCTACTTGGGGCACTATCAGTTTTGTAACTGTATTCATCATATATTTCTGATACAACAGTCATCTCTGACATCTGAAATGTAATTAATAGCTACATTATTTATTTACTTCACTAATAAAGAAATTTATATAATTTGTTTAGTAAACTATTATTGTTAAATATCTTATTAATAATTATTTTTTTACCGTATTCTCCAATTAATATGATCTACAAGCTTGAACTAATGTGAGGAAGTGAGTAAAAATTGGATGATTTCCAATTTTAAAATTCTAAAATACATTGACTAGTCTGCGATTGAAGGCCAATTTATGTGATTTGTGGCTTAATGATCTGATACATTTTAACAATATTTTTTTTTACTGGTGACCATCTATGGGCTTTTACTTGCATGAAAGTTAAATAATGTTAGATTTTAATAGTTCTTATTGAACCAATGTACTTATGTATATTATTCTGCTTTATTGATTTTTATTAATATTTAAATACAATCTGTAAATCATTCAACTCTTCACCAAAAATTTTTGCCCATAAAAAACTATCAAACCTGGGATTTAAATTTATTTATTAACCTTGGATGAATTTATTAATTTTTTTAAAATTCTAAACAAACACAATTTCGCGCATTTCTTAAGGATCACAGACTAATAACACAGAATAAGTAGAGGGCTGAGGGACATCGTATAAGTAAAGACAATTCAAGTAAAACAACAAGAGATGAAAAGGGCTGCCTCAAGCAAGTGTCCGAGTGTCAAGTATTATTCGCATGACAGCGGCACTATTGACATCCAACGACAACTTTATCAGATACATAAATCGGCAAAACTCGTCTGAGGCAAAACTATTAAATAGATATTATTATGAATTAGATAATACTCAATTACAAAGATAAAACAGATTTTCTGAGGTGCGTTAGAAAAGATTAACCGTGTTTCATGCTTATTACATTTTTATAAAAGTATTTGTATCAATATAGATAAGTTGATGTCAAAATACCTATTCTCCATTCTTAAAATGACAAATTAAAAAAACGTAAAATTAACCAATCACAGCCAAACACACGATCGACGCTGCCACGTCGAGTGAGACAGTCGGTACGGTTGTGAAGTGGCATTTTCGGCATTTTATTAAGTTTCGTCTTCCGAGTAGAAGATAGTAAGTAATACGGACTGGAAGTCAAGAATTTCAACATGAGATTTTTGTTATCAATTTGTGTGATAGCCCTTTTGGGTTCCGCTATCGGAGACGAAATACCAACAGAAGATAATGTACTTGTGCTGACCAAACCGCTCTTTGATGATGTTATTTCAAAGACAGAGTACATTTTAGTTGAATTCTGTAAGTCTGGATGTTTTTTTTGTTATATTCCATCTACATTTCTCAAATATTAATTATCCGGCCTTAAGCAATTTTCTTTGTCGGAAAAGTGGCCGGGCGGCTTTTTTGTATCATTAATTTGTTGCCTACGTCATAGATGCACCTTGGTGTGGACACTGCAAATCGCTCGCTCCAGAATACGCAAAAGCTGCTACTAAATTGGCGGAGGAGGATTCGCCCATTAAGCTCGGCAAAGTTGACGCTACTCAAGAACAGGATCTGGCTGAACAATACAAAGTTCGCGGATACCCAACACTCATTTTCTTCAAGAACGGCAACCCTATTGAATACTCTGGTAATTATTTTTATCATATACTTTGAGATTAATGTCGGTAATTAGTCGCATAATGTAATGTTTAATAAATATGTTACAGTTACTTATAAGTTTGAAAACATAATGTTAAATGACATTTTTATGACTAACCGGCATGTTAGCCGGTTATATAAGGTTATATAAGGAAATTAACAGTCATTATTAAATCGTAAATTTTTCTAAACAGGTGGTCGTCAAGCTGATGACATTATTGCGTGGATAAAGAAGAAGACTGGACCACCAGCTGTGAATGTTGCATCATCAGAACAAGCTAAGGAGCTGATTGCTGCAAACAATGTCATCATTTTTGGTTTCTTCCCAGACCAAACAACCCAAAAGGCTGTTGCCTTCCTTAATACAGCTGGTTTGGTAGATGACCAAGTATTTGCTATTGTAACTGATGAGAAACTTATTGAAGAATTGGAAGCCAAGGCTGAAGATGTTGTGCTATACAAGAAAGTAAGTATAACAATGACAATTATTTTAAGCATAATTAATTTGACTAATGAAACTAGTAATTAAAACTCAAACACAAAATTCTTATCTTAATATGCATATCCAGTGCAGGTTAAATTATTTATGAACAAAGTAACAATAATGACATTAATACTGGTTTAGCTTGGCATTAATTTTAGTGGAATTAATTCTTATCTACTTCTTAATATGCAGGAATTTGAACAAAAACAGCCATGTAAAAATTTAATTTTAATTTTAAAGTAATAGTAATAAGTATAATATATTTTTACCCCACAAATGATTCCTATCTTTATACTTCAGTCCTAAAGATATATTGCATAACAGTATTACTAATGCGAATCACGAATTTACATAAGTTAGACCTAGATTGTAATGTTTATTAAATTTCTCAGTAAAGCTACTGGAGAACTGATAAATATAGCATGTATCTAACTCAAATATTTTCCCACTAGTTCGAAGACCCAAGTGTCAAGTTTGAAGGTGAAGACTTGAACGAAGACATCTTGAAAAACTGGGTGTTTGTACAGAGCATGCCTACCGTTGTTGAATTCTCTCATGAGACAGCTTCCAAGATCTTTGGTGGACAAATTAAGTACCACCTCCTCGTGTTCTTGTCCAAGGTAAGAAATTTAAAAAAAAATCATTAACTATCTAAAAAGTGCCTAGATAGACAGCTTAATGACTAAATTATTCAGTATTTTTATTGTGATATAAACATATTCATTTCAGATTGCTGCATCCGTCTAGAAATTATTTTTAAAGTAATATAAATTATTCATGATTTTGAATCTGCAACATGATAATTATGATATTCTTATCACAATAAATATTCATAAGCTTAACTTTGATATATTGTTCACTGACAGTGAACCAGGTCATGAATAATAAGACAAAATACATGGAACTAGTTGGCAAAACCACGTGGCTTACACGTCGCTAATTTTATGGTATTAATATACTATTATTGTCCTCTCTTTATATAAAATTATCTTTTTATCAACATACTGATTAATTGCCGTTAGTAATTGTTTTTACTGATCAACATTTATTAGTAACAATCATTTATATTGTAAAAACATTATCAAGGTCAAGTTGAAAACAAATGTTTCAGTTCTCGCAAAATTGTGATAAGATCTCATGACTGGCGAAAGTATTCGATAAAAGTGACCTATTTATTTAGCTTTCGATCACGATCTGACTTCATGCTTAGTGGAGCTTTAAATTTGTGAAAGTAGTAATTTTGAACACCTACTCACAAACATTCGGTCGCGCGATTGAATCATGGCTGCATGCTTAAATTTTTTTGCAAATGTGCGCATATATGGTTGAGGAAATCCGAAGAGAGCCATTGTGCTTGTGATCCAAAAATCTATGTATCTGTCTGATAACCTACTAGACTATTAAGATAATTATGACGAAGAACATTTGCAGAAGTCTCAGGCCACATAATAAACGTCACGTTCTTAATATTACAGTTACAATATTGTTTTAACTATAAAAGTTGATTTTGTAGTCATAAAGCTATGTCTGAAAGCTGTTAAACTTTTTTCTCCGGCATAAAAATTAATATTCAAGACAAACGTTATAGGTCAATGAACTTTACAGACATTGAACATTGCCCTCTCGCTACGTAATCGATGGATGGTAGAATACATTTAAATCTTGGAAAGTATTAGGAAATTATGAAATACGATAGAAACAAAATGATAACCAAAAACAACGGTAGTTTGTTGTTCTCTAAATATTCCTACATCCTCTTAGAATGCACACAGATATGAGAATATTCAAATGAGCGTCCCACACAATATTCACTTAAGCGACTCGTTCGTTCGTTCGAAAAAATATTTTCTCACAAAACATATATGTTTTTCGCGCGTTGACTTGAAACCAACACAAAACTGGTATACGCAATCTTGTTGCAAGTTGGTTTTTTAACGTTCTATATTCATTAATTTAATTAGTGTTACCATATTTAAAGCCAATTTTTTTTGTCAACTACATATTTAGTTTTCGTAGTCACGCAAGTCTCAAATCATTAAAACTTCATAAATTATTTAAAACACCCCCAGATAATTGTAATAATATGGAACCATTCTTATAGTATTCTTTCTACTTTGTAGAAAAACGGTGACTTCGAAAAGTACTTAGATGGACTCAAGCCCGTCGCTAAGACCTATCGTGAGAAGATCATGACCGTTGCCATCGACACTGATGAGGATGACCATCAAAGGTAAACTCCCAATAATACGAAATCACCATGTTTTTTGTTCATAAACATGTTATTATAGACAAAAGTAGGTGATACAATTTAAGAATTTAATTTAAGAATTGAAATTAATTAATTATGAGTTGTAATGTGTAACAATGGTAGTTTAGGACTTGATTATATTGGCTAAAATACGGCATCCTCCAAAGATAGAAACGTCTGTTTAAAGGCATTTTCAGTTCTAAAGTATGATTGTAATTAATATGTTTTATTGCAGAATCTTGGAGTTCTTCGGCATGAAGAAGGAAGAAGTGCCAGCCGCTCGTCTTATTGCCCTGGAACAAGACATGGCCAAATACAAACCTGCATCCAACGAACTCACTGCTAACGCTATTGAGGTAAATAAAACTTTTTTCACAGATTATAATGAAAAACAAAACACTGCGAAATATGAGCGGTGCGCCGTTGTTAACACGAAATGCTGAAGTCCATAAATATTTAGGAATTGCCACTGTCGACGAAGACATTAAAAGGTCAACCGTGCGATACAAAATGAGACTTCAGAAACAAGTCAACCAGGGGGGTTGTACCTTGGTTGGTTGTCCGTAGTTTCCAAGAGGCCCGAAGCTGAAACGGGCCAAACTTGCCGCTGTCTGACAGTTTACGAATTACGGAGGGAATAAAAAAATATTAGATTTGCGTTTCTTAATTGCCATAATTTCGCATAAAATCTGATAAAAACCAGATTCAGATGGATTAAAAAAATATATATATATATAATGAAGGTACTGTAGCGAAGTCTGAATATAGACATATCAAAAATGATCAACAACTATACGAATATCAATTAATACGTATATATTTAAATTTTATTCTCTTTTGTTTTTATATATTTTTTTAAAAGCTATGTTTTGATAAATTATTAAGATACATTGCCATTACTTTATGTTTGACATTTATTACTTTAAGGTTGAGATTCAGACGCGAATAGCGCGACCTATGACTCTTGTATGTCCAATAAATATTTAGATAAACTGAAATTATATTGACGTATACTTAGCAAAATCTTAATTCGTCGGAAAATTAAATAATACAGCTTTCAATTAACTTGTCATGGTCTTATCGGTACACGGCTTGACGAATCGTGAGTGTACAGAATCGGAACCTAAACACAAATCATTTAAGTGTTATATGCTAAGTTGTAAATTGCAATTGTGAGGGAAATTAAAATTATATCTACGTAAAGACTATAGGAAACCGCACCGTCGAATACCGAATGTAATGCGTAATGTATGAATGAGATTTTTAAGTTCCCAACAAATAGGTCTCTTTGGAAGTTTAGACGTTTTTTGCTATTTAATGTCAATTCGCGATCATTCCCTCATTATACTCTTAAGGGATACTCTTCTTTAATAAAATTCCAGAGGCTCTTTTATCTCTGCCTTTTAATAAATTTAAGAAAAGCTCTGTAAAAAGGCTTACACTATAAAATTAACGATTATCTAGTTGATAAAAGAGCCTGGGACAGGCTGTTTCTAATTAATTGTTGTTTGATGATTTGCTACTTTAAAAGAGTACCGAGAGTTTTTTTCGCCGGCTTTTTCTCTCGGCCTACACCCTCTGTCTTCTTTGCCGATGACTAAGGATGTCTACCTATTCAAATTTAATGACCTGGAATAAGTGATACCTGTATCTTATGTTCCATAATAAACGTATTTTATTTTTTGTTATATTTATAAAGTAGGTCAAGCGAACGGTCAGGACGAACACGTAGCGAAGGTAGAGATTTTATTACAGAGAATACGAAATTCCGAAATTTCACTCGTATTCATATATTTCTTGCGTAATATTGTGGAACCAGCTGCCCACAGCAGTAATTCGACTTATTGTATGTCAAAAAAAGAGCGTAACAATTTCTAAAAGGTCGGCAACGCATATCACTTGATATCAGGAGAGTCCCGTTTCCCGTTGTCTCCTGTTATATCAAAAAGAAAACATATTAACGTTTTCTAGTATGTAGAAAAATATTAAGTTCTTCAATGCATCACGTTATTTAAAAATAGAACGTCAACAAGTTTCATCTTCAATCTGACATGTAAAAAATAAAAATGTATTTTATTGGTAAATTTTCCGCTAGATTCATATATATTTTATTAAATAGAATTCGTAAGTATGGCGATGGAATATATTATGTTGTATAAATAAGTGATCTCGATTAAGTTGTAATAGGGATCGTAAAACGTTCTCTACTCTAGCTCTTCTATAGTAAAAAAGAGCAGTGTTGGTCTAGTGCCTTCAGCGTGACTCTCATGCCTTAGGTTCCATCCCGGACTGTGCACTAATGGCTTTTCATTCTATGATCGCGTTTAATATTCCCTCGGCCAAAAAAATTGACGCCGTGTGTTGTTAGGCACTGGAGGCTAATCACCTACATACCTATTAGAATGACAAATGATCATGAAACAGATCTAAAAAGGTTGCAAGCGCGATCGATTTATTGTATTATATAGAAATAAAAGTATATTTAATGCATTACATAATAAGTATAACCGATACGCGTTATCGCAACCGACGTTGATAACATACTAGTATTTCTCTGTTTCAGATTGCATTTAAAACCTATTAAAAATTACTCTTATCTTAATTATTATCTGACAGTGACCTTTGGTTAAAATATTCCGATGGCGTTAATGGGGTATCTTTAACAGTGTAGATTTACAAATTAACTAGTAAATATAAATTTCGTTACATTAAAGTAAAAACAAATAACGTAAATTATTAGGGAAACAATTGGCAACATTATCGCTCACAAGCCATCTCTTCCAGATAACTCTAGTAAGAAAAAAGAAATACTAAGAGTAAACTGCAAAAAAATAACCAAATCAACATTATAAAATTACTAGTAACACTAAAAAATTATACAATTACCAAACTTAATCTACAATAAAATTAAACTAAAAGCTAATATATACAAGTTTTTATTAAATTCCGCGACTTTGTATAAACGCGATAAACTCAAAAACTACGGAACGGATTATAATAAGGGTTTCACCAATAGAATGTAGGTAATTCCTGAGGAAGGAGGAAGGAGTTTAGGTGCATAATTGAAACAACAAACAAACAACGAAATTATTTAAGTCTAATAATCCTACATTTGTATTTTGTGTTATCATTATATTGATAATTATAAGTCAAATAGGGATTTATCATTTTTTTATTTGTTTTAATGACATGGAAACCAATTTATATAAATTTAGTAATATAAATTTTGTAAAGAAAATATTCCGTAGCCTATGAGGTATGGAGATAAAATAACCTATACATTCAAACAATTTTTTGTATCTGTCGCTATAATAATTTTCATAAAAAATTACATGTAACTTTTCCCATGTAAAATATTGCCAAGTAACAATATTTCATTTTTTTTGTGTAGATCGATCAGTAACAGTTTTTATTTTATACTTCCCTACAGGAATTCATCCAATCCTTCTTCGCTGGTACCTTGAAGCAGCACCTTCTCAGCGAGGACGTGCCCGAAGACTGGTCCGCACAACCCGTGAAGGTTTTGGTCGCTAAAAACTTTGATGAAGTTGTCTTTGACACCAACAAGAAGGTTCTTGTTGAATTCTACGCGCCTTGGTATGTTGAATTAAGAACAATTAGATTTTTTATTACCGTAATAATGAATTGTATTACAATTTTATGGTATTTTTGTGAATGTGGTAGCTTTTTTATTGTCATTTAAAAGATTTTGATTTTGAAAGACTGATTATTTAGACTTTACGCTAATAAGGGGTTCCTTTAAAAACATATTGATCATCTTTACGTCGAAAAATCAACTTATTATCTTGAATAATGACACCTTTTTTTATAAAAGGTTAGACTGTATATTTTTTTCAGACTAGAAAGATCCATATTTCTTACGCAATCGAATTAATTTTTATTTCATTGTAAGCGTAGTTACGTGTCTACTGTCTAGTCATTATTAAATGGTGTAATTATGTTTACACAAGTGCGGTAAACTCATTAGGAGTTATTCAATTAATTTTATAGGTATTTTCTTATTGACATGGAGACAGGTTACAAATGAAGAAAATATTTTTTTATTTATTTTCAATTCTTACAGTAACTTACTACTAATACAATAGAAAACTTATTGATATAAAAATTAAATTAAGAACATAATTTAATTTTTAACGGGACTGCAAGCAATTTACAAAGAAAGATGACTAATATTGCATCACCTGATCTAAGAGATTACTTTATATACGTAATTAATGGTGACACATCTACGTGACAGTGTAG
Source organism: Pieris macdunnoughi (assembly GCA_905332375.1). Lineage (NCBI taxonomy): Eukaryota > Metazoa > Arthropoda > Insecta > Lepidoptera > Pieridae > Pieris > Pieris macdunnoughi. The sequence continues at coordinate 5,282,126 of CAJOBZ010000061.1, forward strand.
TAATTAAAAAAATATATAAAGGTTTACTTCTATATATGAAAGTTCATTGGTGCACAGCCGGGGATCGAACCTACGACCTCAGGGATGAGAGTCGCACGCTGAAGCCAATGCTCTATTATAAATATATATATCTACATACTTTATTTATCAAAGTTTATATATTACCTAAGCAAAGTTGCAATGCAAAACTTAAATAAAAATAACTTCCTCAGGTGTGGACACTGCAAGCAATTGGTCCCAATTTATGACCAGCTCGGTGAACACTTCGAGAAGGATGATGACGTAGTCATCGCCAAGATCGATGCCACCGCCAACGAGTTGGAGCACACTAAGATCACCTCATTCCCAACCATCAAACTCTACTCTAAGGACAACCAGGTATGCATTAAGCAATTAATATTATGCTGATGGGAGTAAATTGTAATTTTGTTTCTACTTCTCAAATAATAATCCAGTAAACCCAAATCCTATTCTTTTAGATTTTGATTACATGCGTTTCTTCGATTTTTCTGTTTGAGACCTCACGATGTTTGCCTTCATCGTTTAAGCGCTAAAGAAAAATTCCATGCTCTGGTTTCTAATTCTCAAACAAGTCCAATTCGATGCAATATTGATATATATTTACCAGATTATAATTACATAATGAGAATAGGAATTGTCGATCAAAAAAGTGTTTTCAAGTCTCCATTGACAACTCGCGTTTCATATGTTTTTAGAATAAATTTGTATATGTATGTATATATTATTGTATATGACTTATGCATGTTATATTTTTTTAATTTTAGGTCAAGGACTACAACGGTGAAAGAACGCTAGCCGGACTCACCAAGTTTGTTGAAACTGACGGAGAAGCTTCAGAGGCAGTGCCATCTGTGGTAAGTATATTTATATAAAAAACCACTTTGGTCTATTTATAGTTATTTATATATTTTTTTCTTTATATTGTATTACTTCGACTAGTCAGAATTATCAGCACTATTAGCAAGATTATTGATTTTATGCCCTTTTCTATAATACTTTGGTGTGTTAAATCTATTGCATTTAGGTATATATTTAAAATACACAAACATTCTACGTTTTTTATCTATGCTTTTACGATAATGCATGTCTTAATGCAAAGTATAAATTAATTGAGGTAATTTTTAAGTTTTTATTTTGCTGCAAATATCGATTCATATTAATTAACAAATATATTTACAGTCGGAAGAAGACGAGGAAGACGCAGCGCCTCGGGACGAATTATAAGCAAAGCGGCCAATCTCTCTGAGACTTCCATAGATATAGTACTGTATAGATGTAATTCTAAACTTACACTTAACCTGTGCATTTTATAAGCTAGGCTGTTAATTTTTATACTATGAGTTGAGGTTGTTCTTCATTTTTCGTTGTTTATGAACTTTTATAACAGATTAAAAATATTTCTCTATGGTTACACTTTATAATGAATCATCTATTGCCATATTGTATGGTCTATGATATTTTCCATGAATACTCTGTATTAATTTCCTAAATATTTAGGGGTATGGCAGTAATTTATTAATAATTTATTTCATAATCAGCAGCAATTAGATTATATATCTGTGTATATTTATAATTTCTGTATCATAATGTTTTTTTACGTTCCTTAGTACAAAGTTGTGTTACATCGAACAAGAGCGGCTTTTTAGCTTAAATCTCATTTTATGCGTAGTTAGTTTTTCATCACAATAATTGGTTGGTTAAGTGAAATATTTGTTTATGAAATTGTTTAAGATGTTATAATGAAGGTGCTTCGAAAAGATCAAATATTTTCTCACGTTTGGTTATAAAATGTAAATATTGCTTTGAATAAAATCCGCGTCTGTTTATTGTGGATACAGAAATTGATAAATAAAAAATATTAAAATATTATAATACGTTTTTATTTTCCTTAATGTTGGGCCTAGTATTTAACTTACGGATCTATTTAGACCTAAGGAGAGATGAGATAACTAATTCTCATTTCACGTATTATCGCTAAGCAATTCATTTCCTTCGGCTGTTATAAGCCAGTAGTGCTGCAACCCTTGTAGTAGGGAAGACAAAAAAAAAGTAGGCCGAGGGACACGTGGAAAGCGGCGTAAAAATATAAAAAACGCCACTCACCGATAGTCGCCCGTCTCTTTACTTGTCTCCGTGGGAGAATACCACAAACTTGTGTAAGCACAAGAAGGGTAAATAGTCCCCTCCTCCTACACTTGAATATAGCAATAGAGACAGAGTGGTGTTTAGGGAATGAGTGCGGTAAGGACAGAAAATGTGAACAGATAGGACTAAAGGTACATGGATGGCGTGAACACCCTTTTATTGGTGTTGGCTTGAAATTACATTCCTTAATTTATCTTTTATAGATAACCCTTCTGTGTCCGACACATCGAACGCCGATTTCTGGATCAAATCTTAGATTCAGTCTTTCAGTTCAGTTTTTTAAATCTCATAACATATACGTGAGTGAATGAATGAATGAGACAGAGAGATATTCAATATATTCACACAATTTATTAAGGAAGACTAGAATTGCACTACGAACTAATTAATGCACAATATAAAGCACTGTAAAGCGTCTCGGATGATTTAAAAATTTATAATGTTATTAGCTCTGCCTCTGATATTGCTCTTTAAGTGATCTTAATGGTATATAAGATTATTGCTTATTAAATGGTATGATCCATAATGAAAACAAGTGCTTTCATATTAAGTACTTACACCAGAAAAAATAACCCCTTGTTAAACTAAAAATTACTAGTAAAAACTAAAATTATAAGTGTAATACTTTTAGTATTTTTTTATTTCGTGTAAAATTTCTGTTCACCGTAATTGTCATGTTTTTGGAATATATAGATTGTAACTTAAACATGATGTGGTGTACTTTAGTCAATAATGCTCATAAACCACAAGTACAGCAGGTGCACTGACGATTTAGTCTCATGATTAAACAACAACTCTAATGCCCGCTTCTCTAATTCATCTTAATTATAGTCCAAAGATTATTTCTTAAATGAAACATGTATGACATTTTCGAAATTCATACGAATATCGTTCTAATCTGCATGGAGCAATTTGAATGCCAGTAGAGTAGTTACATTATATTTTCTATCTAGCTGTAATATTTTTTTCGAGGCACACTTCCTAGTTAGGGCAAATCACGACTAACCTTATGAAATTGTAATCATTTCTGTTTTAGTGTTCCCCTACAATTTTAATTTCATCTATAAGCAACAGAATATTCGTTAAATGTGGCGTATTGGTCACAGGATAACAAGAAAACAACAATTTAATTCGCACATTTCATTTATTATCTTAAATACAACGATTAAAACACAAAATAACTCTTTTAAATTATTAATATTAAGCTTGTTCCATGTTTATCACATTAACACCAAATTTCATTAAGTGAGATGGAATGGCTTAGGCGAATATAAGTTATTCATTATTAAAAAACAGGCACAAAATAGACAAATAAGGTTTACTATTTTATCTCGTACACGCAAAATCTATGAAGTTATATTTTTTTAATGTCGCTTGCGTACGTTCCAACCTCAATTATCTATTGCGTGTTGTTTCTGGTGGTTCAATTAAAAATTCAACAAAAGATTCAATTTTTTAAAATTAATTTTATAATCAAGTGAATACATTAGTAAAAATGTCAGCTACGATTAAATAAAAAATTTAAATATCACATTTTGTGTACACGTACGTACTAAAGCAGATGCGTATGAAGTTTCGTAAGCTTATTTATATAGACTACGAGACGCGGGAAGCTATACTTGTCTAGCTCCTAGGTGCGAAGATCAAAAGAGGACAGGGTTGCCAAAACTACAATACAATATTTTTGCATTTTTGTTTTCTTTAATTTAGTAATGGCAACCCTGAACATTCAGTACAAGTGTACTTAACAAAACATCTAATAAATTTACACGAATGTTATACGAGAAATCTTTGCTAGCATTGAGAACATGTATAAAGGTCCCACACTTAAGGCATAATGCTTGTATTTTATTGCGATTCTATTTCCGGCTTTCATAAATTACAGAGCCGTACGATAGTTCTGTCACGTAATTCAATACGTAGTCACTTTTGACATTTCGAATAAATCGATTTTCCCTGAAATTTGTACATTTTTGTTACAAATAGGCCCACGAAGCGCTGCTCAAATTTCCCATTCAAGAATGTTGTATTAGTTTATTAGTTTTTAAATATTTCGTGCAGAGATTTCAGTGCACATTTTAGGAAACATGGCGGAAGGTTGAAGTGTTATTACACAATGTTTTTTAAACTAAATAATATAACTAACTTGATTAAAATAATTTTTATCATAATTTTATGCAATAAATAAGTTACAAGTGGCAAAGTTAAAATATCCAGTTCCCTATTTTGTACAATAAAGATTTTATTCAATTATATAGATTATAGACTCGCGCTATAAGGGGCCGTTCAAGTATTACGTAAGCGCCATAGGTGGGAGAAGGGGTCTTAGATTTTCTTATTTGGTGATTACGTCAAAATTATATATTTACTTTTTTACACATATTACCCACACATTGTCTATGCTTCCTACAAAAAAATAATACGTTTAGGTACTATTATTTTTGATAGCTTTGCTTACTTTTGCTGATAAGAGGAGGGGGGGGGGGGATAAATTACAGTAAATCTGCTTACGTAGTACTTGAACGGCCCCTAACATAAATATAGATTGAAAAAAAGAGGGTGAGATTCAGAAACTAGATTTAACGAACTGACTTCCATATGTCAAGATCCAATACATTTTTGACGAAACTGAACGCTAAGTCTCATTTCTGAATCTTATCCTAAAAGTTGGAGTCGCGCCATATACAGTTCAAAAATAGCTGCTTACAAAGGAGACTGGACATTTGTGTGTATGTTTGCATAATAAAAAATCTCTTAAAATTAATCTTAATTCATAAGGTGCATATTCCGGTACATATACAATATGAGTTCAACGACACTCCGACCGATTTAAATTCATAAAGCCACAGCATATCCGTTGCCATGGCAACAAACGCCCCGTTAAACAGGAACAGGACTGAGCACAAAATGCGAAACATAGTAAGTTAAACATATATGATAGAACTTAGTCCGAATTAACCCTTAAAAGATTAGCCACTCCTAAAATTCATAATTTTTTCTATAAACATAAGACATATTGCCTTCAACGATTTTCGCTAATAGACGCCTTAGAGGCGTAAAGGTCTAATCATGGTGGGAGTGACGTCACAGACCTGGTCCTTCGATCCGGATTGTTATAGGGCGAACATCGAATCTTGATCCTTGTTGATCTGTCGGTGCCTGGGCGTGTTGCTTGTGTTATTGGCGTCAGGGAGGCTGTCTGCTGCGGCAGCTCTCTCTGCTAGAAACTTCTCGAAGTCACTGCTCGTTACACTTTCTTGTCCAGCGTTGGCATTGGCTTCTGTGGCGGCCTGTATTGACGTGTTTTAATCCAATTATAATTGTTAAAAACACTATAAGCGAAAGCGTTACTATTGTATAGTAATTGGTCATGTGCTTTTTAAATGTTTTCCGAAAATCAATCGTTTAAGGTCGGCTGGATTGTATGTGCTTTAGTGGTAACCAATAAAAATAGATTAAACAAAAACAAAAATTATATGGTAGTAAAAGAAATTGATTCAAAATAAAACCAGAGTAATTAAGTGAATTAACAGAGATTGTAAATAAAAAGAAACGAAAAATCACCTTTTCTTGTTCTAACCAAGCAGATATCTCATCGATTTCCCTTTGATCCATTCCCGATGGCTGTCAAAATAAAGTAAGGTAAAAAAAAAATTGGTCTATATATAAATGCATACATATTATACTAATTTTTAAAGGTGTTAAGGAATATTGCTTAAAAACTTCAATGCATTCAAGTTTTAGAACAATCAAACAAACGTTAAACCATGATTAAAGTTTCCTCCCTCCCCTCCTCCGCCACACCTTCCCAATAGAATATTTTTTAACTATATCTTCTGTTTGCGGTTCGTACTATTTATTAAATAAATTTTTTTTGTAGAAAAAATGGCAAGGCTGTTTTACAGTATGTAAAATAAAGTGTTAAGTTCAGTTTAATTCATATAAAGCACGTCTTTTAAAGGAGTTTAGGAGTAAATAACTTCTATACAATCATGAATTAACCTAAAAATCTATAATTTATTAATTCAATATATTTTAATGAAAATTATCACGTAACACCGCGTTTTGGCAGGTTTGTGAAATTATGACTGTTTAATTTGAAATTTACAGCCAAAACAGAATAAAAAATAACAATTGGTATAGTTTCTAGTCATTAATAAATAATCTGAAATTGTTTTTAAAATGTCATCAAATAGCCCATTGTAAAAATAAAACTCTAAGGTTTAACCGTGCCTCTGCCGAAGTCTTTAACGAAGCTTCTTTTCTGAAATCGGATAAGGGAGAGTTCAAGTATGACGTCACGCAATTTTTGGAGATTATTGATTTTGAGATTGAAGGGGGCCCCCATGTTACACGCCGTAACGTTTTTCTGCACGTTTCGTGACCACCTAGTTATTCTGTATACCTAAAAGTTACCATTATGTGGTGTAAAGTACTGGAAAGTCGAAAATAATATTAACAATAACGCGTAATTCAATCCCCGCCCCGCATCGTAACGTTTTACAAAAGGACTCCCCTCCCAAAATTCTTTACGTAATACTTGAACGCTCCCTAACAAAGAATAATTACCAAGGGTTGCTGGGTCGCTCGTGTGTTAGCGGCCGTTGCTAATCCCGCTGTCGTCTGCTCCTCTAAGTTGTCCGCGTAACTGCTTCCACTAAAAGAAAACAAATTCTTAACCAACAAATTATGTGTAATGATAGACAATTAGGTTGTAAAAATAAGAAGCGTGAGTTTTTAAATTATTTGTACGGTTCCTGGGTGCATTAAATAATAGACGATTTTAGTTTTACTCGCATACTACAATAATATAAGCGAAATAATGAAATGTTAATTACTATGTAACGAATGAATGCAATGTAACAGTTGAAAAGAGTGGCTGAATCTGGCTGTCCTCTCGGGGCGTAACTCCGACCATTTAGGAAATCGTCACGTTTATAAAACTAACTAAGCCTCACAGCCTTGGCTCGTACTTCTAATATATAAAATTCTCGTGTCACAATGTAACGAACATTGTGTTCCATAATCCTCCCAAGCGGGTCGACCAATTCTTATGAAATTTTGTATTCATATTCAGTAAGTCTGAGAAACGGCTACTATCTATCTTTCAAACCCCTAAGTGATAAGGGGTGTTCACCCCAAAAAATGCTCTTATTTTTTAGACAATAATTTTTGATTTTATGATGCAGCATAAAAAATACATACAACCCTTAATTTTCACCTCTCTTATTTTTTTATTTGTTATTTAAAATCTTACGACTTGAACTCTGTGGTTTATATAGAGAAAAATTCACAAAAAAACGTAAAAAGTTTTCATTCCGGAAAACGAAACAGTCTGTTAGCAAAATGTTCCATGTTGGTATGTACTAAAAAGGTAGGCTAAGTAAAATCACATTAAGGAGAAACGAAGTTCGCGGCGGCAGCTAGTTAATATAAAAATTCTTATAATAATACAAAAACTACTCCCTATAATTACTATTATTATTACTTATTGAAGTGAAACTTCTTTATCGAGGTTGGAAAAAAATTTAGTGTAACATTTTTTCGTTACGCGTCACATTTTTCGGTTACGCGCCATGTTGCTTTTTGAAGTCAAACTTCTTTATCGGCGTTGGAATGAAACTTCTTTATCGACGTATGGGAGAAATTTTGTAGCAAATCGTCACGTTTTTCAATGATAGTAATAATTCTATTACAATTAATGAAATTCTATAATAATCTACGTAGTAATAAGGTAAAATGAAATATTTTTATTCATATCTATGATAATAAAAGCCTTTTGTTAAACTTTATCTAATTTAACGAATTTCTGTAATGTTGCATTTAGTAGACAATTTTTCGAAAAATAAGGTCATAAAGAAGTTTCGCTTCTTACGTGTGTACACCTAGTACACGCACAATTTATTATAATTAATCTATTAATTATTTAACATTAAGTAAATCCAAAAATAATTAAATAAAAATCGGTGATATTCGCCCGAAGCATCCAGCCTTTTGATTTATTAGACAATAGTTTATTTTTGATATATTTTAAATAAATAAATCTATTATAAAGGTAATATTTTTTTTATATTAATAAATAATAACAGACATACATTGCAAAGAACTCTCCTAGAAGCACAGTGCCTTTAAGAACCTAAACGGACAGAAGGCTCTTCTGATGTTAAGTGATACCGCTGCCCATAAACTCGCATTGCCAGAGGTGCGTTGCCGGCTTTTTAATAATTAGTACGCTCTTTTCTTGAAGGACCCTAAGTCGAATTGGTTGAAATTGGTTGGTTTTTGGTTTATGTTTTCTTACCCAGTTTTGGAAGATTCATACGTGACATTTCGAGATTGAGCGAACATGTCAAACTCGTCCTTGGAGCCGCTTGGAGACTTCTCAATCTTCGTGTCTGTCACACCTATAACGTTAAAAATACTTTATTTTTTAAAAAAGCTGAATGGTCATAGCGGTCCAGAAACAGCCTTAAAGACGCTCAGTTGTGGAACTACGGACATGGAATACGGCAATGATGAATAAATCCGAACACTCTCCATGGTAAATGCGATAGAAGATGCAGAGAGAGCCCCACATCTCTACGTAACGCCAAGAGATTAAGCCGCTCGGAAAGGGATTGGGCGTCGACGAATCGAACTTCGTTGCTGTCGAAGCTCATCCTTGAATAAGCTCAAGTGGAAAGAGCTGGTATTGGGTAGCTTCCGCCCAAAGGTGAACTCCATGTGCCGAACTTGCGATGGAGTGAAGTACCGTCTCGCCTTGCTGACCCCACCAAGCTTCTTAGAGGCTAATGTAGCCTTTCCCTAGAAATGACTGGAAAACCGAACATCGTTCGTGTGGGCGTATTGAAGCAGTCTTCCAGAAGTTGTGGTCAGTACCGAGCGAGTACAGATACCGGAAAAGGCGGGTCGGGACCGGAGCCAACTCAGGAGCACAATAGGTAGGATAACATCAGGCCCGCTCGACTTACCTAATAAACTTATCATCAAAAATATTCGTATGAAAAACCCTCAATATTAAAGGAAGAAAGCATTTAATGTTTTTATTTTTCAAATATAATATTTATTTCTTCAATACTTTAAGAATATAAGCAAGAGAAATTATCAAAAATACTTTTTAATTACATTTAATAATACATACTTAATTTAGCAATATCAGGAACATCGTCACTTAGATCGATGAGTGCGTCCTCCTCTTTCTTGGGGGCTGAAAGTAAAATTTGAATTTAGAATTAATGAAAAAGCGAGGGCGAAATTCAAATAAAATTCAAAATTTCTTTGCAGATTCGAAATTTAAATAAGAATGCACTCTAAAATCAGGGGCTTGAGACAAAATCACTTTGGGACAAGCGTGACCCACTAATGCCAAATAAATTTGTATGAAAATCGGGACAAATCGCAGGTCACTCACCTGCGAGTGTGATCATTGTCGAAAGGTGATTTTTCTCTTAAGCGCCACAAATCAGACAATACAGCGATGAAAAATTATGGGTAACAATAATTTAAAAAAAAATGTATAAACTTACGTGATACAGTCCCAGGAACTCCCATGGCGGCACCGAGAATGGCCGATGGCGTGGCAACACCGGTAGCTGCGTTTCTGAATTAATGTAATAGTTGCGTTTTGGATTTAGTCAAGTATAAAAATAATCTCAAAAAAAATTAAAATTTTGTATATTTTGTTTACTGAAAAAAAATTTTTTTATTCGTTTTAAATTTTACACATTTAACGTTTCTATATGGTAATCTTTCGCTTACCGGTTGCTGGTTAGGCGAGAGTGTCTCAGAAGTAAGTTGTGTAACTGGTCGTTAGTTAGCAATAGCTGGGCTGTCAAAGGGCACTCGTCAGATACACGCCCCACTAATTCTGCCACCCGACTTTGCATGGCCCGGAGTGTGTCTGCCAACTCCTAAGAGTATAATTTTGATATTAAAATTTAAATTTAAAATTAAAGTAAAAAAAAAGGATATTTTCTGGATTAGCCCCCTACTTGCTTTATAAAAAATAAAAACATAATAGAAACTTCCAGAAACGATATTAAGGGTTTATTAGTAACATTAGCTAAAGAAGTGCTAAAGTATTTTAACAGAAAAATCAAATAACAGACGCCATACCATGAAAAAATGAAATTGCAACAATAGAAAGCTGCCTGATTTTTTTTTAAATATTTGGGGCAAATAAATACGTACATCAAGCAATTGTATGTCAGATTCGTGATGCTGCGTATACGGCTGTGCTGTCAGTTCGTTCAACATGTCATTCATAACTGTCATGTTGCCCTCAACCACGGATAGATCGGCCCTTAGCTTGCTTGTCTGACTCTCTGATAGGGTCACCTGTAATAAATAATAAAACATATAAAGCATTTAATGTGATAGTAATATTTTATTATAAGGTACGTTAGTAAAAAAAGGCCGGCAACGCACTAGCGAGCCCTCTGGCATTAATAGTGTCCATGGGCAGTGGTATCACTTGAGCCTCCTGCCCGTTTTGCCACCTGCACTATAAAGAAAAGTAAAATTACGACAAAAACTTTTAAGAATTTTACTGTTGTGAATTGTGATTTTAATTATTACTTATATCCATACTAGCTGACGCAAAAGCTCGTTTGTTTTGTTATGTATATTATTTCTAGGAAACCTTTTTTTAGTTCAATAAAATAACTATCTACAATAAAAAAATTGGGGTTGATCGTAGAGGAGTGAAAATTAGGGGTTGTATGTATTTTTGTAAGCCGTATCATAAAAAATAAAAACAAAAAATTTTGTCCAAAAATTTTTTTTTTTGGGGTGGACACCCCTTATCATTTAGGGGTTTGAAAGATAGATAGTAGCCGATTCTCAGACTTAATGAATATGCATAATCATTTCATAAGAAGCGGTCGAGCCGTTTCGGAGGAGTATGGGAACGAACATTGTGACACGAGAATTTCATATATTAGATATTGTAAAACTATTGGTGTAAGATTTAGAGTTGAGACTTATCGTTATGTAATTATATTATATTGGATAGCAAACATGATGACTTTGCAGACTAATTGTTAAAGATGGACTATCTGAAAAATATCGTAACCATAGTAATAAAAACCGCGCTACCTATATTATTATACGTACCGTGCCAGTACTATTTTCAAGCGGCATCCGAATGGGAGAACTCGGCGCCAAGACGTTACGCTGAGGAGAGCCAGCCATCGGCTCGCCGCCATCAGGAACACTCTGATAAAATAGATGACTTCAAAAAACTAACTTAATTCGACGTGGTTTTTTTTGATACATTCATTTAGGCCCCACAATTCTTTTTGAACCATACATTGCTATATCCTGGCACATTTTATTAGCGTCACGAAGATGTGCAGCGTTTTTGTCGAAGAAAAGGGAGAGAGCGATTGAGAGAGAGTGAGAAGGGCGATTTAAAAATTTCGTAAAGAGAATTAATGAAATATTAGTATTTTATATCTTTTGCAATATAATTTATTGAAATCTCAAATGATGAATTGTAAATAAAAATGCCACGTGTTTTTATTATCGAAGAAATAAATTAAAAAAAATTAAATTTATGTTTTATTAATTTTCTACACTTTTATTTTAATCACAGTTAAATTCATTATATTCCTAACATATCTTCCTTTTCCTCTCCTTATAAGTCTCGGAAATCTAAAGTTTTAGATTTGTATAAATATGAACAAGACATAAAAATTTGTTTGCCAAAGAAGTTTTACTTCTGACATGTGAACTTTGTACGCACGCACTTTTTTCAGAAATATGATCAGTCTATGGGGTACCATAGAAAAATGCTCCATATGTTGGTATGTAGCTACTAAAAAGGTAGGCTCAGTTAAAAATCATATTAAGGCGCAAAAAAGTTCGCGGGGGCGGCCGTGTACTCACCCGTTGCGGCGTAAATATAGGTGCCATAGCGTCCAAGTCGGTCATAGGAAATTCAACACCCTTGGTCCGTAATTCGTTGTACACTTGTACTACTCCCTGAAAATAAAGACATGTTCTATTACCTTTCATTAACGAATAAGCCTCATTATCATAATAAAACCCTCTAAAGAACGAGCAAAATAGGGTAATCTTGGGCGCGCCCAAGATAACTCGATTGCGGAATCTTGTTGCCCTCTGCCCCACTGTGAAAGTGGGGAGATAAGTCAAATTTAGGAACTACTGCAGAAGAAAAGACAATTTAAACGAATGCTTTGCAAATTTAATTAATTACAATGGACCACAAACGAGTCATAAAAAATAAAATAAATCAATGGCGTTACAACCTTTTTAGGTCAGGGCCTCAGATTTCTGTTTCTGTTTTATGATCATTTGTTTATCTTATAGGCAAGTTGGTGATCAGTCTTCTGTTCCTGACGCACGCCCTCGATTTTTTGGGTCTAAGGCAAGCCGGTTTCCTCACGATGTTTTCCTTCACCGTTCGAGCGAATGTTAAATGCGCACATAGAAAGAAAGTCCATTGGTGCACAGCCGGGGATCGAACATACGATCTCAGGTATGAGAGTCGCACGCTTAAGCCACCAGGCCAACACTGCTCTAAACGAGACATATAATAATTTAAAACAAAATATGTGACAAAATTGTTAGGATTCTATATAATTATTACTATTATATTACCTTAAACAGTTGTGCATTGAAAATACTCCATAAATAAAAGACGCCGTAATCGATAACTCATATTAAAAATGCAACATCGCTAAGATTGTTATTTTTACCGATTATAGAGCGAACAATGAAAATTCCAAAGTCTGAAATCGCTAAGACAAAGTATCGCCACTATTTCTTGTATGTACTAAGTTCTTCGTACGACTGCTGAGTATGAGTGTAACATAACACCCAATCCTTGACAATGCGGACAACTTGGATCAAATATCAAGTGTATACTTTGAAGCACTACAACTTCACTCGACACTATTATTTCGAATAATCCAGTCATAAGTTGCAGGGTTCATAACATTCTAATGTTAATCCAAATCGCAATGGGTAATTCCTAAGCCACTTAAATCATTTTAATATATGCAACAAAACACATATTTAAATATAGCATTAATAACTATTGTTAACGTGTTGGATGTCACACAGATGAATTAAACAATGGAATGTTTTAATGTAACTTTGTTATCTTTTTATATAAATGTTAACTTTTTTATATTTTTTTTATTATAAATTATTTATTGTTCGTTTTTAAAAGTTGTATTAACAATACTTTTTGCCACTATGTCCAAGAGGGACTGGTGACTTGTAATAACAGGTTATCCCAACCTTTTTCAAACACTTTTTCAATAATAGATAGCATTAAGTTTATTGTCAAGTTTATTTTCAAAAGAAAGATCTTAATGTACCACTTTATTTGCCATTAAACGATTTTATTATTATTATGTAAACTTGCTCATTCAGAAATGCCTTTCAGTTTAGAACGCTTTAGAAAAGCCTTATAAAGAAATAAAAGAAGATCGATCTTATCTCTAAAATAACTTCGTCCAGCAACAGAAGTGTGTCACACCAATTAAATAACACTTAACTAAGTTATCGTTAACCTTATTCGATAGATATAAACGAATATTTATAACATTATCATGTATATTTACCAACCACAAACTATAGAATACAAAATCCAGTGGCTTTTAAACATATGATTCATATGACCCACTGAAGTATTTTTTTTTAATTTGGACTTAATATATATACTTCGAGTCCTTTCGATAAATATCAGGATTGCAAATTGTTTTAATTACATAACTCTACATTTCATGTTTTTCAGTACAAAAATAAATTCCTCGCTGTCCAAAATTTCTCGTTTGACTGACTTTGACACTCCTTACTTTTATACCACCTTAGCATTTAATATCATCAACTCAATACCCACTGGAGTGGGTCGGACCACATATAACTTGTAGCGTTGCAAAAGTGGCATTTCCACTTCCGTAGAGATTTTTTTATTGTTGCGTTAATCCATTTAGACATTAATTTACTTGTGGAAAACTATATCTATCTAGGACAAAGCATATCATTCTTCGAACAAACCTCGAGTGAAGCTGATAGACGGGTCAAGAAGGCGTGGGGCAAATACTAACCATTTACAGATTTAGTACGTAACCTTACTTAACCATTAAAAAGACCATAAAACTAAGAAGAAAAAATAAATAGAACGGAAAACCAATGTGAAAAATATTTGTGCACAATTTTTGTTTTTCTTACATATAAACCTGGCCACGATTGCAATTACTGAAAAATAAAAATTTACCTGCAACTCCGGTTGATTTTGAAAAGCATCCGCCCAGCACTGTATGAGACTCAAAACCTTTTCTTGTACAACCGTGGGAGGGTCATTTTTTGGGCCAATTAATTTTACCTGAAAATGATGCTTAAATTAATATTACTGAAACGATTCGCTAACTCCTAGGCCTTGTTAGCCCAGTCATCAAAGGGTTCACATACTAAACATATATGCAATTTGAGTTAAGATAAAAATCATACAATCGACGTTGCATGCGGTCGATGCGACCCCAAGTTAGCTTGTATCAAATAACTATAAATTTTCCGTCAGAATCAGTCATCATAGATCTATGATCATAAGGTATGCCTTGTCACGTCAAAGCCCTCCTTCAAATTTCAATTTGCATATTTCTTTACAGTGAAGAAACTACTCGTAAGTGATTTAAATGCGGTCACGAGATAAAACGAAATTTTCAATCAATGATTTGCGCAATTAAATCATTGCTCTTACGATAAAGGTCAAGCGTCGTGACGAAACCGGAATGCTCTTTACTGGATGTGTCAGGCAAGGTGATGAGCTAGGCAGCCTGACTAGCTTATCACTTGTCTAATACCCAATACACTATCATCATTATAAGACATAAAAAACTTAGTAAATAAACATATTTTGCATACTTTTTGTCATTTTAGTAGTTTTTATCATTTCTGTGTTCTCAGATTCAAAGTTCCTTTCACATTGAACTCAAGGAATTTGTAGTCTACTAGTCTTTTGTCATTCGTGTATACAAAATTTTACAGAAAGATGAGATTGATAAAATATTTTCTTATAAGACTACAATTAGACTTGTTCTGACTTTATGAGTGAGATGAAGTGGCTAGGTACCCTACCAAGCCACCTCACAGGCTTGCTTGGTAATGCATATGCCTTCTTTAGGAGTTTTTGTTGTTACGCACAAATTAAAATTTTGTCCCAAATAAAACAAAACTTAGATTAACCACAAGATAATATTGCTCTGTTAAATATAGTGTTCTTTTATGTAAATGAAGCAGTTTGTGTTGACAGGTTGTATGTCATATTATCTCCGATGACATCATACAAGGGTACTGTCTCAGTTATTTACATTTCATATTCACTATGGTTATACATTGTTTATATGGCTACTGCTTAGTGTGGGATAATAAATAATAATAAATTACTCTATATAACATATTATATATATTTTATTTTTACCTAATATTAATATTATTGCATATATAAGTTTTTACTGATTATTTTATCATTAAATCCTATCAAATCACTGTAAGAATTTAATTTATTAAATCCATAAAACATTATATTATGCTTGGTTGGCTTTGTTTAATATTGCATTTTACCATTGCAAAACAATAACACAATAAATTACACTTTTTTTAAATTTTATTATTTATTGCTGATAACTAAACTTTATCTACATTTTCAACAATATCAATAAAATAATCATTCACATCAATAAGAATAGATTTTAAGAGGCATGTGAATGACATCTTATCAGATTATTAATTTTTATCTTCATTGATAATATGCTACATTTATCTTAATGTTCCATCCTCATTCCAATATTATCTTTGCTTTATTTTCACAAAATTGTTACAATTTATAAAGCCAAAAATTTTAAAATAATGTTCAATAAGATTATGATGTTTTGTTCTCACAATTCACCAGGTGAAAGCAACAATGCTTACTTAGCATTACCTTTACCAGTTACTCAGTTGATAGATGGTTCACTTACAGCAACTAGCCTAGAAAATACCTATGGCCCTCAACCATGTAATGAGAGTATATTTGCATGTCTTGTAAGTTGAGTCATTCAACCACATAATTATTGGTGAATATAGTATTTATTCTCTTTGATAAGAGTAAAGAGAATAATCATAAGCAAACAGACCTTACTAAAAGTATAGTGCTTTATACATCATACAATCCAACTTATTTTTAATCCATTATTTATTGGAAATAAATATTTTTTTATTACTCTTATACTAATTGAATTGAATTTGACATGTATTAGCCTAGTGGCTTGAGCACAAGACTCTTACGCCTCATTCCAATACCAGCTGTGTGTCAATGTACTTTTTTTTCTTTGTTCGCATTTAACACATGGCAAAGGAAATCTTTGTGAAGAAACTGAGTCCAGAGTTTTATCATTTCTGGGATGTAGATGTGACATTAGTAGAACCCATGTAATTTTTTTAAAGTTTCACACAACATTGAAGGAAGTTAGTATCTAATATGCATAATAAATAGTCAAGGTGAACATCAATACCTACAGTAAATCACTAAGAAGCAAGGTCAGATCAATTGTGGTACTCACCAACTCAGATATAAACTCCTTATTGCACACAAGAACATGGAAAGGTCTTCCACAATTCTTAACACAGCTCTCCAGTACAGTTAAACTGTACATAACAATTGTGTAGTTCTTCCCAGCACTTTGGGTCAGTCTTTTTCTAATTGCCTTTATGGCATCTTTAGGTCCATCTGCACTAGTGTTTATAATATCACATATTTCCATATTAAGGGCCCAATTTTCTGAAGGAAGGGATCCATCTGTGGCTTGTTCTGAAATAAAGATTTCATGTAGAGAAAATAAATGGTTTGTTAAGTAAAATTACACAAACCAACAAATGTTTTGGCTATCGGCTCTTATTATGTGTGAAGCGAATGTACACAATGGATAAAGAAACTTAAATTTTCCTGTTTAAGTAATGCGTAACAGCAGAAAGTGAGGAAATTCTTATATTCTTTAAGGTAATATTTCGAACTTACCAATTTTTTGACCAACCGGTGTGGCAAATGGATTTCCTACTCCAAAGAAAGACATTTTAGCCTTTTAATAAAATACCCTTTTAAATAATAACAATTAAAAATTTTTTTCACCGATTTCACTTGTCACCTTGTAAATAACAAAATGCAAAGGTAAAAAATTAGATTTTGAAAGTTAGTTAGTGATGTCAGTGTCAGGTCAAAAAATGTCAAAATGTTAATGTTTAATTTACTTTATGTACTAACTAAAAAAAATTAATAAACATAATTTAATTTATCTTCTTGATTATCTCATATTGATGTTATTAATCTAATTATTTGAGTACTTTTCAAAGTTTCATGTAATCTGTGGTTAAAATGACCGGAAATACGATATGGCGGGAAGGTTAAAAATTTGCCGTCAATACATTTAATTCACTGAACGTAGCTTTTATCTACTTTTTTATTACTTAATTTAATTTTTTCCAAATTCTTTATATATGATGATCAAATATATGATTATAATAGTTTTTCATTCTATGAAATGGTTGGCCATCAATTTTACGATCTGGCTACGACACAAACATACTAGGTATCTTAGCAATGCTGTAAACAAGATTAAAAAAAAGTGTTTTGTAGGAATTTGAGACATATCCTATTACATATATTAAAAATATCTCCTTTATTATAAATAAATATGACTGAAAAGAAATCACTGAACAGTTTAATTATACACCCTGCAATTGAACCAGGCGTGATTGACAATGCTATGATAACAAGATGTATACTTGAATATGGTAAAGTACTAGTAGTATTTCGTCTATTCTCACATAAATAATTTGTGGGATTTCTATGTAGTTATTAATTTAAAAACATCTAAAATAAAACGTTTAGTTCTTTACGTAGGCTTTTTTTCCTTATCATGTCCAGACTGAGTGTCGGGTCGAGTACATCAAAATATAATTGTGTTTTGATCTCGTAATATAGGTATATGTTTGATTGTGTATGAAGTCTATTGCCATGAGAGTACAGTATAGTTTTAGTAACAGTCTTGTGTTTTTCAATGAAATTATTGATATTCCGCCCGGAAAAAACTATAATCATATCTCTATCAATTTATAACTAATAAAGGCCTGAAAATAAACATTCTCGCGTCTGGCTTTTCTTTCATTTATTTGTAAGTAGATTATCAGCCTTTTGTACCACTAAAATGATAATATGACTTACTAGTAGTGTACTATCTATATAGGTCCTACTGAAGAAGCGGGGAGACTTTTCGCCGAAGAAGGAGTCCATTTGGACGAAGCTCCTATTTTACGATTGGAATTTCAAAATATATTAAGAATAGACCATCTATGGATGCTTAAGTCCTTGAGAAAATTAACTTTAGCTCACAATTTGATTCAAAAAATTGAAAATTTAGATCAGCTAACGGGACTGAACGAGCTAGACATTTCGTTTAACAAGATTGAAAAAATTGAGAATTTAGATAATTTAGTTGATTTGGAAATTTTAACGTTGTTCCATAATAAAATAAGAAAATTGGAAAATATGGAATGTTTAGAAAAGTTAATGGTTTTCAGTATTGGAGATAATTTAATTGAGGATTATAAAGAGGCGAGTAATAGAAAAATATTTTTGTTACACTTTAATTTTTTTTTAAAAAGACGAATTAGTTAACTTTAAACCCTAATCAAATACACAAAAAACCAGTTATATATTTTAAAGGCCTTAATTTTTGTAAAAAATACATGCATTAAAACGCGTCCAATAATTTTATATTTATTAAAATATTACCACTCTTATAATAAATAGGTTCAAATCCTCTACACCCCATTTTATTTTCTCTTTTAACACGAAATATATTGATGATAAATAAGCATTGAATGTGCATAAGTAGCAAGACTTAAGAAATTAAAAGATGTATAAATCTTCAGATGTCCTACCTCCGACGATTTCGGAAGTTACGATCTGTTAGCTTCAAGGGCAATCCGTGTTGTGATGATCCCATGACAAATCAGTTCCTGAAGTGTGCTCTTCCCATTGTCACTTATTTGGACTATAAACTAATTACAGAAGAGGAGAGGGAATCAGGGCAAGCGTTATTTCGGTAGGACTCTATATATAGCTCACATAAATAAAACAAAAAATTCATTTCAAAATTCAGTATATTAAGGGGTTTTAAGTCACATTTCGATCTGCGTAGCTTAGAGTTTCTTTATTGAGTTACGTTTAGCAGTCTATTAATAACAAAATAATGTTTTTTGGCAATTCTATTTCTATTATTTTATAAGATTTTCAATCATTGACAGTAATGACGTAAAAATAGAGAAACAAGAGGCGTTCACCCTCCAATACGACGAAAGCATAATAATTAAACACTGACATGACATTACTAAATCCTATGATTTTATACTCTATACGTAAAACATATTAATATTATTGTGTACTTATAAGTATTGTGACAATATCATCGCAATTTTAGTCAAGGCAATTTGCTTCCAATGACCCCTGCTGGTCATAACACTAGAGATTTTTACAAACAATTTCAGCGGTATCCTTCGTAAGCTGGATGATGCAGATGAAAAGACTGAAAAGGCACGAATTGCTAAAGAGGAGTATGATTCACGAGTTGAGTTTTACGCAATGTCCTTTGTGGAGTATTTGAGTGGACCAGAATTAATTGAGACAATGTTTGAGAAAGATCCAGATGGGGCATTACTATTGCAAGTAGGGGGGGAATTGATTGGGTTCTATGAACAGTAAGTACCTATAGTAGAATAAATAGTAATAAAAATTGAGTTATCAATTTTTATTAATTATAGGCAAAGATCAATCTTTTGTGTCTCACACATTTTTAGGTTTAAAATGTATTTTCTTTACCTTCCCGTACGAGGATTTTTTGTTACGCAACAGAAAAATATGTTTTTCTAATTACTTCATCGGTGGCGTATAAAACCATGTTCAATTAAAAACCTCTTATTATTGTTTTAACTTGACAAACAAACTAAGTTTAGTTTTCACAAATTGTAGTTCGCACGGACTTAGGTATTGTTTATAAGATAAAGTTAATATATTTAAATTTATCATAATTATCTCATTAATTATATTAAATAAAAAATTTTTGCAATACGGTGCAAACGAGCCGACGGGACGCCCATAAAAGGCAGTCATCGCAGCCCATGGACACATTTTTGTGGGTGCGTTGCCGGCCTATGAGGGAGTAGTACACTCTAACTTTGAATAGTTGGAGGTCGTATTTAGTTATGTAGTCGTTGCTAGTTCGCAAAAGAAAAACATAATTTACATAAGAACATCATAATTAACACGTTATTTTGCTTTTATTAAAATATATTTTATTCAAAAATAATATGTACTTACATGAAAGTGTTAGCTATAAATAAAAATAAATAAATAGTTACACATACACACGTAGTTAGTGCTGTCTCGTTTCTGAATCTTACCTATGGTGTATACTGCTCATACTTTTTCCATTTCGTTCCCGCGAGCTTTTGTACGCTGTTGCCTATATCTAATACGTATATTATTTTGTCTTCACATATAATTTTTTAACTAATGTAAACAAAATATTGTAAACCTATTCTAGAAGAGTAAGTGTGGAGTTTCTTGCCCATTCTTCTCCACACGAAACTACCTTTTGGCAGGGGCAACTAGAATCTTCTTTATATTTGATTTGACGTTCAAAAGTGCAATTTTAGGTGGTCTAATTGAAATAAATGATTTGACTTGACTTGACTTGACTTTTTAGATATAAAGAACAATATGTCGAAACCATGGCTGGCTTAGTAGAATTTGCTCAAGGCGCCTATAATGCACGACAACATGAGATAAAGCTGTTTAAAGACCTGGTTGAAAACGCTTTAGATGAAAGTGTTAAGAAGAGTAAAGAGTATGTATTAAGTATTCCTAGTTAGGGCATGGACTATGTATTTGCGTGTTGTTCCCACGAGAATGTAAGTACGTGCTCCTATTTCACCATGCCTCCTGCTGATAGACGACAAATCTTTTTTTAATTTATTTTATTATTATTTATTACTTAAGATGTCATGTGGAACATGGTGTAATAGTTGCAGCTCCTTACAAACGTTATGTAAAAAAAACTTGGCGAATTAAAAGAGTGGCGGAGAGTTTATTGCCAGTTCTTGTCTTCCGTTCTACGTCCTTGATTTGAGAAATGGCAGTAAATGTAAAATTATGGCACAAGGGGCAAAAGGGGCAAAAGGGACACTCTTAATTGGTAATCGCCGTTCAAGCTACACAGAGAATATTGCAAGTTATAAGCCTTTTTTAATAAGTATATTATTTCTATATATCGCAAAAGTTGTGTGAACAAAAAGCGTAAATATTGTTTTTATTTATAAATATCACTTAATTCCACGCGTCATCACTTCACGCTATACACTAGATCGATTTGATTTGCTAAGTACTACTTTTTTTTTAATTTTGTGTGGGAAAACCGGCAGAAGGCTCACCTGATGTCGAGTAATATGGACACATACATTGCCAGGAGGTTCCCAAGTGTGGTGCCTTTTAATGATTGGTACACTCATTTATTGAAGAACCAGCTGTGAGCCTACACCAACCCGCAACAGTATTTTTTTTCTACCTAAAATTTGTTTTTTACCGCCGAATTTTAACACCAGTTTTTTCAAACACGAAAGGTTGTAATTACAAAGAGTTTTAATGTTATTGGTAATCAATTTTATTCTGATTTCTGTAGCGTAGTAGAAGAATACGAAACGAAAAAAAAGCCGTTAGTGGAACAAATGAAAGAAATCATCGGTAAAGTGACGACAAAGCAAGCAACGCTGGAACAGGTTGAAACAAATGTTATTGACACGGGAGAGGCATTTACTGATCTGATTTACGATCTCTGGAAGAAACTTATGACCATAGAGATGCAGCTCTATGAACGATGCGAGGTATTTTGAACCTGAGACACCAACATCCGGCAAACTAAAAGAAAATTACCCTTTTTCTATTGTTGCTTTATTTTTTAGTCCCCACACATTCCTGTGTTGTGGGTGACCAGACTCTTCGGAGGTTTAAAACAAGAACGAAAACTGAGTACTTAAAATATGCGTGGCAGTAAATGAAACCCAAATATATATTGAATCAAAAATATTGATAAATTTAAGTGAGCGCGATATGCATGGATGTGTATGCACGTGTGTGCGCGACTATGAAAATCGCTTCCATCTCCGTAAACCATCGTTTCTCAACCATTATTTTGTCGCGACTCACGAAAAAGCCAAAAAGTTAAGTAAAATAGTCTTGCGAGTTGCGACCCCGTCACTGTAAAATTATAATTTAGTTTATTCATTCCTTTAATAAACGAATCTTTTGTACCTATATGTAGTTAGTATTTATTATTTTTCAACAGACTGCGATCCCCTTATAAAACAAACTCGACCCCCCGCTTGAGAAACGATGCCGTAAACTATCACAGATTCCGGCCGAGGTACACGCGCCATAACAGCCCAGGCTGAGCTGTCCCTTCAGGCCAACTGTGAGATTCTATAAAAAAAAGGGTGCGTGTACTTATGTACGCGCGTAAGTTATACTTCTTTGGCATTATTAAAAATAGTTTTTGATTGCATGCAAATAATTAATTACAATTAAATAATCAAAGACTGCAAAAGGAGTCATTATAGTCAATAATTTGTTATTAACTTTATTTATTATTTTATTAATATTATATTTATTATTAATTTAAGTATTGATTTAAATATTCAATTTAAATCACTTCTGATTATAATTCAGACGCACATATAAAATTCGCACTTGTATAATGAAAACAAAACGAAAACACGTGTTTTAAATGTAGACACTCAAAGCATGTGGATAAATATTATAAATATAAATACACAGTGAACAGAGGCGGCGTGCGTGCCAACATGCGCCACTAACTTCATACTGATAATTTTGTGTAACGGTGCACGCGCATCGTAAAATTTCACTCTCATCAATTTTTCATAACGCGCCTAAAGAAGTATAACTTCAAAAAATAAACCCTCACCTAAAACCAAGTAATAATTTTTCGGTAGCTCCGATTGCATTTATAAATATTAGAACATATTGTGCAAACAAATTGTAGTTTCCGTGAAATAAATTGACGCGAGTCATAACATGCGTAAGTTTGTTAAGGTCTAACTAAAAGTACACGCGAAATTTGGCCAAATGATGCGCCGAGACTAATATTATACGGCTAGGGGATTCCAATTTGTCTAATTTTAACTTCGAATTCTAGAAAATTTTATAAAGGCTGTAAAAGTTTAATTAATGCGAAACTTTAGGTTTAAATAGATAAATGATAGACGTATTTTTACTGAATATTTAAAAATCTAATAATTGAATATTAAATTATAAATTTATAGGAATCTAGAGTACAATTTTCCGTAAACATGACAGAGATGATAACGAAGCTTCTAGAAGTGTCTCGAAACGCTTTCGGGGCGTGGAGGGAGCATGAAGGAATGTGGTCTATGCGACAGTTAGATGCGCTTTCAAAATTATTGGGTAATAAGATACTTTTGGGAGATGCACCGCCTGAGTTATTTGAGGTACACGATCTATATGTTTTTGTTAGTATTATCATGTTTTCATAATTTTTGTCAATTCATAAAGAAAATTACCATTTCTATTAATTACCACCACCTTTATTACTGGAGGGAATAATCGTTTATATACCATTTGAATAACAGCTAAAGTCCAGCATAAATCTTTATACCTAAGCATTTACTGTTTTAATGTAATGTGAAATAGACTTTAAATTCACATAAAGGCGTTTTAGGTAATGATGGACAGAGACGCCATGATGAACCTCGTAGCCCAGTCTTCAGACAATCATATGCGGTTTGTCGACGCTCGCGAAGATCTATTGATGACACGAGCGAATAAATGGCGTGATGACCTCGTACAAGGGACTAACGAGTGAGTATATAAAATCAAAATACTTCCCAAAAGTTGAGGGAATGATAATGAATATTAATTATACCCCTTGTGCCCGTGTCAGACCGTATCCATAGGATTCCTAAGATTATCAGAATATATATATTATTAAAACTTTGCCGGTTATTTATTATCTGTGAATTTATTTTATTAGAGGTACTCGCTGTCCGAGTGTACACGTTTTCGTTAACAAAACATTGATGAGATTGCATACTTTTATAAATAAACTTAAATCATTTTTATTGAATTATCACTATTTTTTATGGATACAAAGAAGGAGTGAATCCTGGGACGCATAGGCCAATCGAGTGGAAGAGAGATAGATGCGGCGCAAGCGTACAATGAGTCATGCTTTTTCGTGCGTGCATCGATTTATTAGACGTCACGTCAAAAGTAAAATTACCCGCCAAATTTAAGGCATCCTCTTTCGGTTTTTAGAAATAAATGTAGCAAAGTTTGATAAAAATAAATCATGATATTTGCTTTGCATTTACATGAATATCTTTTTTTCAGTAATGAAGTCAAACGCAACCGCGATCGTATAAGTGAAATATACTATTTCATAGACAATCAAAGAGAAGAGTGGACGGATATGCAGATGAGTATGACGGAGACTGTTGATCCGGAGACGGCAGCATTATTGGCTGATGAATTTTAGTTCTTTTATTTAATAAATGAAAACATGTATTTTTATTGCATTTATTTAAATTCCTTCACCAACCGCATCCATCTTTTATAATTCAGTTTACGGTAATTATTAAAAAACGTAGTTGTCGTAACAATATTTGCTTAGAACAAACGATCTCAAAAAATTAACATAATATACAGGGTATATTTTATTATTATATATATATTTTAAAAATTTTTATTATCATCTTTTTTTAACTAATTTAAACATGTACCACGTAATAATTGTTTTCTAGTTACCCACAACACAGGGCCTCCCTAGTGTAGGGACTAGCGATATATGAATTCTGTCACAACCCTTTTGTCATAAATAAAGTTTTTATTATTATTATTGGGTGGCGTGATCCCCTATCACTATTAAAATAGTCTAAATAATTAAAAAAAATAATCTTAATAAAATTTTAACACGCCATATGCATACTGCAAAAGTCAACCAATTTTGTATGGTGTAGGTATATACTTAATAAATTTCAAAATAAATAAATTTTAAAATTTATTTTTTATTAATTAAATATATACATGTAACCATGTCATATATAAAACATCTTCAATTTATAAGTATAAAAATATACCGATATAAAATTACACCGATTAAAAAATACATATTATGTCAAATATTCACTCACTGTATTAAAATAAAACAACATTAACAATAAAAAGATTATATAAAAAACTAGTACTATTAAGATTACGTCCACCGGGATGTATCTTTGTCGAGGAGTTATGGTAACTGTCAAAAGTAAAATAATTTATTGGCGGTAACAAGTGATGCTGATATTATGATTTGTTCTGTTTCGCCTTCAACATATGAATGTACATTTCCAACGACTGTTGAACCTGAGGGTATTTTAGATAACTTAAGAATCCATCTAAATCTGCTTTTTTGTTATTCTTGAGCCACTGGGTTGAAGGATCCCTAAATTTTAGCTTAGTCACTGCTCGAGCCATGGGCGGGATGTTGTCAAACTTCGCTATAAAACCTTTACACTTTTCTATTGCGTCATCTTTGTCTTTTGCCGCCTCGTCTATAAGTCCCACCTATGAAAAAATATATTATTATCCTAAATATTAATATTGTATCCGCCTGCACAGCTCACACAATTAAGTACTGAGTCAACGAGCAAGGATTAATAAACTTTAGCTGTTTATATCTTTTTTAGGTAATTGTTGAATTTCTATCTGTGGTGTAAGAAACAGCAAGTTTTGTGTAAAATGCAGCAGTAAGGCATTATCTTAAGTTTTTAATATTTTTGCACAATCTTGTCTCTCTCCATGCGTCGGAATGTCTCTCTCCCTAAAAGGCGAGGGGGACGATGGCTGGTCATACTCGTGAACTAGTGGGTGACTGGTCGGACTTGAATTCGTGTATGCGGTGATGTTAGTTATTTCGATTATGTATTTGCACGAGAATGCGTCGTAAGTACGTCCTTACAAACATTGTGTAAAACAAAAAACTTGGCGATTAAAAAGAGTGGCGAAGAGTTTATTGCCGGTTCTTCTCGTCCGTTCTACGGCCTTGATTTGAGAACTGGCAGTAAATGTAAAATTAGGAGCATATGTATTTCTTTATTGACAAATGTACATTGTGTTACCTAAATGAATAAATGATTTAGACTTGACTTGACTTAAAAAATTATATCAGAATTTCTTATTCTTAGGGGAGAAGCCCCTTGCCCTGTACTACCTCATTTACGTTTTACTCTATTTATATATATATATATATATATACTCTACCAACCTTCAATGCCTCTTCGATCGTGAACAGTTTGCCTGTAGTCAGTGCTATTTCAGCCTCTCTCTGAGGAATAGTATTCACCATACAGTCCATAAACCATCTCGGAGCGACAATACCTAGAGCAGTTTCGTTCAAACCTATGGTGTATTTACCTGACACCATAGCCCGATATTCACATGCCATCGCTAGTAAACACCCGCCTGCAGGAGAATGTCCCTGTAAGTAGATATGTATATAATTATTTTGTTTGGTTATCAAAAAATGTGAGTATACTTATGTACACGCGTTATACTTCTTTAGCGTAGGTAACAAGATAAAAATCTTTTTAAATTTTTTATCTTTCGCCTTATACTACGTTTGTAGAAAAAACAACACTAACAATAGAAAAAAAGGTATTTAATACTTTGAAAGTTTTATTATAACGCATTATCTAGTTAAATAAAGTTTATTTAAATATCACAAAAAATTATATCTACATAATTAAATAAATTTACATTTTATGTCTTAAAATGTTGACTATGCTAACTTCAGGGTGTCGACTTTTTGTGACGGTGTGCGGGTGTCAGTTTTTTGTGACGGTATGCGCGCGCATCGCAAAAATTTACCTAGGGGTAGAAACACCATAAACTATATGTACAAATAAATGTGAATTAATTGACATAACCTTTACACATTTAAAAAAAACTTTTTAACCGGATTTAAGTTATGTATTATTATAAATTTACAATTATTTAACATAATTTTAAATTTATCCGACGTTTCAGTCACGGTGACTCCGCACGCTGTAAAGCACGCGAAAAAATCATGTTTAAAAATTTAATAATTGTAAATTTATAATAATACATAACTTTAATCCGGTTAAAAAGTTTTTTCTTTAAATGTGTAAAGGTTATGTCAATAAAAGACAATACTATGTGAATTAATGTTTCCTAGCAACAAATTTCGCAGTAAAAGTTAAAAGTTAAAGTGAAGTGCCGCAAAGAGGAGTGCAAGCCTTCTCGGAAGCAGCAGTAAGGTTCTTACTAAATAAAACCTTAATATTTTATTTGCTCCGAAAGTGCATTTTATTCTTAATACGATTACGTTTTATTTACCAAGAACACGTACATCATACAATTTCCATACATAAAATAATCGTACAAGTAACATAAGGTAGATGACTCATTTGTTATGATAGGTTATACTATTATAACAAATTTTGAGCAATGCAAAAAGCTCTTTGATGTCACAGACAGCTCTGTGCTTTGCACTTAAGAGCGCCCTTCCCCGTCCGACGAACGTCAACGCGAGCATGGCCTAAAAGCTTGTTGTTTCATCCAGCGCAATGTCAGCAAGTGAGAACGCGATAACATTGAAAGAAAAATAGTGTGCGGAAATTTCATAAAACTTGTTCCAAGAAATACGTCTTTTTTCGTAAGCCTTACAAGATTATGAAAAAAAAGTTGTACATTTAGAAAACCATTACATTTGCAAGGTTTCTATGCAAATATTTTTCCGGTTACAATTAATGAGTACATTATAAACGCCCAAACTTCATATAAAATTAGTGCAAAAAGGCTGATTTTTGGAGGTTTGTACTGAATTTGTTTCTTACAATTTTGATTACGCGTTTTAATAGAAACCTAGATATAGTGCACAAGGTGGCTTTTAGTTCAAAAGTTTCAAAGAAATATCTGTTACAACGCCATAATCACGTACGAGCGTTTGTATGAAAAGATAATACGGGTTTGCCGCTCTTAACAACTAATAATGTATAAAACATATTTTGACGTTCATAAGTGTACATTGTTACCTATTTGATTAAATGATTTTGGACTGTAACTATCGTTTGTGTAAAGATCATAAATTCATATGATGCTACGTAAAGTGTTTACGTTAACTTTAATAACGTGAGTTAACCCAATCTAAACAAACGTAACCTCTTGAATTTATAACAAAGATACCTTTATTTTAGTTAGGTGTTTAGATTTAAAAAAAAAAAGAGTGGCGGAGAGTTAATTGCCAGTTCTTCTCGTCTTGATTTGAGAACTGACAGTAAATGTAATGTTAGAAGCATTTAGCATTTAATATTAATTATTATGTTCATATTTCTTTATTGACGTTCATAAGTGTATATTGTGTTACCTAAATGAATATATAGTTTTGAATTTGAATTAGACCGCTAATTCTAGGAACTTTGCGCGATACATACAATTTTAGAAACGCCAACGTTTTGTGATTCTATTCATTACCTAAGGAACATTACGATGAAATAGGCATTGCTATAATCGCTGTTATATTTTTTTATATCAATTATAATTAAAACAATTTATTAAGGGATGGACACGATTTGTATTGTTTTGAAATTGCACTCCACGCCATTGCGCGATGTTGCTGTTTTTGTCGTCTAGTATGAAAGAATTTGCAATGGTGTTAAATTTATCGACCAAGTTTTTCTCAATTTTTGAAGTTGTACTTCTTTAGGCGCGTTATGAAAAATTGATGAGAGTGAAATTTTACGATTGCGCGCGCACCTATGACACAAAATTGGCAGTGTGATATAGCGTGCGCGAGCGAGATGGGAATAAGACAAACTACAAGTAAAAAGAAATAGAATATGCGTGAAGCTAACTTCACGCATATTCTAGCTTAGCAGCTTAACAAGAATTTTGAATGACCATGACAATTGACATCTGACAATGACATTTACCTTTTAAACAAATATAGGAGTTTTAATTATTGTTTAAAATTAATAATTATATACCTAGTTATTTTCATTATACAAAATATTTGTGAAATAATATAAAATATTTGTGAAAAAACTGTGCTAACCTTCCTGAGTGCTTCAATACAATTGAGGTTAACTATCCGTATGTATTATCGAGTATTATTGTTGATTAAAACTGAAACATGAACCATTATTCATTGCTTTTGTTTATTGCGTTTGTTACAGCAACTTTTTAGAAATATTCTACGACCCTATATATCAATAATTGAGAACAAAGATTTAAGCACGAATACTAATAAGGAGAAAATGAAGGCTTGGAGCGATATAACAGAGAAGTAAACATTTTAATAAGTACCTGCATCTCAAAAAAATGACCACATTATTTAATCAAAACATCAGATTTAATCTAGCAAATATAAGGACAAGAGACAAAAAACAATTGATGAATCAGTGGAAGTGCACTAAATTGAATACAAAAAAAGAGTTGTCATCTTATCGCCGTGAAACATCAAAAACTGGAGGTGGAACAAAGCCACCATCACCTTCTCGAAACAATGGTTTGAAGTAGATTTCAATGAATTTGATTGTGATGGTGTCGAGGTAGGAATGTTAATTATAAATATGATGTATGGTGATGTTCAAGGTTCAACCTTTCAAGCATAGGCATATGCTTACAACATTACTTTATTCCCCTACAGGGTAGTTAGAGATATTGTAATACCTCAAAACATCCATGTTGCACTTGTAGTACCGAAACTCTGTCCTGCCAGAAGTGAGCCCATTCCCACTTATAATGGACAGTGGGTATAATACACCTTAATACCTGAGTGCGAACCACTCACCATGATACTTAAATTAATAGATGTTATTTATATATTTCAGGTTATTACAAATAAAATCATTTTGGAAACAATTGATATCCCAAAAGCAAATAAAGCCAACAATGACAAGGTAATAAATCAGTTTTGACATAACTTGAATACTAAAAAAGCCAAACAAAGGTGTGCACAACAGTGACAACATAACTTAACAATTTCATTATTTTGTAGGATTAAAGAAAGGTTAAAGAAAATCATGTCGAACTGAACAACAAGAATCCCCAAACAACTCCAAAGAAACCTACAAGGAAGACCGGTATTATATTTAAATTATCTCTATCTCTAAATAGAATAAAAGAAAGTTGCTATCCAGGTCTGTAGCATGTGCTACAAATTATATTATTAACACATTTATATAATTATATTAATATAAATGTGTTAAAAAATTTATAATATGAATTATAAAAAATTTTAAGTTTTGCATGGACAGAGCTTAAATTAATATTCTCTTATTTGTTGCAGAAAGCGAGTAGTTTTGGAGAAGCCTCGTAGATGCACAACCAAGTAATGATTAATTTAAAATTACAAACCGAAATTCTGATGAAGACATTAGAGTCACTTAAAAATAAATAGTATAATGAAATAAAAATGTTTTAAAGATAAATAGTGTTTTATTTGTTTAATGTAAGAGAATAATAATAAATATTTATTTAATTAATTTTTCAAATGTAAACTGAACTTTATTGACTTTAATGACTCCTTTTCCAGTCTTTGATTATTTAATTGTAATTAATTATTTGCATGCAATCAAAAACTATTTTTAATAATGCCAAAGAAGTATAACTTCTTACGCGCGTACATAAGTACACGCACCCTTTTTTTTTGTGTATGAATATTGTTTTTAGTTAATTACATTTACCTTGCACTAGTACGAAAGTATGCATATTACACATATACCCTTGCACTATATAAAATTCCATAAGTTTTTTCTATGTTGTATATATAGTGAGTTCTTTAGCAGCCTTGCGATTCTGTAACTCACTTTCTTAAAAGGTGGTTAGTAAGGTGGTGGTAAAAGGTATTCTGAAAAGGTGGGAGCTTGTAGTTTATTGTTTATCAGAATGCCAAATCATAAAATGACTGCTTCACGACTGATTTGAGAGCGACCGCCGCTGTGAAAACCGCTGTGTGAGTTCGAAAAGTGAGTTACAGAATCGCAGGGCAGGGCTGATTTAATTTGTGAAAATCTGCAAAAAATCTTTTTTGTTTGGATGCATGGCTGTGTATGGGTATGTTTTGAGCAGCTTTAAGTGCTTCTTTGTTTGAGTGAGCAGTGTTGGCTTAGTGGCTTCAGGGTGCGACTCTCATCCCTGAGGTCGTAGGTTCAATCCCCGGCTGTGCGCCAATGGAATTTCTTTCTATGTGCGCATCTAACATTCGCTCGAACAGTGAAGGAAAACATCGTGAGGAAACCGACATGTCTTAGACCGAAAAAGACGACGGCGTGTGTCAGGCACAGGAGGCTGATCACCTTCTTCCCTATTAGATTGAAAAATGATCATGAAACAGATTCAAAAATCTGAGGCCCAGACCCAAAAGAGGTTGTAGCGCCACTGATTTTTTTAAATGCTTCTTTGTACTGGAATTTTTAATGCTTGTATTTTTTACTTACATTGACTGCCGCTGCAGTTATAATTTTAGTTTCAAATAACTTTAGCCAAACATCTTGTAAAGTTGTCCAAAATTGTTCAGCTCTTTTCATATCTGGTTTATACATCTCCATTATGTCTATACCTGCTGAAAATACTGTTGGTGAAGCCTAAAAAATACTTGATAATATAGTTACAACACATAATATCACCAATAAAAGTATTATAGGGAATAACTTTTTAAATAATTATAGTTCATTAAAAGTATCAGAAACAAATAATATTTTACTTTATTTATTTTATTAATAGAGCAATTTATTTAAGAAGCTATGTATCGTCACATTGCAACCTAATGAACATAAGGGAGACCGCATGCCACTTTATATAAATACTCACCGAAGTCAAAACCATAGCTCTAAAGTTACTTTTCGCTATCTCATCAAGAGTCTTACTAATTGCTTGAAGTAATTCTAGATTCAAGCTATTTACTGGAGGTCTTTGCATTGTAACAATAGCAATTTCAGCATTGTCTTTATCCACACTCAGGTTTACAAGGCTTTGACTTGACATTGCCCGGATATTGGGAGTAATTTCTTTCATACATCTTATTGCTTGTCTTAGGATGATCATTGTTTTAACTGCAATATAATGTTCTTTATTTTATTAAATAATTATTTTAATTTCTAGGTCAAGAGCATATTTTTTACACAACACCTGCTTAACCTACAGTACAAACTTATTGTATATATACAATAATATGCATTGCTTAACTATGCAATTTCTAGGGTCATATAAAGTTATCCTTTAAAAAAAAGAAATATTATTAGAATGGAAACATTATTTTTATGTTACATAAAAGTTTACACTGTAATGTCTGATACACTGAGATAATTTCTACACAACTACTTGACTATGGCAATTAAAATATAATTTTTTTAAAGAATATTTTATACACAAGTAGCTAAGTTTTTATCCAAACTGTACTAATAGCAGTGTATCTTTACTGCACACTGTCTTGTGTACTTTGCTTATCTAATACATAGTTTTAAACTTTGGAGCATATATTTTCATTATAGTCTGATAAATCATCACATTAGACAGGAGGGATACTAATAATATTTCAATAATACATGTAAATTGTATGTTTCTAAATATATCTTAAAACCAATTAACAAACCCATATTTCATGAAATATAAGTTCCCACTGTATGCCATTTAATAAACTCTTCTCTTAAAAATCGATCATGAATTTGAATATCAAATCAAGCAACTGGAAAGTTTAATTTATCTATATTATAGCAGGAAACTAGGTACACATTATTTATTACCAACATACAGACAACAGTCATGGAACATAGTTTCAAAAACCTTGATATTATTTTAATTATGTAATATATAACAAAAAAACTTCAACTGAAATTTTCAGTTTTTTTAATAGGTAAACAAAACCAGTTCCACTGAGCTAACTTTTATCTACGTTGATTATTTAATTATTAATTTCGTAACGAAGAAACCTTAACGGAAATATTCAATTTCTACAGTAAGTTTTTAAGGTCTAACTAACTAGATATTAATCAGGTATCAACAAGTAACATCGATGAAAATTTGGACTTTGTACCGTTTTATTGCTACTTGCTAGTACCGACTGCTTAATACTTTATAAATAAAAATCTTTTATTACATGTAATAACATAAATGTCAATTTTTTTTCTAAAACTCCTGGAACATTTACTACCACTACCCATGTCTAATGGCAGGTAGAATAAGGTTAATTTATTGATAAATGTACGAGCTATACCTATTATGTAAATGTGAATTTACACAAACATTTTTGATTACTTACCTTGATTTGTTCACTTCACTGTATTTATATTGGCGACTTCTGTGTAAATCAAAATTTTCATCAATCACAATTCTTATATACAAGTCTTAACAACCTTGATTTGTCCTTATTTTCCAAATTTAATTTATTTTTTTATTTTTTTTAATTTTATTTATTTTAATTAAAATTACAAGTTAGATTCCGAAGATTATCTTTAATGACAATCGACATTAGTTAAATACGTTCAATTATTTGTATTCTACATCATAAATAAAATATATTTTTTATTTATAATTTTTTTACGTTTAAAATGTTTATTTTTTATTTTTGAAAAACCACTATAATTCGATTAAGAAAGTATAAAGTTACAGATTTTTCTCTTTAAAATCCACACACACCGATGCATCTGTCAGTGCCAGCTGTCAACTATTATATGTATTTTTAATTTTACTTTTCCTCTACTTGAACTGTTGATGGAACATGGAAGTAAATTTGTGATTAAAACCAATAAGATTTAAATTAAAGAAAGTCAAGGTCTTAAATCAGTGTTATACATAAGAAATTTCAATATACTATTTAGTTGAAGTTGTTTTAAATTTTAATGTTGTTATGATTAAGATTTAAATAGCGATGTCATTAGAACAAACAGCTTGTGATGGTAGGTCTAGCTAAACTAATTCCTTAATTTAAGGATTCCAACGTTTCATTAAAATTACATTTGTGTTCTACTAATATCCATTATTGTCATTCAATTGTACTCCTTCTATAAATTCTCCAAAATTTGAAAAATATAAGGCAGTTGTATATTAAGAACAATTTTTGTGATATTAGAACAAAAACGAATCTCTTACCTATCTTGTGTAATGTTTTATAATAAATATAAATCCTTACAAAATTTTTGTAGATCTAAAGGCTTTTGAGAGAAGATTAACAGAAGTAATAGCTTGTTTGCAACCTGCTACTACGAGATGGAGAAGTAAGTAACTTTTGTTAGAAATACTATTAAAATCATAACAACACTGCATTGTTTTATAATTTGTTTATAAGACTTTCATATTTTACATTAAAATACATTTTTAGGTTTATCTGTATGTGTCTCTGTGTTCAATTTTTATGTGGAGAAAAGTAGATGCTGAAGTTAACAATTAAAATGAATATTGTATCACCAAGAGTCATAACTCTCTATGTATAGGCTAAAAGCCATATGGATTACTCATTGAGCCACAATTATATTTAAACTTTTAAAAATATTTTTAGTTGTATTAGCAGTGGTGTCATTATGCACAGCAATAGCAGCTTGGCACTGGCTTACGGATCCACTCACTCCTGTTGTGTCCCTCACACAGTCACTATGGAACCATCCCTTCTTTACAGTCACCTCAACTCTGTTATGTAAGAATATTTATTTTTCCTTTTTTAAAAAACTAACTTATCATATTAAAATTGCTACTTAAACATGTATTGTTTGGATAATTCTGCTGTATTAATCTTTACTAGAATGTTGTAGAGAATTATAAGAAGTGGGCTTTGAAGACCAAGTTGATAGTTTCACTAATTTTGATGTTTCCACTAGATTTGAATACATATAGATAAGATTGTTACTTATTTTCAGTGCTACTCTTCATAGTCGGGGTACACAGGAAGGTGATTGCACCCAGCATCATCACAGCACGGACCCGATCTGTTCTTAATGATTTCAATATGTCTTGTGATGAAACTGGTAAACTTATACTTAAACCTCGACCGGCTAACATTCTAAGTTGTCATTATTAGTCAAGAAATTGTGATAAGGTTTAAATAAAATTAGTTTAAGTTACTATTATGTTTATTATTTATAACTTTGGTGTTTTTACTATATAATAAATAAATGAAAACTTAAAAATTAGTTCTAAGTGTTAACCAATGAAAGCAGCAATAATTTTTCTAGTAGTCAATATGAAATATAGTTTAAAAATTAACTATTTGCAATTCAATATACTATCACAAGTTTGTATAATTAAGTAATAGATAGTGCGCTTTAAATAGACAATATTAAGTAGAATTAACATAGTAAAATTCTAATGTAAGACAATAAAATTTTCAAATAAATCTATATAAATTTTACATTAGCTACTAACAGTTGAATACTAACTACATACAATAACTATGATTAAAGATGAGTATTGCCAAAGTAATAAATGCTTTTCAACTTTAATCGCTACAGTATAGGAGAAACACCTAACAGACAAATAATCTTAACATCAAATATTTCATTAAATGAGTTCTTATATATTTTATTAAATTTTGTCCTGGAAAAAACGTCAAATACAATATTATCAATTGGGCAGTGACAGATTTATTCAATTTGTGCGATACGCACATTACTAAATTCAACAAGGTTATAGTAATTCTGTTGTTCAAAAGTTAAATCATATTTTTTCATATGAGAGACCAAAGCGGTCTTTCTAGTAAAGTATACAATTTGAAGGGGTTTTGAACATCAGAATTATGACAAAATAACTACATGATTAAATAACATTAATGTGCTATTTGTGCAATTATCTAATAACTACGAAATATTCAATACATGCTCAGTACAATCTAATGTAATCAAAGATTATTAAAATTATAATTATTACTGAGATGGGTTAAAAACTGCTTTGCTTAAGCTTAGGTTTCCTAGAAAAGCGGTGCCGTTAACTAACGGCCGTCATTTTACAGTTGTTAATAACGGCCGTATTTACTTTTTAATGCAAAAAAACAATCATTTTCGCTCGTCCAAATCACGTTTCCACTCATTGTATTAATTAAATATGGGCACCGCTACAGGCAAAAAACGTTGAACTAATGTTTACCACCGCTCTGACGGCCGTCATGCAAATGACAGCACCACTATTTGACGTTACGGTGACACTCAACGTTCTCTAGAAAACCTGCTCCGATGTTATTTATAGACAACGTATGGGTGACGTCACCCAACGTTACATTACGGCCGTTGGATAACGGCACCGCTTTTCTAGGAAACCTAAGCTTTAGTGAATTATAGAGAATGAAATGGAAGACTAGACTCATTCGGCCTCATTCAAAACGAAAATCTAGAAACACTATACTTTTACATTATTAATTCCAAAATCTTTACGTTAATTGGGTAAAGATTTACTTGTTTTAGCATTTATGAATCAAATACTCTGACCAGATAAATTGAGCGTATGCGGCTTAACAATAATATATAGCGTAAAATATATTGTAAAAATGTATCAAACCGTACCACAAAATTTAAAAGTTTGAGGCAGTGCAATATACGATATTTTGGAAACATTTACCACTATACTTCGACTAGGATATACGGTCTAGATTAGTGGTAGGGAGGAATCCCGTGTTTTAAATTGTTACCTTACGTTTACGTGTTAGTTATAATTCGTTGGGTTACCAAAAATATTTCATCCATTATTTTACCATACCATGACATAAATACTTCTAACCAGATTATTTAACAAGTAGATAAACTTAAGGGAAGTGTGGTCATAGCACAAATAAGTTTTGTAACTGCAGCACAGTCAAGTCCTTTTCATAACCCATAGAGGACTCGTTCAGTGTGTTCACTGGGACTCATTGCACAATATTTGTGGTAACCAATTAAAAGATAATTATTATTCCTTAACATAGTTAATACTCTCTCCTACTCCAATAGACTTTAGTATCTTAATTCTAACAGTTAGCGACTATTATATAAATTCTGTACGAGTTGTGAAGTAACTTTGCATTTGAGTGGGGGAGGGAATGATTTCTCAAAAAATATATTAGCTTTTGAAGCTTCGTCTAAAGTGTACTAATTTGTTCAACTATATATATTTATACATAAATGCCGGCTGCCAAAATTGGAAATAAACCCAAACTCTCAGTACATTTATGGCAGTCCTAAAGCGCAAAATTAAAAATAGTTTCAATATGTCAATATCACGAAGAAGCAGGAAAATAAGGACACGCAATCCTTTAAAACCACTTTCATCAGGGTTATTCACAATATTTTACTTGAATTTCATGAATAACCCCTCTTTCCAAATCTTACACTAACATTAATTTGCAAATCGGTTGAAACTCAATCGCACAAGGAACTTTAAAGCCATGAAAACAGCCACGAAATTATAATTTAGTAGAGTGTCAACCGATTTCACGATTTAAGACCTGAGCATGAGAGAATTGAGGCTACAAACAGAAAGAGTCGAGACAGCGCTAACTTCAACTCCCGTGTGTGAAAAACGTATTGAATTTGATAGTCACAGTTCGCGCTTAGTTTCGACTCTGAATGTAACCGTTGATTCCCTGGTACTCAAACGGCGCTATGCAACTGAAATGCCAACGAGAAATCCCCATGAATTATTGTCACATCATTCCCCACAGCAACATGCAAAGCTCGAATGCTGTCCTCACGCGGCTAGCAAAGCCCG
Source organism: Pieris macdunnoughi (assembly GCA_905332375.1). NCBI lineage: Eukaryota > Metazoa > Arthropoda > Insecta > Lepidoptera > Pieridae > Pieris > Pieris macdunnoughi. Next base: position 5,320,113 of record CAJOBZ010000061.1, read on the forward strand.
AATATTCCTTGGCGTCGATTGGCTGTTTAGGTGCTTGGTGGTATATCTCAGGGCGTTTAACAAAGGTTCCGCTTTGGGTGGAGGCTGCTGTTGGAGGAATTTGACACATCCTTTAACATCCACTGAAGAGGAACGGCAGAAGGCACCCGAGGGATGTACCCAGTCGTAGAGAATTATCAAACCCACCATCACGCGAAGAACGAGTAGTGATGTTTCTTCGCGGCTAAATTGTGCTACTAGTTTCCTGAAATAAAAGAAAAAGTACTTGTACATAAAAAAAAATTACACGTAGAATTGATAACCTCCTCCTTTCGTTTTTAAGACGGTTAAAAATGGCAAGCACTAGTGTTTGAGTCGCTGCGCCAGCGCAGTATGTATTTTGGATTGTGTACATTAGTAAACCAATAGTTTGTTACGTTTAATTTGCAAAGTGACACAAGGTGATAAGAACCAGACATTCGATATACATGTGAAGCAGATGCCCCCCTACCCCCCATGTAACGGGCCGTAACGTTTTTCTGTACCCAATACCCAAATCGTGTCCACCAAAGTGGATCTTTATACCTAAAAGATACCATTATGTGGTGTGAAAGTCGAAAATAATATTAACAATAACGCGTAATTCAATCTCCGCCCCGCATCGTAACGTTTTACAAAATGACCCCCCCGCCCCCCCAAATTCGTTACGTAATACTTGAACGCTCCCTTGCTTATTTCCAAAAAAATAAGTATCAAACAGATGTCTGAAACATCTCCCAAATGCCTTCATAATTTTTTCAATTTGAAACGTAGAAACCAAGATCACGGAAGAAGTATCAAGTATCGTGTTTCGGTATCTTGGGAGCAGTTTCTCCTTAACTCCTATTATCAATAAACTAAAACATCGTAAGTCGGTATGTATACAATTACGTAGCAGCCACCGAGTTTTACTGGGTCGTAAATCGTGAGCTAAACTATATTCCAGAATTAGGGTTACCAGGAATATAAACAAATATTCTAGTATAGGTCAACATAAATATTCAGCGCAGCGTAGTTTAAAAAAAAATATACTTCGATTATTCCGCATTATGTCTGCTTAGTGTCTAGATGAGGTTTCGCTTATATATTGCCATTGAATATAATTAGTAATAGAGTACCGAGACTTTTCTTAGGAAAAGAATGGAGTTTGGTGAAGGAAACATCGTGATACCGGCATTCCTTACAACTGTAGTGGTTTATGTATACCACACATTTTCTATTACGACAGTGTGTAGCGTATAATTGGTAGCACCGGTCGTTATTCCCGAGTGCAATAAAATATTAGCTACTCATTATGTTGCTACACACTCAACTATGTGGCCGCACACACGCACACAAACAACCAAAAATTGGATAGCGTGGTCACACCCAGAAGGCTGATCACCTACTTGCCTATTAGAATAACAAAAGACAACGAAACAGATACATAAAGTTAAGGCCAAGGCCTAAAATGTAGGGTCGCCACTGAATGATTACTTATTTCCCATTTTATAAATATTTTGTCTAGACATTTAGTTTTTGTGGTTTATGGGTTAATTGTTGGTGCCGTGCTACATTCTAAAGGATTAATATCTTAAAAGCGTGACAAATTGGGTGAGAAAGAAGAGTACATAAAGACCACTGGTGAACTCCGAAACTGCGAAAGATCTGACTCTCTTATCTGATATATTGACTTCGGTCAAATTTTGTATCAAAACGAATGTCACGTATAAATTAAATATCTACTACTGTTTAATCACACTTCTATTAACTCTCTCTCTCAACTCTCAACTATTCCATGCTCAGCTAGCACGTCATGATATGATAGAAGACCGGTTACAAATATGTAAAGATTAATCTAGCAATAGACTTTAGTTACAATTCCTGAGCAATGAATATAATCTAGACGTGGTAGCCCTAACAGTTTATTTATTTACGAAATTCCCTGTAACCGTCATGTTAAAATCTAGGAAGCAGCTAACTGTACATGTTTTATGTCCGTTCCAAATATGTTCGAACCAGGTTAACTAACATTAATTTATATTTCATTGCAACACATCAATTTAGTGTTTCAACACGTTTGCCTAACGGTAACAAATTATTAATGACGTTGAAAGAGTTATTAAGTTCAAAATAAATCTATTGTACTTACTAAACTGGCAAAATTTAAGAAAAAAGCAGTGTTGGCCTAGTGGCTTCAGCATCCGACTCTCATACCCGAGGTCGTAGGTTCAATCCCCGGCTGTGCACCAATGGACATTCTTTCTATGTGCGCATTTAACATTTGCTCGAACGGTGAAGGAAAATATCGTGAGGAAACCAACGTGTCTTAGACTCAAAAAGTCGACGGCGTGTGTCATGCACTGGAGGCTGATCACCTGCTTGCCTATTAGATTTAAAAATGATCATGAAACAAATTCAGAAATCGGACGCCAATACCTAGAGCTTGAAGCGCTACTGATTTATTGTATTTTTTTAAACTGGGAAAATTTCATACAAATATGTAGCTACAGGCCCAAATTGTTTGATTGCCCAAAATTCGTTAAACATTAACGATAATAACATTAAAAGCTTTTGATATCGGAAAAGCTTCATCGCTTAATCTTCAGTATGCGCACCGCACCCTCCTAAATAACGTTTATGGGAAACCGATATAATTTGTCCAATTTTCTAGGTTATTAAATTAATTTTGACAATATTTAGTACGTACATAGGTTATGTAGGTTCTGGGAAGGTTTTTATGTACATAAATCGCTAATATGCTAAAAATCCATAAATGCGAATTAGATCTAATGACGTATTATATTTTAAGAATTATTGATGAATTTATAATCTTCAATCTAATGTCTAGGTTCTATATTCCTAATACTATTCGTAATTATTACGAGTTATTTGTATTCTTCGAGCGAATATTAGTACATATTTTTCTAAAATATCTTTGGTACTACTTTGAATATAGAAAAGTCCATATTAGATATCCTATAACAAATTTAATGCTCTACACGTACATTTTTTTATAATAAAGGAGGCAACCTGTGATGAGGCTCACCTGATGTTAAGTGATTCCGCCGCCCATGGACACTCGCTGCCAGAAGGCTCGCAAGTGCGTTGTCGGATTTTAAGGAATTGGTACTACATAGTGGTGGTACACAAAAAGTGCTTTAAAAAGCGCTCAGTTATGGAACGACGGACGTCGAGGTGATACGGGTAGAAATTCGTATTGTCTCGATGACCGATAATGAAACTCAGCTGCAGGTATTCATCCGAACATCTTCGCTAAATGCGGTAAAAGATGCAGAGAGACCCCACATCTCTACGCAACTCCAAGGGATCAAGCCGCTCGGAAAGTGATTGGTCGTCGACGAATCGAACCGTTCTTCGTTGAATACGGTCAATCACCAACTTGCATAATTAAAGTGATTCAAAACTTCGATTAAAACCAATGTTATTGTCATTCAAGGCACACGGCCTATTGTCACTTTCAATGGCGCGAGCCGATTATGAAATTATAACATGCGAAAATCAATTTTATCACACATACAAAGAGACTATATTTGCATGATATTAATTCGCTCCTGTATCTCCCGAATAGGTTTTGATAAGGAAGTTGGTGTGACGTCACGTGTCCTAATGATATATCGTACTACCCACTAGGCCGGAAACGCTAAATTATTTGAAAGGATAATCGCGAACAGTGGTTCTTTTAGGACCGTCATCTAGCTTTCATTTTAAGAATTGTAATGGCATAGGAAACTTTTTAACGAAAAAACTTATGCAGAACATTAAAGAACGGAAAGTTGCGAACCAGGGTATGTATTGCGCAATGACCGCTGTCACCTCCTTCAATTAATTAAATAGGTAAAATCCAGGATAAACGGCGTGTTGGTAGAAGGGAAAAAATTATTCGAAAAATTTCAAAGAAAACACTTTTTAACCGGATTAAAGTTATGTATTATTAATTTACAATTATTTTTCATAATTTTAAATTTAACCGACGTTTCGCGTGCTTTACAGCGTGCGTGGTTATGGTGACTGAAGACAAAAGGTGTTGAATGTCAAAAAAGTATCACAGCTGTAGAAAAAGTTACATTATCTCTATCTAGGAGAACACTAGTCATGGGGACCACCATGCTTTTTTGGTGGTTATGCCATTAAATTGTAGCTTATGTGAAACCTTGGTACTTTCAACACAGCGCCATCTGTTAGAATTGTTACTATCAAATAATAAACAAATATTTTGCAATAAAATAATATTGCGGGTATAAATAGAGATGTAAGCTATCCTATCTTTTAAGTTAGATCAAACTGCACACGGTGTGCAAATTTGATTGATATCGGTTCGGTAGTTTAGGAGTCCATAGCGGACAAACAACGTGACACGTAATTTATATATAATAATATATAGTAAAAATAGGTTATATTATAAAGGGATTACAATCACTAAGTGGAGCGTTGAACGATCTTTGCAATCAACAAACTTGACAGCACTTAACTAATTAGGGGTGGTAAATATTTACGAAAGGGTTGGGTACGTTGAACGGTTGATAAGGTACACCCTCGCTAAATAGCGGACATGAAAAACTTTATAACCTTAAATAAATACACACACTCCACCGGCTCTCCCAAAATAAAGGACGTAAAAAGTTCATAATGTTTTGTCACGTTATCTTATTTTCAAAATACATAAAATTTAAAGTGAAAAAATAAGACAAAAACAAAAGTGATAGATGCCTTACATTATGCCTAAAACAGAAGTGGCAATGGGCGGGGCATATAGCAAGATACACAGATAAAAGGTGGACTTTAAAGACAACTGTATGGAAAGGACCAAGAGGAAGAAGGAGAATAGGTCGCTCAAAAAAAAGGTGTATAGAAGAAATAGAAGCGTTAGCAGGAAACGAATGGAGAAAGAGAGCCATAAACAGAGTCAGTTGTCAGAAAAAGCTGGAGCAGGCCTTTACCCGTGATAAGGGTTCCGAACGACGGTACTAAAGGTAGCTAGGATATAGGACAACAAGAAAAGAAACATGTAAAATAATCTAAGCTGTATATTATTATTTGTTTTTGTCATGATTGGAAATAAAACGGGCTTTATTTTTATTATTATCTATTTTCAAAATGACAATAGTGCTTTCGCTAAAAAAGCTTTAATTAAACGCATAACATAAGAGTCAGTACTTATCGAAGAAAATTAATGCGAAATGATTTTACTTGGACATGAATTAAATGCAATACCACTAGTTACGTTTAAATATATCTACAATAACAATCGCTTTACGTCTGTTTGTTAAATTATGCAATCGATTTTTATTAAATGTGATTCAAAAGGAGATATATATAAATATACTGTAGTATATTCTAATAATGAACATTTATTTCTATGAAAACTATGTGAGGAAAACCCGTATGCCTTAGACCAGTGTGTCCCAACCTTTTATGTGCCATTACCCACTTTAGCCTTCCTAAAATTCTTATGCTCTATGTAACTTACATAATTTTCAATCTAAAAAAAATTATTTGTTCACTTAAGAAACTTAAATGATAGGTATTAGGAAGATATTACTAGGGAATTGTTGAATTAAATGATGAAAATCTGAAATACATATTCCAAATAATTTCAATATATTTTCGAAAAGCCCCCCTCAACAATCAAATTGCCACCCTGTGGGGCGTAAGTCCTACGATGGGAAACACTGCCGTAGACCGAAAATGTATGACGGCATGTGACAGGCACAGACTACTACATGATCATAATTTAAAAAAATATGAAAAGTTACAGAAATCTAAAGCCAAGCATTCTAACGCCACTGTTGTTTTTCTCATTCTAATATTATTTTATTATAAGGCACACTAACAATACAGACAGAGAAAATATTACACTAAAACAGAACAACCATTTGCATCAATTGGTCCAAGAGCTAGTGAACCCTGGGAGTAACGGTCTCCCTGTAAGGTTAGAAATTTGTATACTTACGATTTATGACATGCTAAGAGCAATAGCCATGACCTGGCAGGCGTCAGCCCTGCACGTCATCAGCCCCTTTTTTTTTTGGACTGTTAAGTAAATTGAGTTTCAAAACTTGTTTCTGTAAATTTGAAAATTTTATAGGATAAAGTTTATTTATTGTACATCTTAAAAAAAAATTGACAGGCGATTACAATAAGCAGAAGTATATGACAGATCAATTAGAAAACGTACAGTTGATGAGTTAAAATAAACTTTATCCTGTATACTTAAAATTTTTATATGTTTTCAAGTAAACGTCTCAGAGTAAATATGTACAATGCCAGGCGGTTTTGAACAGCATAAGACCTTGACAGGCGAGGGGACAGCTGCTAAGGGAGTGCGAGTGAGAGGTGTTGCGTGAATGCCTATAGTGCGAGTGAGACCGTTTATCTAATACGAAGGGACGTATACCTGCTCTCGAGCAACAATGTACAGAGAAGAATTTCGTCAGTTGTGCCAATGATTTTTACTTGTGAAGATGCTTTGAGCTATAACATTTCTTATGTTGAGTGAATTCGAATTTTTAAAAAATCTAACTTTATATTATTATCAATTGTGCAGTGATATTGTGTATTGTTGTACTTAATATTAACATTTCAGTAAATAGTGTGCAAGATGGAATTGGAACACGTGGTTTGTGTGATTTGTAACGAAGACACTGACAAAAAAACTGTACGATTTACAGAGACTACGTTGAATAAAAGTAAATCAATATTGAAAATAAGAAAAGACAATAATTTAAAATTTAAAGACATTTCTTTGCCAGAGGAAATTAACGCAAATACTGGTTACCATGTAAAATGTTATAAAAACTTTCTTGCTGTGATGAAAAAATATCGCACAAGTGAATCATCAACTTCTTCAAATCTACCAGCATCATCATCAGGTATTTTTTATGAACTTCTATATTTTTTACTAGGCTTTATTCTTTAATTGTAACTATATTTTTGACTTAATTACGTGGTACAAATTTTATCATTATTAAATATATATTAAATGGAAATTATTCATAATAATGGTACTGTAACAATAATTACAGTAGAACCTCTATAAGTCGAACATCAAGGGAGACGCGAAAAATTCGAGTTATAGAGTTTTCAACTTATGGAGGATTTCGACTTAGGCGGATTTTGATTCGACATAAAGAGTTTGAGGTTTATTCTTATAAATTTTGAGCCAAACTACTTCTGACAGTATTTAAGTCGAAAACAAATGACTGGCTTAGCTAAATTTCAAAGGGAATCAAAATTGAACACCTGACACAAAGCAAGCAAACACGTGTTTCCATGAATCATAAATTTATTATTGTATACTCCTAAAATGTTTTCTAAGAAACAATAGTGTACTCACATTGTCGGCAAGTTCTTAAAGTCGGTAACTAATTTTTGTTCGAACAATAGAGATAATAAATTCCAAATGATCAAGTTGTAAAGGTTGTAAAATAAATCGTTCCTATGTTCGAGATACAGAGGTCAAATTTAATTTTTCGAGTTATAGAGTGAAAATATGTACCAAAATGGCTTGGAGGGACTCGGTGATTATTTCGATTAACAGAGGGTCAAGATTTCAAGTAATGGAGGTTTTGGTGTTTTAAGGGAAGGGAACAAAACATTTTTTTCGAGATTTGGAGGTTTTTGACTTATCGAGGTTCGACTTAACGAGGTTCTACTGTATATTAATGTGCAAATCACGATTTATTAATTATTATTGACGGAAATAAAAATAATTACGTAAAAATAAAAATTATTATTAATTATTAAATATGAATATCTCAATGGCTTTTTTTTTTTAGAAATGTCATCGACAAACGTAGAAACAGTGACAGTAGCCCCTCCAATAGCTACTGAAGAAAGCGGAGCATCAACATCTGCTGAAGTGCCCGTTACTAAAACTAGCCATGCTGATAGGCTATGTGTGTTTTGTCAAAATAAATATAAACGAGTGAAAGGGCGGTACCAACCTCTTCACTCGTCAGAAAGAGCAAGTTTGATGCAAGTTTTGAAAGAATTTGACGAAAATAATGAATTTTATGAAAAAGTTAGCGCAGATTTAAGCCCATTGATTTTTTATCATAATAGCTGTCGAACAATTGCCATATATACTTTACAAGAACAAGCGAAGACAAAATCACCACCGAAGAAGACTTGGAAATATTTTCACAAACTGGCTTTTGATGAAATGCAAATTTTTATCAGCGAGGAAATAATAAATAAAAAAAGGACATTTTCATTCACATACTTATGTAAATACTACTTTGAATTATTACAAGGAATACTCGAGGAAAATGATGAAGATGTTGATGTTAATTTTAGTATCCAGCGGTTTGAAGCTAAATTGCTACAGAATTACCATGAAATTACAATTATCAAGAGGGACAGGAAAAAATATGTAACATTAAAAGATTCTGTTGTTGATGCAAAATTATGTGAACTGTTGGAAGATGCGGAGATATTGCAAAGAGCAGCATCAATTTTACGAAAAACTATTTTAAAAATTACAAAGAAAGAATTACCAGAAAACATAACAACTACTGATTTGTTAAATGGCGAATGTGAAATACCTAAGCAATTACTTGATTTTTATTGTTTTCTTCTGGGTGGTTATAAACAACGTCGGAGAATTAGTGAAGGTTGTATAAGGAAAACTAATTCATTGGCAGAAGATTTGATTTATAATGTCACTAATGGGTCTGTCAAAACCAAAAAACACATCACTCTGGGCATGACATTGAAGAGTTTGACGAGCAGCAGAAAGATCGTAGAAATTATAAATAAATATGGTCATTGTTGTAGTTATCATGTTATTGAAGAATTGGAAACTGCAGCAACAACTACGTTATTGAATCGTTCTAAAATTTGTCCAAATGAAATTTGTAAAAGACAAGATTTATTCACAGGAGTAGCCTTCGACAACTTCGATCGTTATGTTGATACTGCTACTGGTAAAGATACCCTACATGATACGGTAGGCATAATCTATCAAACAGTTCTAGAAAATGAGGAATCAACAGAGAGAACTTCTGAGCAACTCCAAAATCCTTCTGAACATGGTGAGTGCACAGGCGAGCTATCCGTTTCATGTGTTCATGCAGGACATAAAAGAAGAAGGACTCTTGATGCTATCATCCCAGAGTTAGTCCCATATTCAAAAAAACCCAAGATGAATGATGAATTATTGTCCTTATCTGACAATTTAAGAAATGAAGCAACACCAGCTTCACTAGAAATAATTTATCAGCAAAAGTTTCTGTGGATGCTTTGCCATGCTCTAAAAATTAAAAAAACATCGATGTGGGTTGGGTTCCATCATAATGTAAACAAAGATTCTCATAATAACAAAGAAAAAATTTGTTATCTTACACCAATAAACGAATCACCGACAAATATACCAGTTGTAATAGAAACTATGAAACAAAGTCAAAGTATTGCTGCAGAAATTGGACAACCTTGCATTAATGTAACATATGATCTAGCTATAGCAAAAATTGCTATGCAGGTACAGTCTACAGAAAAACCAGTTTATGATAATTTATTTATCCATTTAGGACCGTTCCACATCATGTTAGCATTGTTTAGAGCAATTGGAAAATTTATTGACGACAGTGGAATAATGAATGTAGCTGTTGAAAGTGAAATTATCGCAAATGGTTCAGTAGATGGATTTTTGAAAGGAAAACATTTTAATCGATGTAAGCGGCTGCATCCATTAATGGCACTAGGACTTGAAATATTATGTTTTCAATCTTTCATAGAAAAAGAAGATATAAGTATTGATGAAGATGTTTACAATAATCTCTCTACATTTATCGATGGTAATGAACCGTTTGTGCCCGTCGTAGAAAATGAAGCAATATCAACATTGATGACTCGATACCAATATCACAAAGAACAATGTAGAAAAGGAACTTTTGGTAAAACGCCTCAATTTTATGTTATTTATATGGATCTTGTTCATCACTATCAGTTACTGAGTCGAAGCATAAGGACTGGAAACTTTTCTTTGTACAAATATATTTTGTCAAAAATAGCAAATATATTTTTTATGACAAATCAGCCTAATTATTCACGATGGCTGATAAAATACCATGATAATTTGTTAAAAGTTGGTCTTACACATCCATCAATTGAAAAATTTATGAAAGATGGATACCTTGGAATCAAACGTACTGATAAATCTTTCTCTAGACAGCCAACAGATCTAGTACTTGAACAAACTATTAATGCCGACGCGGGAAAAAGATTAACTGGTGTAATCCAGTTCACTCATTCTATTTCCGCTCGTCAGCGATGGGCTAGAAGTCACGACATAAGAACAACTGTCATATCTCACACTCTGGACATTACTGGTTTACGAAGAAAAAATGATGTATCAGCAGACCTGGAAGAACATGCTATAAAAAGAGATTCAGCACAGTTGTGGAAGTTCATAAATACTTTTGAGAAATTTCTAAATCCATTTATATTGAATCTAAACAAAGATTGTCTGTATAACATCGGTAATGGTACAGTTGCTTCGATCGCAGTACAGGATTACTTATTGAATTTTATAGAATCAGGAGAAAGATTGAAAGAGAATTTTATAACTGAATGTTCACAGAATGGAAAAAGATTTGAAGAAAGAATTGCACAAGTGAAAATTATGAATTTTGCCTTTGAAAAAAAAAGAAAAAAATCAAAGTCGGTGATAAGGTTCATGAAATCCGTGTGCAACGTGATTTCTTTGGTCGCCTGTTAGCTCTGTCAATACAACATAACATCGATTTGGAGAAGACGTTATCATACCCCATTACAACTGTTCCATTGTCATTGTGTCATGAAGATGGTACAATACATAAAACTCAGAAATCAGCAATGGTTGAAATTTTAAAGGCAAACGTCAACAGTGAAGAGGTACCAAGACGTTTTGATGTTGTCATTTTTGATGGATTTTTTTACTGCATACATTCAAAAACATCCCTAAAACATTTGGTGGTATTTCCAAAAAAATTATGTCGCTACTAACAGCTACACATGCCTCACGAGTAGATATCATTTTCGACCAATACTTTTCGCCGTCAATTAAAGATTATGAACGAGCCAAACGACAAGAAGTACGAAACATAAATTATTTCATTACCGGACCAGAACAAATTCGACCAGTCGATTTTATGAAAGAACTTCGTAACATAAAATTTAAAGAAGCTTTCGTAGATTTTTTAATTTCACATTGGAGCACAAATGAAATGATAGAGTTTATCGGGAATACCATAGTAAACTTAAATTACAAACAATGCCATACTTATAGTGTCCAAAATAACTCTGTGATTGTCGATATAAATGATGATTTATCGTGCCAACATCATGAAGAGGCTGATACAAAAATAATATACCATACATGCCAAATGGATGAAGATGTATCCGACGTATTAATAAAAACATGTGACACAGACATTTTAATATTACTGCTCGGAAACATGGACCATCTCCACAATAATAATTTAAAAATCTATATGGAATATGGCACTAATCATTGTAAAAAATGGATAAATATTTCTGAACTATATACAAAATTGGGACCTTCTATATGCCAAAGCTTACCGGCATTTCATGCATTAACCGGTTGCGATTTCAATCCGTCCTTTTCAAGAAGAGGTAAAAAAAACCATTCCAAATATTGCAGAAATCGAGTGTATATCAGAAGGCATTCAAAGAATTAGGAAACGCAGAAATAGTACAGAAGAAAGAAAAAATTTTCCCGATACTAGAGAAATTTGTATGCCAAATGTATGGTTTGAAATGTTCAAAGTTAAATAATGCACGTTATGAAAAGTTCCTTGCTACGTACAACACAAATAATCCTAAAGTGTTTATGAAAAAAGTAGTAAGCTATGATTCATCGAATTTACCACCCTGCAAACGTGAACTACATCAACAATTATTGAGAACTGCCTACATTACAAATATATGGCGAAATTGTAATTTAAAAGAACCAACAATTCTTACACCTGAAAATAACGGTTGGAACTTAATTGATAGTCGTTACGAATTTAATTGGTTTGAGGGGAATACGGTTCCATCTTCTATATACGACATACTTTTACAAGGACCTGCTGATACTGCCACAGCACAATCGACTGAAACTGAGGAATGCATTTCAGGTAACATACAACTATTTTATTCCGTAACATTTAATACGCAGTCCTATGTAATTGAGCTTGATATTTAATTCTTAACAACCTTATTGATTCATTAAAATATTTTTTTTTACTATTTTCAGATGAGGAAAACATTGTTGAAGAATCAGATGATGATGAAAACAGTGATAGCGAAATTTCGGATGATGCTGAAGAAAATGAATGTTAAAAATAATGTAGATTGCATAAAACCCAATAAAATACATTGCATTTACTGTATGCGTTCATGTAACATTTCTTATTTGCACGCCGCTGCAGCAGCTGTCCCCTCGCCTGTCAAGGTCTTATGCTGTTCAAAACCGCCTGGCATTGTACATATTTACTCTGAGACGTTTACTTGAAAACATATAAAAATTTTAAGTATACAGGATAAAGTTTATTTTAACTCATCAACTGTACGTTTTCTAATTGATCTGTCATATACTTCTGCTTATTGTAATCGCCTGTCAATTTTTTTTTAAGATGTACAATAAATAAACTTTATCCTATAAAATTTTCAAATTTACAGAAACAAGTTTTGAAACTCAATTTACTTAACAGTCCAAAAAATAAAGGGGCTGATGACGTGCAGGGCTGACGCCTGCCAGGTCATGGCTATTGCTCTTAGCATGTCATAAATCGTAAGTATACAAATTTCTAACCTTACAGGGAGACCGTTACTCCCAGGGTTCACTAGCTCTCCAGCTAAATAGCAAGTATGCACGAAATCAGACCATAAATTTTGAAAAAAAAAAAAACAATTTATGTATAATCTACTCTTTGTAGAACGACTATATCTGAACATTCAAATCCTGGGCGATTTCTGAGTTTTACACAATCTAGCGAAAAAGTAACCGATATGTTGACGCAAAACATTTGTCATCAACGTTTGGATGAGTGGAAACCTGATATTGTGTAACACAATAAATATGCCCTTGTGCCAATAACAATATGACCACGAATGCGTAATCCGATGCTGACTTTTATTTATCGAAGGATACGTGTATCCTGCTTAACAAAGCTTTAGTCCTTATAAGAGACTAGTTATTATCTGACTTCAACGCGTAGTTAGTACGTATAGATTTAAAAAAATCATCAAATCATTTAAAAAAAAAACGACCTCGAAGGAATCGTTTTATATTTTTTTGTTTTAAACCGATTTTCAATGCATCCTCTTGCTTTCTCTGGGATGCTATCATCAGATTTCCTTAAAAAAATATATACGGTCGAATTGAGAAACCTACTACATTTTGAAGTCGGTAAAAAGACGATAAGAGGTATCTTTGTTTATATTAAGCAGACATAATACTTTTACTGTCCATATAAATATTTTGCCTTTAGATAAAAATTACTTTAACTAAAGGCAATTTTTAAATCAGCTTAGTTTAAAAGATAGGTGTAGGCAGGAAGCGACTTTTATACTACATATTTATTGGCATCAAGTAAAAATCTAAAAATAAGATTGGGGTGGTTAGGGAATCTAAAAATAAATTAAGAAAAGGGTTGAAACCTTTGACTTAGGTATATTACAACTTAGGAAACAGTCTAAGTGTATCAAAAACAGTTCAGTAGTTTTTGAGATGTAAGGGAATTTGACATTTCTAGACCAGACATTTATATACACATTTTTTTTTCACTTTTGTTGAATTACTTTTATATAATTTTTTTATAATATAAATATTATAAATTACTTTCAATATCAATTGAACGCCAGTTTCATACTCAATCCGTGCAAGAAAACAAATGATTCTTCTAAGATATTGTAAGTATTAAAAGCAGTAATACCAGGTATGCAAACATTCTTTTGATAACTCACGATTGCCTTGGCTTTACAATGAATGGGTCGTTTCATTTCGGAAAGTGACCTACATCTTGAAGAATAAGCAAAAATAAGGTTCAAAGTGGGGCTTTGAATATAAGCAAAGGCCGTGGTTTTAATCTTGTAACGGGTAGGTTTACGAATTCATTTTATCATTACTAAATATGGCATCTTCCCAACTGGCGGGCTTATCGCCTTCGAGCGATCTCTTCCAGGCAACCAATGCGAGAAAAAATAAAATGGGTACGCTCTTTTCTTGAAGGACCCTAAGTCGAATTGGTTCGAATTACTTCAGTGGGCAGCTAGTTTCACATAGTGGTGGTGCGCGGCAAAGACTGCTTTAAAAACGCTCAGTTGTGGAACGACGGACGTTGAGGTGATACGGGTGGAATTTCGTATTCTCCCTTGACGTCCGATTATGAAACTCAGCCGGACGTATTGAACCGAACAACTCCTCTGAACACTCCATAGTAAATGCAGTAGAAGGTGTAGAGATTAGTACCGAGTAAATGTAATAAATACTTACGGATTCTCCAACATCCTCAAGCAGACTTTGGCCATTGTGCTTAATGTTTCCGTGGTATTTTCCAAGTCCTGCTGATTATCATTCACAAACTGGCTGGTCGCTTCTGACAGAACCTTTAGCATTGGCGTCGCTTGCGCATAGAATAACGACATTCTGTTAGCGACTTCTGCGCCTATGTGGGGTTCTTCCCCTGGCGGAAGGTCTGCGTTGATGAGACCACCTCGGGATACAATACGCCGGTAGTAGCTGAAGTCGTTTTGGATGGCTGGTGTCTTCATCTGAAACGTGCAAATTTAGAATTTTATATACTTTGGTAGATAAATAAATTGCGACTGTCAAAATGGTCCAATGATAAAAAATGAGGATTTTTAGCAAATCGCTTATATTTATTGATATCGTTTTTTTGTTTTAGTCATTATGTAAATCCCTTCTTTTATGTGTTATAAAATTAACTACCAATATTTAATGAACACAAGTACTTGGATATTTTACTATAACATATTAACATTGAAAATAATAGTTGATTTTTGCTTAGACTATTAACATTGAATCTAAAATGGATTTCACTCATCAATAGTTAATAAACAGATATGGAGGTTATTAAAAACCTAACTGTAACAAATATTGCGCACACGCAGTTTATATCCTTCATTACTCTGTTATAATGTATATATCACTGAACACGGTATGTAATGGTGTATGTAAAATAAAAGGTATTATAATTTAGTGGTACCCGTATACAAAATCATTACTTAAGAGTTCATAGTTATTGATAAGACTTTATTAAGCTTAGAAACATCGTTTTTTAAAAGTTAATCTTTCAGCAGCAGAGCAGTATTGGCCTAGTGAAAACTTGCGTGCCTCACCTGAGGTAATAGGTTTGAATCACGACTGCGATAAATGAACCAAAGAGGATTTCTTTCTATGTGCGCATTAACCACTCGTCGTACGGTAGAGAAAAAAACCAATGAGCAACCCGTCATACTTTAAATCCAAAAAGTCTAGTTGCCTATTTTAGAAAGATCAAGAAACAGATACCAAAATCTGAAGAACTTACCATTGGTATTTTTAATAAGCTCTTAGAACTGGCCAGAAACATTGGGAATAAAAACTTCTTTGAATTTCGATTATAAAACTCTTTGGTTACCTAATATGAAATTGCATTTGTCATTTGTTTTTGTGAAATGGCGGCAATTCCACGTCAACTTTATCAACCTCAAATTT
Source organism: Pieris macdunnoughi (assembly GCA_905332375.1). Classification (NCBI taxonomy): domain Eukaryota; kingdom Metazoa; phylum Arthropoda; class Insecta; order Lepidoptera; family Pieridae; genus Pieris; species Pieris macdunnoughi. The sequence goes on from CAJOBZ010000061.1 coordinate 5,335,837, forward strand.
AATTTAACCACATAGTTCATTCAGTACTCATAATTTAAAGTAGCCCAGTAGCATTCATTTTATTATCAAATGACTCCTACGAAAATTACAAAGTGATGCAATAATTGCTATGAAAGCCAAGATATACACACCCTCGCAGACATACGACAATATAGCAAAGCATGACTCATTTATTCGGGTTCAGATCTGGGTTAGTTTTCTTATTGAGTCTCTTATAGATGACTAATGAATGATATTTCGCAATGCTGTTTATATCGCAAATGGAATATTGTTCATACACAAATAGCATTTGACTTTTTAGTATTAGGATTAGCATTTAATTTAATTTTAAAAGCCTCTAATGGCGTCTTAAACCTTCTTTTTTTATCCGAGGTGGAAATGCATTTGCGCATGCCCTCAAAAGTTGCAGGGGTATGTGGGACTCGACCCACGCTAAAATCTCTGCTATTCAGAGACTGGGTAAGAAATACCCACTAACACCACCTCGAGTAGTTCCTACCAAGCCGCGTTACAGAGGCTCCGGGTTCGCTGTCGCACTCTACCGAGACCAAAAATGTGGAACGTATCACGATTTTGCGTGACATCCTTACGCAGGGGCCATGCTAATCTTCTCTGTACCGTTCCAATTTTAGTTTACGTACTGGCGAAGCGAGTACAATGGCGCTTTAACCCATCGAAATATCGCTATTCCGTTATCCAACCCCTTATGTGTCATTGATAATTTTTGCATATTAATTTAATTATGTTAATAAATCAGTGGCGCTACAACCTTTTTAGGTCCGGGCCTCTGATTTCTGTATGTGTTTTATGATCATTTGTCAATCTAATAGGCAAGTAGGTGATCAGCCTCCTGTGCCTGACACACACCTAGGTTTAAGGCAAGCCGGTTTCCTCACGATGTTTTCCTTCACCGTTCGAGCGAATGTTTAATGCGTACATAGAACGTACGACCTCAGGGATGAGAGTCGCACGCTGAAGCCACTAGGCCAACACTTCTTTTTTTTATTTAATTATGTTATCATTCTTAATTCTTTTTGTTCCTTCACTGTTAAAAGGAACGGTTCTATAATATTTTTATTTAAATAACACATGTTATCAAACAAACAAAGGCGTCGCGCTTACTGAAAGCTGTCCTCGACGCTATCGACATCTTAATATGTTCGCAGAGTGAGTGCACAGTTGCGATATTGTGTATCTTTTGTATTTAATATTATATATTTTATTATAATTCATGTTTTTTCGACATAAGCGTATTGGTTTAGTACTGAAAGGATAGTGTATAAATAAATAAATGTTTAATTATCAGGATACAATGATTAAAATGAAATTAAAAACTATAAAACCGAACTTACCAAAAAAAGGTAAAACAAGTAAAATGGAGGAATATCTACTATAATATATTAATAAACATATTATGTTTTTTTATACTTAATTTATATAATAAATTGCCTCATTCAGGCAGATAATTTCCGAACCAATTCGACTTAAGAGTCCTTAAAAAAAAACACATTCTTAAAAGGCCGGCAACGCACTTGGAAGCCCTTGGGCAACGTGAGTATCTATGGTCGTATTATTTAACATCAGATAGGAGGCTCTCCTGCCCGTTTACATAAAAAAATAGGTGAAATGTCGTATTGAAGTTTATTAAGCCTTATAAATATTGCGTATCTTCCAAGTGGCAATGGGTGATTTATTTAAACAATTGAGGGTCCTTTTGACCCCAACCTTGTGCCATTCGCGATAGCCATTATGCACTTTACGATCAATAATTTAACATAAATTGCTCTTTATTTAAACGACTTCCTCCTGATATGAAAATTAATATTATGTTCATATAAGGTTCGGATTTCGTAAACTATGTTCGCTATTTATTAGAATTTTTAAAATCTATTTAATAGAAATCTTTGTAGTTTTATCTCATCTGATGTTAAGTGACAATGCACTCAAGCTACAGAGCTTGCGAGAGCGTTGCTGGCCCTTTGTGAATTTCTATATTCATAGAATAACGTATACCTAGTACGCAGTAGGTACCTCCTACCTAAAATAAATGTTGATAAGATCTTTTCCCGACATTTTTTTTTTATTTTTCTCTTTTGTGTAACAGGAGGCAAACGGGTAGGTCGAAAATAATTATTCTTTAATATATATATTTTATAAGTAAGTGATACCATCGTGACTAAACCGGCATTCCGTAGACTCAAGAAGTCGTATACGTAAAGTATTTATACGATACGTTATAGCTTAATGCTAAATTGCGATTTAAAAAAAAATTTAATGGAAAAGTATTAAGTTTGTTATGGAAGAGCTGGAAACCTTCACACAGGTATGTTTTGAAGTGAAACTTCTAATGCGACCTCCAAGTTCCAACAAGGTTGCGTTAAACGTTTAACGCTCCTGGGGAGGGGGAATAGAAAGAGACAGAGCTAGAGTGAAAGCTTCCTATTTTAATTTCCACATTACAAAGTTTCACTTCTTCGGCGCGGAGGGACTCCACGCACTATTTTTTACTTATAAGGATTCCCAAATCTTATACATTGTAATGCATTCTTAAAATACTTTTTAGTATGGCAAATGAGCCTTCGGGACAGATAGTGGTTGGGCCTTTGGGGGAGGAAACTACAGGACTTGAAATGTTAAACATAGGAATATTTTACCCCTTGCTCATAACGGATATACTATGACTGTTCACGAGCATTCGATTGTAAGTTAATAATCGTGTGAGTGGAAATATTCAATAAACAACGATTATGGGAAGCGTTAGGCGAGCTCTACAATAGGTGGATATTATAGCTGTGTGCGTTACACCCACATTAATTCGATCGTGGGTATTAAAAAAAACAAATGCCGCTACAAGTCTAGGCTTTTTGGGCACACACGGGCTTCTTGCTCATCCTCTGTGGTAGCAATGTGTTCTATAGACACCACGGATGTTATGGAGCTCCGTAACCGTATCACAAGTTTCGAATAGTTTCGTATAAGGGCGAATCTAAATAAAACTACATGTTCCGACAGGTTTTTGTTGATGGTTTCATTACTCACAAAAATAATTAAAATAAAACATTTTATATGTTATAATTTAATATGTGCAATGTATAAAGCTTATTTACAACTGTTTAATTTATTGCATTTTTATTTTAATAGATAAAACTTAAATTTGATGAGGTATATAATAATTATTTAACTATATGACCGATTATAATACCAACTGATAACCTAGACAAGATAAAACCTATAAATAAAACCAAATTATTACTATTTGAGTTTATATTTTACTTCAATCTAAACCGTAACCGAAACTAACGGCTAATCCGAAATAATTACATATTCGTCACCGTATCCGAAACCAATATAATTTTTATGTATCCTATCCATAACATCTCTAGGCTAGCCGCACACACAAAATAATATTGTCAATGCAAGATTGTCAATATTCTTCATCAATATATGGTCCCCGCACACTACACAATATTATTGGCAATTTTTCATGGTACAATCTGAGTCAGTCACTCCGCAGCTAGATTATGTGCGCACGTTTAACATAATGGAGAGAAAGACAAAAATCGTTGCATTGAGTATTGCATTAATTTTACTATCTAAAAAAAAGCAATCAAGAAAGAAACGGTGGATTAAAGACTGGATGAGAAGAAAAGCTGAGTTAAATCACTTTAATCTAATAAATGAACTACGAGTTGCAGAAGAAAATGATTTTAAAAATTACATGAGAATGAGAGATAGTTTCCAAAAACTATTATCTTTAGTTTGATGATATCGATTTGTGAATCTTCTTTATTTCTTTCCGAAAATTTGTTCGTAGGGAATTAATTTTTTTCTTTACGTCTTCTCTCGTGCTATTTGGTTTGATTTTATTATAAATATCAAGCAACTTATCGAGCGCATTATTTTTCTTAACTGTATCACGATATGATTTACCGGATGTATTCCATAATTCTGGATAAGTTTCCCACATTATCGACATTATCATATTGGCATAGTCTGTAAGGTTAATGTATGTATTTCTGTAACAAATAAATAAATAAATGTTTTAATAAACACTGACAAATAGTGTTTTTCCGTGAGAGTGGCATCATCAACAGTATCAACACTATTTTCGCTTTGAATACTGTTTTCGTCCTCCATTTTGAACAAAAAACAGGAACGTCCGCCTGCCTTGAAATCTTTTTCTTAACTAAAATATTGCCGCGCGTCCGCAGTCCGCACACGGCAATATTATTGACAATACCCCTGCCTCCCCCCGATATTGACGTGACAATATGTGAATTTCTGGATAATCCACAATTATATTGAACAATACCGCAATACAGGCCGCACACACACAATATTATTGACAATACGTATTTTATTGTCAATATTATTTTGTGTGTGCGGCTAGCCTAATAGACCAGCGAGTCCCACACTCAGTACGTAAATGCATCCCTAGTAAAAAGAAACAGGGTTTGTTTTTCTTATAGGTATGTAGGTGATCAGCCTTCTGTGACCGACACACGTTGACTTTTTGGGAAGGCATGACGGTTTCACTATGTCTTCCTTCACCGTACGAGCGAGTAAAAGCGCACAGAGAAAGTCCATCCAGACGGGGTTAGAACCTATTCAGGAATGAGAGTCGCACGCTGAAACCACTAGACTAACACTGCTCTAAGGTTGTATTAGTGCGTCGGAAAATATAAAATATATCATACATTCCACATTGTCATAGACTGTGAACAGTTAACGGCACATCTGTAATATTAATTCACTGATTCATATAAAATTGCTTTGCATAATTGCCTCAGGTGTTGATCTCTATAAAGTTGTGTTTTAAATACATCGTTTCAAACGAGAGCTAATGTATCATTCTAACAAATTAATTCACGAATTTTAGGTCCGTAAAGCATTGCGCTTATCGGCCTTCAAAAAGTTTGCTAGCTGTATTTGATATAAAAAGATCTAACAATCTATGGTAGATAATTTAGCGTTTTTTGTTTTTTCTTGTACCGTTACCTATATATGTCCTGCTTCTTGGAGTGTTTTACGGCTCACCGACACCACAACACTTGTACAAACGTCCTACACACAACCGCTCCGTTCGGGTGTCGGATTACGACTGACAGTCTGACAAGTGACGTAGGCGCATGAGACAACCAAGCAACACTTTATTTAGTCAATACACTACATCCCTTTTTTGTTTTATTTGTTTTTATTGATTATATCTCTCTGATTACTCATTAATGTAACTTGGATGTAATGTGATGGATTTTACATGAATCAAACATAATTATTGAAATTAAAGTTTTATGCAGCTACACTAGGGTTAAGTTCCGACATTGATTTCCTCGTAGTTAACTTCATGAACTCTTGAACTCTTTTCAAATGTGCAACGTCCCTTCTTCGAGTTTGACCGTTTTCATCGTTTCTTACCGTGATATCTCCTCCTTTCGTGATTTCCACCGTGTGTGTTTCTGGATTTATTTATTTTATTTTTATTTATTTCCTTTATTCATATTTTTATATACACTATATCTCCTGGTATTAACACACTATCCAGCCTTCCGTTTATCGTATCCGTTTTCTTTTCCCATTTGTTTTCTTTTTTTTTTATCTCTATCCTTAACCTCAGTGTCTTGTGCTGTCCTCTCTATTGTATCGTTTACCATAGGTAATTTATCTCTAAACTTCCTTTTGAAGAAAAGTTCTGATGAGGTTTTTCCAGTAACAGAATGTGTTGTACATGGTTAAACATTCCAGTAAACTTTCCTTACAGTCTTTATTTTCAGCTATACTTATTTTAAGACGTTTAAGTATGACACAGTTTTGTCTTTCGACCTCTCCGCTTTGTCGCAGCCAATATGGTACTGTATTGAAAAAGAATAATGTTTATTTCTATTAGAAATCATTTAAACTCTTCGCTGAGTAACTGTCTTCTATTATCTGCAGTTATTGATTTCCTAATCGACTGAATATTCCTTTAAGTTTGGCTACAATTTCAGTAGAGGTAATTTTGCGACAAATCTTCACTTCTTTATAATATGTGGTCACCACTTGTAATGAATTGCGATATCAATCCAAAGCACTTCTGGAAACTCACGCCGTTTTATAGGGTTTGGTGGACCTGCACCATGTCAATACAAGAGTACATCCTTTACAGGCTTTAACAATTTTATCAGCCTCTGTCGCATCTAGGCCACCAGACTTTCGTACGAAGTCTCGCCTTCATTGACACAATACCGGGATGTGCCTCGTCAGCTGCATCCAAAACTCTTTTACGGAGTGCCGAGGGAACCACAATTCTCATTCCTCTCAATAATATACCCTCATGAAAACATAAAAACATTTTTGCTTATTTGTTGTCTCGACAATGAGTCGGCGATATTGGTTTTCCCTGGTTGGTAAACTATTTTATAGTCGTAAGATTGTAAGCGCATAACCCATCTCTCTATCCCTGCACATGGTTTAGATTTAGGACCAAATATTACCTCCAACGGCTTGTGATCTCTTATAAGTTCAAATCTTTTACAATAAAGGAATATGTGGAAATGTTCCACCGCCCACACGAGAATTAACGCTTCTTTTTCTGTCTGGCAATAGCGGCGTTCACAGTGAGTTAGAGTTTTGTGGCCATATGCAATAATCCTGGGCTCACCTTTGGAATTAGTTTGAACTAAAACTCCACCTAAATCCACAGGACTAGCATCTGCTATGACAATCGTACGATCGCTAACATTATAATACCCTAAGCTAGGAATATTTGTCATGATTTCCTTCAACGACTTAAAATACCCCTTTTGTTCTGGTCCCCAGTTTTCAGTTACATGATATGCCAAACATGAGTCTCTTGTATCTGAATAAGCCTTTACTGGTTATAAAGGTGGTTGTTTCTTGAAGCAGGATCTATTTCAAGTTAGTGAAATGCGTCTTTAATATCCAATTTTGTAAATACTTTTGCATTTTTTATTTTAGGTAGCAACTTGTCTATCGTCGGCAATGGGTAATTTTCTCGTACAATGGCTCCATTTCCTTTCAGCACCGGCACTACAGGGGACACCCATTTAGAAGAACCCACTATCGGCTCTATAATATCCCTATGTTTAAGTTCTTCTTCCTGTCGAAACGACCTTTCTTTTGTTCATGTCTATATTATTATAATATTTCCACTTTCCGCTTCAACGTCTGTTTCGTTCGGCAGTATTGTCTGAAATGCCCCATAAGACCACCCTTTAGGCATTCTTTATTCCTTGCTGGGCATTTTGCATCATTTCCAGCATGTCTAGGTTTACCACATCTACCGAATCCATGTACAAAATTCTTTAATTTATCAAAGTTCCTTTTAAATTTACTATCTATCCTGTTTACTTCTTGATTCTCATTTGATTTCAGTGATTTTTTAAACTCGTCTAATTGTTTATTAACAACTTCAAGAGTATTTGCTTCGGTGATTACTTGCTCTAATGTAATTTCATCCCCAATCTGTGATATCGTTTTTCTCAGTTCGGGTAGAAAACATTTTTTCGTTATTTGGTCGATAATGTTTTCATCTCTGTCGGCAAACTGACATTTATCAGCTTGTTTTCCCAGTCTCACCACAAATTTCAATTTTTTCGTCAGGTTCTTGTTTAAGGAGTCTGAATATATGTCTCTCGTATACTTTGTTCTGTTTTGGTGCAAAGTAGGCATCAAGTTATTGCTACTTCAAACACGTCTTTGCCTTCAGTTGGTTCGACATCAGCTCCAGGAATGTTGTAAAACACTTCCTGTAAGTCTAGCCCGCCGAAATGTAGAAGAGAGGCCCTTTTCTTTACGTCTTCGTCAATGTTAGACGCTTCGAGGTAAATGAATAGTGCTCGTTTCCATCGCTCCCATCGTGCACCCATTGAGGTAGATTTACCGTTACAGTCGAACTTTTCCAGTGAAAGGAGTGACATCTTTGGGGCGACCAGGAATTATCAATTTAATGATTCAGATATCTATGTATCTGCAGTTAGATTTGATCTCAGATGCTTCCATCTCGTATCAATTTAATGATCGGATTATATTTTTATCCGCATAAAGCTACTTAAGCCGTCCATACCAACAAACGTATAAATTGAATTATCAGATTTTTAATCTGCTAAGTTAGTACCCACTAACGTACAATAATAATTTTATTGTAAAGCTTTTATTTTATTTATTGGTATCAATTTAATGATCAGAATTTTAATCTGCTTTTGTTTTTTATTTACTGATATCAATTTAATGATCAGACTTTTAATCTGCTTTTATTTTTATTTACTGGTATCAATTTAATGATCAGACTTTTAATCTGCTTTTGTTTTTATTTACTGGTATCAATTTAATGATCAGACTTTTAATCTGCTTTTGTTTTTATTTACTGGTATCAATTTAATGATCAGACTTTTAATCTGCTTTTGTTTTTATTTACTGGTATCAATTTAATGATCAGACTTTTAATCTGCTTTTATTTTTATTTACTGGTATCAATTTAATGATCAGACTTTTAGTCTGCTTTTATTTTTATGATTGGCATCAATTTAATGATCAGACTTTTAGACTGCTTTTATTTTTATTTACAGGTATCAATTTAATGATCAGACTTTTAGTCTGCTTTTATTTTTATTTACAGATATCAATTTAATGATCAGACAATTAGTCTGCTTTTGTTTTGATTTACAGGTATCAATTTAATGATCAGACTTTTAGTCTGCTTTTATTTTTATTTACTGGTATCAATTTAATGATCAGACCTTTAGTCTGCTTTTATTTTTATTTACTGTTATCAATTTAATGATCAGACTTTTAGTCTGCATTTATTTCTATTTACTGGCATCAATTTAATGATCAGACTTTTAGTCTGCTTTTATTTTTATTTACTGGCATCAATTTAATGATCAGACTTTTAGTCTGCTTTTATTTCTATTTACTGGCATCAATTTAATGATCAGACTTTTAGTCTGCTTTTATTTTTATTTACTGGCATCAATTTAATGATCAGACTTTTAGTCTGCTTTTATTTTTATTTACAGGTATCAATTTAATGATCAGACTTTTAGTCTGCTTTTATTTTTATTTACAGGTATCAATTTAATGATCAGACTTTTAGTCTGCTTTTATTTTTATTTACTGGTATCAATTTAATGATCAGACTTTTAGTCTGCTTTTATTTTTATTTACAGGTATCAATTTAATGATCAGACTTTTAGTCTGCTTTTATTTTTATTTACAGGTATCAATTTAATGATCAGTTGGGTTCCAACTGCTTTGAGTAGATACTCCCTTTTGTTTTACAGTATTAATCACAACCACATAGTTTTAATTAATTTAGTGAACCAGATCCAATTTAGGGTCTTTGTTAAATCTGCGTTAGTTAGGTAGACAGGTACCTACCGATTTAACGGTCAACGGTTGTAAATAAACCTTGCTATTATTTTTATTATTATTATTTTTTTAGACAAATAGAAACATCACTAAACACAAGCATAATCTTAGTATATATAAATTACTGGTCACATTGTTTGTCCGCTATGGACTCCTAAACTACCGAACCGATATCAATCAAATTTGCACACCGTGTGCAGTTTGATCTAACTTAAAAGATAGGATACATCTCAATTTATACCCGCAATATTATTTTATTGCAAAATATTTGTTTCTTATTTAATAGTCACCATTCTATCAGATGGCGCTGTGTTAAAAGTACCAACGTTTAATAGAATTCTTTCAACGTTTCTACAATTTAATGGCATAACCACCATAAAGCATGGTGGTCCCCATGACTGGTGTTCTCCTAGCGTTACCCTTGAATAGTTTACTACTTTGTAATATAACAAAAACCTTAGCCACAGCAACGCTTGGCCGGTCTACTAGTACAATATATTTCTATCACTATGTAGGTAGGTGCTACAAAACAATCGTACTTATAATGTAGGTACCCGTAGCTTAGCTTAGGTGAACTTATAGGTAATTATTTGTTTATATCCTTAGCTCAGTAATTGCAGAGGTTTGTTGCTTACCTACTGTTTAAATGTAGGTACGACAATATTAAATATTGTAATACAAGCAAAACATTTATGAAATATGAAAACAATAAGTACCTAAGTGCTGTTCATATTTCCCGTCAACAATAAAATTATCTACATTCGTTCAGAAGTCAAGATGCTTCTGCTATCAATAGCTAGGTAATGATTAAAACAACCGAGTCATAGTAAATTATAGGCAAAGTACTCTGGGAATGACGTCACTTGTTTAGTGCACCGTATTTTTCCCTTTTTTTTTAACTTATGTGTACTCACTTTTTTCCTCGTCGCCACATGTAATGTCCTGCTTCTTGGAGTGTTTTACGGCTCACCGACACCACAACACTTGTACAAACGTCCTACACACAACCGCTCCGTTCGGGTGTCGGATTACGACTGACAGTCTGACAAGTGACGTAGGCGCATGAGACAACCAAGCAACACTTAATTTAGTCAATACACTACCGTTACCTATATATGTATTGTTTAAATAAAAAAGAAGGTACTAACAATATCATAACAGCTTAACATATAATTATTAGATTTAAATGTATTAACTTTTCGTCACTTTAAAAATAACAATTTATTCGGCGATGTATGTTTTAGGAACTCATTGTGTAGTAGTAGAAAAAAATATCCGATGTCCACGTGTTTGCAAGAATTTAATTAATTCAATTATTATGGGAATTTATCTATATTACATCTACATACAGGGCATGGATGCCTGTTTGAAAGTTTGCAAGCTTGTTATTCGACGGATTTCGAGTTATTCCAAGAAGCATTTATCAAAATATTTGCGTTATTTCAGGAATGTCAACGCTTAGTTAAAATATATATTTTGGCTTATCTAATAAACAGAACTCTGTATCGGTTTCGATGCTAAGATATAATGATATACAGATAAGTAGAATACAGACTGTCTTCGTTGGTCTCAGCATATTTTCTTTTGAAATCTTACCTTATGCTCGTCGAACTTTAAGACAAACTCCAAAATTTCTGCAAATTGCTTCACCAGCGCCTGCTGCTGCTCCAGATGCTGGGTTGGACTCATCCCTCCGCCGACTAGCGAGCCCAACACTCTGGGCACCACCTGGTAAGAAGAATGATTTGTTATATATTTAATTTATTGTGGTGAAAAAAAACTAACCCTTTTATTCATAGAAACTAAGCCAGTCTAATTTCAGTGTTTTATTTTATTTTTCTCTCGTCAACTAATTTGTCTCTTTCTATCAACTTGTATTTACTCTGCTATGAAAAGAGATACCTAAATGAGTACATTAATTTTTAAATTTTAGAAAATATAATTATCTATTTCTAAGAATACATCCGGAGCGGTTCGGTAGTAACAAGACAAGACTTTATTAGGAAAAGGTTTACGCTTGACAATCTCATACAATAGTAGGATAAAGAGAAAAAAATACAATTTTTTTATGTGGTAGACAGTTACAGGCAAACTTATATTCATGAAGGAGAAAACACATAATTTTTTTAATAATTATAAAAACAAAAGTAAATGTGATGAAACTGTGTAAAGTAAAATTAGAAGCATTTAATATATATTTCTTTTTTGACGTTCATAAGTGTACATTGTGTTACCTATATGAATAAATGATTTTGACTTTTGACTGTGAGGGGAGCAAATGTGCATTAACCTCACGTAAATTATAATTTATATTAAATGTCTGATTCTGACTAAACTAATCTATTGCTACATTACCAATCACAGTGGTTTTTAAATTATTATATTATTCTTAAACAAAATCTTCGTAGCAAGCAGTGCTTACATACATAAAGCTGCATGAATACGAATACAATGATTAAACATAACGTCCTTTCCGCCTTCGGAACGAACGTGCAATCTGGGACGTTTGAATAAAATATTAGAAGCCGGTCAAACGTGAAGCATCTGTTGTTTCTCTTAATGGACTTTGAAGTTTTTCCAACAGGATAACTTCAACTCTTTGGGTTCATTCAAATAGAATTGGTATCACCTACAGTTGAAAACCACCAAAAGGCGTGTTGGAACTACTCTAGATGATTTTACGAGACAAGTCCTTTATTACGTTCTTTCGTGGTAGAGGGTAGATGCATTAAATGCTAAACACCTAGTTTTTTTAATAATATTAATTAATTTAGCTTAAATAAAATATCGTTTTGTTTTAGATTTCACTAAAACAACGAATTCGACTTAGGGTCTTTCAACAGCGTACCAATTCTCAAAAGCCGGCAACGAACTCACGAGCCTTCTGGAATTGAGTGTTGGCATCACTTAACATCAGATGAGCCTAGTTCGCCCCTGTTATATATAAAAAAAGATTTCTATTCTAAGTTCATGCGTTAGTAAAAATATTTTCTCCATATTATTCCTCCATTAAAGTAGAATATTAATTTTCACATCTAAAGTAATCTGGGTTAAAATGTTGGCTTTCCGCCAATTCAGTAAGGTACTTAAATTAGGCGAAATAAGTTGAATTTGAGGCTGGATCACAAATTTATATAACACTACGTCAAAGCACCATCATATAGTATCAATTTTAAATACACATTTTAATGTTTCTTTTGGTCTTTGGTCTGCTTGAAAACGTGGTGACAACCACTGATGATACGACATAGTGACATAACATCTGAAATTACTGTACTAATTAGAAACAAAAGACGAACGATGTCACTAGTACTTGATTGTCCTAAATGCCAATCAAAACAATGACAATGAAAACAACGTTTTTTTATTATTAAACAGGGGCACCTATATTAGTGGGTACATACCTTTAAGGGAGTAAGGTCTATTTTAAACTTGAAGGTATCCTATGAAGACCTCCACCACCAACTAGGAGTAAGTTTTGGATATAGTTCGCAATAGTTTTTACGTACGTTACGAATTCCGACAATTCGCGTTTCACATATTCAAATCAGTGTTCTAAATTTGTTCCTTGTAAAAACAATATACATTTCAAAAATCGAACGAGCCTTATGGCAAAGTAGCGGCTTGCATTAATTTCAGTATATCGAGAATTGTAATTAACTATGTCAATACAATTGAACCGATATCACGATCCAGGAAGCTGAACTAGCGGTCGGCACGTACCGTTTAGTCTTGGTCTAATTCTCCCTTCATGCTATTTCAATTTGATTCAGTGATTGAACATCAAGATCTTTTTTATCATATGTCTGGTATTATATATACGTTATACAAAAAGAGAAAGAAAATCAGGAAACTAAATATTTTAATATTGAGTGTAACGGATGAAATGGGTTTTTATTTACCCACTTTTCATAATGCAATGGAACAACTGATTGATCAAATTTTTCGTGGCGCTACAACCGGATAGGTCCAGACCTAAGATTTCTGTATATCTTTCGTGATCATTTGTTTTTTCGAATAGGCAAGTAAGATCAGTCGACTTTTAAGGTCTAAGGCATGTCGGTTTCTTCACGATGTTTTCTCTCACCGTACGAGCGAGTGATAAACGCACTCAGAGTGAAAGTCCATTGGTGCCCAACCGAGGATCGAACCTTTCAGGCACGAGAGTCGCACGCTGCACGCCACTAGATCACCACTGTTCTGTACTTAGATGGTTACTTTACATCCAGAATAAAACACAATTGGGAAGCTTTAAGAAATTTGCGAATAACATGGTTTTATGGTAGAACCATTAGGTGAGTGAGACGCTGAAAGGAAGAGATAAAAAAGACGGTATATTCGGCAACTGGTGTGCTATCCAGTAGCGACCAAATGGTTGTCCAGTTAAATAAAAATCAATAAACTTTTGTGAAGAAAAAGAGTAAGAAACAAGGCCGTATAGAAAAAAAAGTTATCAGCAAAGAATGACTATGCAACTGACACTCCTTTGTCCCGGTCTCATTATAATTCAAATTTAGAACAAAAGGATTAAATTTAAAAGGAATAAAAGCGCCATAATTATATTCACCATCAGAGCTATAAAGACATCACTTTGTGTTTTTACAAAGCTTTACTATCTCGGTACAAGTCACGAACAAAACTTTTATATTTTGGATTGTTCAACACAATTAAAATGCGTCTCTGATATTTCTGGAACTATATAGATATATAATATAATATATATATATATATATATACGCTAGCCTTCATATGTTCTAGAATTTCTGTAAAGTGTAATAATAAGTGTTGTAGACAAATATGTGTTATAAATATGCTTCAAGTTTCTTTGAAGTAGTTTATAAAACATTTTATTTTTAATGTAATACGAGGCAAACTGGCCTAATCTGATGTTAAGTGACACCGCTGCCCATGTTCACTTACATTGCCAGAAGGCTCGCAAGTGCCTTGCCGGCCTTTCAAGAATTGGTACGCTTTTTTCTTGAAGGACCCTAAGTCGAATAGGTTTGCAAATACTTCCGTGGGCAGCTGGTTCCACATAGGGGTGCGTGGCAAAAACTGCCTTAGAAAACGCTCAGTTGTGGAACGACGAATGTCGAGGTGAAACGGATAGTGTCTATTATGTATTCTGCCATGACGTCCGATAGAACATTAACCTGAGCTGCAATAAGGACTATCGATTCTGGACCACGACGGAAGGATTGGGGGTGTGTTGCCAGGTTTTTTATATATTATTTTTATTTTATTTACGACAAATGGTAAGTTGTAATAGTAATTACAAAATAATACAATTTAATTCGTCAAAATTATGAAGTCCATTTTCAATTTTAAAATTTAACGTTTTTTTAAGCATATTTAATGAATAAATTTTAAAACAAAGTGTTGATTCCAAGAATTCAGCTTTTCATACTTTTTTAAATAATAACCTATTACGCAGTCGGTAAACACAGCCCTAACTCCGTAGCTGTTTCCTTTAATAATTTCCCAGATTCCTTAGGATGTTGTGACATACATATGGTGTTATGAATCACATATACAGTTGAGTCATGTATCTCGTGGATTGCGGTTACATTCGATTGGTAGCCATAATTATGTAGAGGTATGTCTTAATAGAATAGGAATGGATAACGGAGGGCTTCGGTCAAATATGCCGTTTTGACTACAATCAGTTTTGACTATATCGTTCATTTCAGATGCTTTATCTAGTATAATAGTCTTATCATAAGAGGGGCTAATATGCCTAGATAGAAAGAAAATTAATTCGTTGTACAAAGCATTTAATTGTTTGTTTTTCAAAAATAAAGCTGATAAGTAATTCTTGGGGAGTTCATGAGAAGTCACTGCAGCATTAAAGCTATATATATATATATATTATTTTTTATTATTATGAATATAATATATTATAAGATACATTTTTGTTTGGTTACTGCGCAGTTACCACAAATGTGTTAAGTTAATTAATTTTAAAAGTGAAATAATAAATTATGTATAATACAATATAATGTCATCCATTTAGATCCAGCATTTATATGATATATCACATATTTAAAAACAAACGAAAAACCACTCAACAGGATGCCGGGATTCACTTATGGTGATGTAATTCAACGTGTATGAAATGAATATTACAATGGTGCACCATATATGGACACAACGCCAAGTTTTGCAACACGTTTTTTTGGTAAAATTATCGAGCGAGAATTTCAGCTATAATACGGCCAATGTACAATTTCTTACAAAATTTACAGTAGAAACTCGATAAGTTAAAGTCCAAGGGAAACACAAAATATTTTAAATTATAAAGGTTTTAAGTTATCAAGGGTTTATGTTAGGGATAGGTTAATATAGAGGTAGGTATGTACCTTTATTCCTATTTTTACTCAAATGCGTCAGAAGGATTGTTCAATATAATACAGAAATTTAAATAATCCTATTTATTTATTCACATTACACACGTTACATAAAAATAAAACAACAATTAAAGGTTTAGTCTACTTAAAAAAGTCTGTGATTTTCTTTTGTTTTAAACAAGTCACAGTTTCTAAATCGATTTGATTTTCAATGACAAATAGAGAAGATAATACATTATCTTTTATGTTGCTACAATGCTCTATCAATGATCTTACAGTTATTAAAGCTCTTTTTGCTTCATTAACAATTTTATGTTATAGAGGTTGTGGAAACATTTCTTTAAGTTACTGAGGGCCAATTCAGAGATTACTTATTAAGTTACAGAGGTACTAATTAACAGATTTTTTTTTTTTTTTTGGAGTTTATGGCCTGGTATCTAGACCTTTAGGCCAAACAGAAATAATTAGTTTGTATATGTTCATAGAACATAGTACATAACTAATAAATGATCTGAAATGGTTTTTAAAATCTTGTCAAAGTGCCGTTTGCTATAATCATAACAACGTGGGAAATTGTGGATTTTGGTAAATTGTCTGTGAGAATTGCAACATCGTTTTATTTATCACGTTATCTACACTGAGTTAACATAATAGTCTCAGGGACTAGTGGTTGGTATAAAAAAAAGATTTTTGTGTTTGAACGCTCATTAAGGAATGTTAGGTTATAGCTATTAAAATATAGCGTTGTTTTTGTTTGTTTTATATTGTGTTGCCATGGCGTGACTAAGATGATATACAGTCAAAATCTGTTATAACGACATCGAAGGTACTACTCATGGTCGTAAAAACCGATAGTGGTAACAGCCGATGACGTTGTTATCAAGTACCTTATACAATAGAATTCAGCCGGGACCTTTGATTTTTGGTCAATATTACCGATATGTTGTTCTAAACGATGTCGTCGTAAACGGTTTTGACTGTATAATCATACGATTCTATTATAAAAGCACTAAATGAAAAGAAGTTTTATTACGATTATCTTCATTTAATACACGTTGTATTAAATGTGAATAATATATTTATACTTATTTTGTTACCATTGTCAATAAACTAATTATTAACAATTGAACAATTACATAGTAGAGTTTTCTTGACTGTAGCATTCAAAGTATAGATATTTTAAGAGATTTTTGTTTTTACAATCATATACTGAAAATTACCATCCCCGAACCAGACAATAGTTTCTAAAATTGTTGTCTGCAGTAAATGGTGCAAGGGCCACGCAATGCGACGCAAACATTGCCTCGTGCTGTCTCCAAAATAACAATCATTTTCACGTAACATGTTTTTCACAACTAACATCCTGCAATAAACTACTCTATTACAGTTTGGGTAATATTTTTTGTTATTGTTTTAAATATTTATTCATATTGTAGGAATATTAACGAAATAAATTGCCGAGCAAAAGAAAAGGCGGGCCTGCGGTGATTGAGCATCATTGACCCTCCAATGGGGTATAGCGCACAGGGTTCAGTTCGTTAAGATTTTTTTCTAGTTTTGGGTTGTCTGTGGAAATCGACCTCTATAGTATACCTTCCCTTGGGCACTGGAATACATTTAAATGTAATTTTAATACACTAAACACAAAAATGAGCGATGCGAAACAAGAATCGGCGTGACGATTATGCAATACAGTCTAGACCAGGTTTCCCAAGGTGGGGGCCACGCCCCACAACAATTTCATTGTTAGGAAGGAGGGGAGGTTGTTGGAATTCAAAAATGAATTGGACTTTTTTATTGTGTTTCGAAAATTTATTTACCGTGTATCGTTTTCGTTCTTATAATTTTTCGGGGTAATACACAGCCTATGAACACAGAGTCACAAAAAACGCTCACAAACATGTTAATATTAGGTCCTTACATATGAAATTGGTTTTGTATGGGAGGAACAAAAAGTCGAATATTTTTAAATATAATATATTTAATTAATCAAAGTATGAACCATTGTTTTCTATGCACTTTTGCCATCTCATAGGTAGTTAATTGATTACTTACCCTTTACTAAAAAAACCAGTCGGACGGGAATCAATAAAATCTGTGAAGGCGATTTGGACTGCCCCATCAGAGTTAAATTTTTTCCCTTGCAAGAAGTTGTCCAAATTTCGAAAAAAATTGTTATCTGTTGGAGCAAGGTCCGGGGAGTACGGAGGATGTCTTAGACATTCCAATTGAAGCTCTTCTAATTTGCTAGCCGTCTGTTGTGCAGTGTGTGGTCTAGCGTTGTCGTGAAGTAGCAGTGGTGTGTAGCGATTGACCAGCTTAGGTTGTTTAGCCGCTAGCTTTTACATCATGGTTTGCAATTGCTGACAATAGACATCAGCCGTAATAGTCTGGCCAGATTTGAGAAAACTGCAATGAACAATACCGGCACTAGTCCACCAAACGCTTACAAGTAACTTTTTTGGGGTTAATTTTCGCTTGGGGCAGGATTTGGCTGGCTGGCCAGGATCCAACCATTGCGCTGAGCGCTTCCGATTATCGTAAACAATACATTTTTCATCACAGGTAATGATTCGGTTTAAAATACCTTCATTATTGTGCCGGTTCAGTAATGTAACCCAGCAGTCGACGCGCGTTTGCCGGATTGCTTCAGTCAATTCGTGAGGTACCCATCTTTCAAGCTTTTTTAATCTTCCCAATTTGCTTCAAGTGAATTAAAACAGTTTTATCACTAACACCGCAGCCTGCAGCTAACTCGGACGTGGTTTGCGATGGATCCGCTTCCACAATAGACTTTATTACTTCATTATCAACTTGGGTCTCAGGCCGTCCACGGGGCTTGTTCTGCAGGTCGAAATTTCCAGAACGAAAACGTTGGAACCAAAAACGAACTGTGTTTTCTTTTGCATCATGACCGCCATACACATCATTCACCCTTCGAGTCGTTTCCTATAGTGCCACGGCGGAACTCGTACTCGTAAATAATGTGATACTTTAAGTTTTCCATTTTGTAAAATGAGTGACGCAAACAGAAAAAAACGGCAGAAAAAACAAATGAATGACAGTCATCGAAGCAAAAATACATGAGTAAATAGCTGTACAAATTTGAATTTGGAATTCCTTACCAAAGAGGAGAACATCGTGATTAAAGTGGCCAGTACGAAATACGCCAATTTCATATGTAAGGACCTAATATTACTATAGATTTTATACTGTCCTAACAGGGTTGTTAATATAACTAAAAAACGACCTCTAATCTCACGATGATTCTCTTTCAGAATCTAGTTGTCTTTCATACAATTGCCTTTAAAATTAAATACCTACATTGTTCATCCATAAGCATGAACGAGCCTGGAGGACTATAGTTTATCTTAATGGACGAATGCTTTTTAGCTGCATTTTATTGTACTGCGAAAATGCACAAAACGTCCGTATTTACTGACAGTGGTTGATTTACATGAATTTTATCGTGGTAGATGTAAAATATAGGGTACATTATATTTATAAAAATTTACAATTTGTATTTATTATTGTTTATATGCAACATATATTTGTATCGATAGTAAAAATTAAAAAAAAAACAATGGCGATATAACGCTTGAATTTCTGTATGTGTTACGTGATAAATTTTTTGTCTAATAGGCAAGTCATCAACTGACGTCGACTGTTGGACCCATCTAAGGCAATGTTCAATGCGCACAAACCCGCATTGGACTCTTTCAATAGTGTACTCTGGGTTTATACCCCTGTGGGCGTACCGGTCAGGCATGAGAATCGCAAGCTCAGGCCACTAGGCCAACATTGCTCTTCAACAAAAACCTTCTGGAGCAATAAACTGCTAACATATTTACGACAAATTTGAACGAAATATATAACATTTAAGGTAATTTTGGTAAAAAAACGTACAAATATTATTATTTAAAACCAAATTACGAGAACAGAAAAAAGCTGACATATAGTAAATAGGTAAACGTGACAGTCACATCACAAATATGTAATTTACAGGGCGTCCCAAGACTCCACAGATTGGGACATCAAGGGAAAGTACCTGAAATATCGTAGATAGGATATTATGCTGGAAGAAGACTTCCAGAAGCATTTAATGATTTCCTAAAAATTACTTGTCTCATCTAGGAATCGAACCGACTCAAATGTGAAACTGAAACAACACCCCTATGATGCCAATCGAAATAATGGACAAAAAATAACAATTCTTCTTTCTTTCAAATCAAGTAACATAGTATTTTGAATATAAGGTACTTACCCTTTACGTCCATAGTCTTCGGACGCTCTGTATATATATATATATAAAGGAATATTATTATGGATTTTTTCTAAATGAAAACACAAAATTGTTTCTCTGAAATACAAAGAAACGACATTTAATGTCCACTTATCTATCTTTTTTACACTATAATCCACTAAATTAATTTACACGTCATCCGCCATTTTATCGCGTGTCACTCCGACGCGTCAAATTCAAATTAATGAAATATCATTCCATTACATCTCCCCCCCCTAAGAGAAAAAATTCTGAATAATATATCTACACACTATACTTAATAGCTATCTTCATATTCGTTTTCCTTATATTTCATCTTCTTCAGATTCTGTTGTAACCGGTTGTAATTTTGTTATGTGGAACAAAGTTGATTCTGTTTTTCTGTTACCAGTGTCAATCCTATAAATGGAGTTCGATATTTTCCCTACTATCTTAAAAGGACCTATTTTTAATTCGTCTAATTTCTTTCTATTCAGTCTATTTCCATTCTCAACATATACACTGTCGCCTATATTAAACTCTTGCATTTTTCTTTTTCTATCAAATATTTTCTTATTGTACTTGTGGGATTTTATTGTATTTTCTAATGCCAATCTTTTATCAGCAATCCACTTGTCTTCTCCTTCTATTATTTTTAATTCATTTGGTAGAATGCTGACATTTGTACCATCCAGTAAATATTTTGGTGCAAAACCTGTAACGGAGTGTTCTGTTTCATTATATTTCTCTACACATTCTCTTGCCACTGTTGTCCATGTTCTCTTATTATTTTTCTCATTTATTCTACATCTTATTTTATTAACTATTGTTTGATTTAACCTTTCATTCAAGCCATTTGAGAATGGTGTATTCACAGCTGTAAAAATTAATTTAACATTATTTTCATGTAGATATTGCTTAAATTCTCTTGAATTGATGCCTGGATATTGATCTGTCAAAATTATTCCAATCTCATCTGTTTCTAGTACATTCTTTGTTAGTTTTATAAAATCACTTGCATTCTGTGTTTTTGACGTCACAATAAATGCATATCTTGTATAATGGTCTACTAAAAGGTGTAGGTACTTTTTTGTTGATCTAGATCCTCCAAAGCCACCTATAGTATCCATTGACATTATCTCAAATGGTTTTGTTGCTGGTCCCAGTTGTGACATTAATCCAAATTTTCCTTGACCTCTTGATTTATTTTTTATGCATATTTCACATGTTTTACAAATATTTATGATATTCTTTGTTAGGTTTTTAGCTGTGTATATTGGACTTATTTTTTTCTGCAATTGTCTGATCCCAAT
Organism: Pieris macdunnoughi; assembly: GCA_905332375.1. NCBI lineage: Eukaryota > Metazoa > Arthropoda > Insecta > Lepidoptera > Pieridae > Pieris > Pieris macdunnoughi. The sequence continues at coordinate 5,357,124 of CAJOBZ010000061.1, forward strand.
ATGGCATAAATCTTCATGCACCTTTTTGATAAGTTTCTTACTAAATTCTTCTGAGAGGATAATCTTTTCATGTTTCTTTATTTTCTTATAATATATTGTATTTTTTTTTATTAGATTTTCTTTATATTCTTCTATTGTTTCATTTTTCTCTTGATCTTCAACTATATCCTTTATTTGTATTAAATTAACTATTTTCAATAATTCCTCTTTGTTATCTTCTGATTCTAATACAGGATTTCGGCTTAAACAGTCTGCTTCTACATTTTCTTTACCAGGTATATATTTTACCGTAAAGTCGTATTGAGACAGGTAGTATGTGAGATCACCCAATTCTTCGTCTGTCCTGCATTTAATGTTCATGTTTTCTAAAAATAATCTCAATATATCTATTTTTCTTTCATCTTTTGTTATATTAAAACGCTCACACTCTTTTTCAAAATTCTCTATCCATTGCACTGCATTAGGATTCTTACTTGTGAATTTTTCGATAATAAATTTCTCTGAAACATGTTTTAAATTATGTTGATTTTCTTTTTTTGTTGTAGATTCTATTAATTTTTCCAGGATATGTTGCAAATTATCATCATTGCCTCTTGGTTGTTTTGTGCTCATTTCCTCTAAATATTGATCTAAAAATTGCATATTACCTTCCTCATCTATATATGTTTTCTTTAGATCTTCATCAAATTTTACCCATATCTTTCTGCTTTGGTGCCTTTTCTTTATACTATTTTTTATTTTTGAAAAAGTGTTCAATTTAACTATATATGTATGATGAATCACCGGCTTCAATTCATCAGGTAAAACATAACATTTTCCTTCTTCTGTCAATATTGAAGTTATGGCCAATATATTAGATTTGCCATCGATTGAGGCCATCATCGTGAACTCAAATTGCAGCCGGTCCATCTTCTTTTAGTTAACAAAAATGTCGTTTTATAAAGGAATATTATTATGGTTTTTTTCTAAATGAAGACACAAAATTGTTTCTCTGAAATACAAAGAAACGACATTTAATGTCCACTTATCTATCTTTTTACACTATAATCCACTAAATTAATTTACACGTCACCCGCCATTTTATCGCGTGTCACTCCGACGCGTCAAATTCAAATTAATGAAATATCATTCCATTACATATATATATATATATATATATATAAGTTATAATTATAGAAGAGTCCTTATTTATTTATTTTTTAATATAATAGTGGGGCAAACGTGACTACGGGTCGCCCAAAAAGGGCAGTCATCGCAGCCCACAGACACCACCCACCTTATATTGTTTCATTTTTTTTTCATTTAATAAAAGTCTAACACAACTAAAAGAAAAAGAACTCAATAATAGTCACAAAAATGTAAACTCGGCAAATTGGAGTACACACACACATGTATATACAATTGACCAATAATCAAATGTTGAAATATTTTCATCGTTATAATGGAATTTATAATAAGCAAAAAACGTATACGATGATACATTTTAACCTATAATATATTTAAAAAACAGACAAATTAATTTGGAAAGTTCATATGATTGTAAACAGGAAACTGACTGATAAATCGAATCAAAGCATTGTCTATCAAATTAAAACATTAAACTTCCACTTAATTGAACTAATCGTAATTTATTGTTAATTAACAGCTAAACAGTCGGCAAAAGAAATCTCCGCTAGTATTAATTTGCTTCGTATAAATGGGAATGGCTTATATGGGAAAGAAAATGAATGATAATGCTCTTTTTATTTAGAAAACATAACATTAAAAAAAGTTATCTCTACATCTAGTTTTTTAGTGTTATATTATCAAAACGTTATTATGTTATAAATATATAATTTTATAAAACACGGAAATACTTTTAATATTATTTATATATGTGTGATGATAAAGTAATATAAGAATTGACTATGATGATATGATTGGTAATTTATTATTAAACTACTATTCAGAAACGTGTTCGACAACTATGATTTACTCCCGTCAAACAAGTCTCGTTTTTGAAACATAATTCCCATAGTGCCTTATGTCATACGGGAACGGGAGTGATAGTAGTAGTCAAAATTCGAACGTAAATCTCGACACTCGTGACTCCCGCGAGACGGCCGGCCCCCACTCGCCTATTAATATTAGGAATATTATTGAAGAACTGGCTACGCCAGTCCTCTCGCGAGTTTTCCTAGCAATTTTTTTTTATAGAACAGAATTCCGGCAGGAGGCTCACCTGATGTTAAGTGATAGCCGCCGCCCATAGAAACTCTTAATGCTAGAGGGCTCGCGAGTGTGTTGCCGGCCTTTTAAGAATTGGTACGCCCTTTTTTGAACGACCCTAAGTCGATTTGGTTTGGGAATAAAATAAGGTCCCGCACCACAAGCGTCGGGGAGATTAAGAAATTTATTTAAAAAAAATCCGTAAGTATATTAACCCAATTCGAGATTTGCAGTTACTTAAAGATTTAAAAAAATTCAAGCTATTAAATAGCTCCAGCCTCATGCGCACGAGTTGCGCATATCAGCCCATTGTATTCAAAGTAGTGCTAAGATTGAATTAACACTTGGCACCCAATTGGGAGATTTGAGTAATAAAGCCAGATGTTAAGTCGGGCGTGCGGTTATGAGGTCATAATTACGCCGTGTGTTAATTAGAAATATCTTTTCTATGTATAGTATTTATAAAAATGTTTAAATTATGCATTAGAATAAATTAATTTTGTTATATATATACAATTTATGTTGGCCGGGAAGAGCGTCGCTGTCATGGATGGATGTATTGCCAGTAAATAAAAATTAACCATTATAAAGGGAATAATTTGAAGTCATTTCTAAATGACGACGTACGCGAAGTGAGCTAAAGTAATAATAATAATAATCTGTATTCATTTTTTCTCACAAAAACTTAGTACATAAACAAGTGACAGTTATATACTATTAAAAATAAATAATTGTGTTTCTTCTATTTAGTGAAAATGCTAGTTTGTGTGAGACTGATGCCTGCGTAAGGTAAGAGTATCTGTGTTAGAGGTCATCAGGCCTCCACCACTTCGGATCGACAGGTCTTAAAAAGTAGAGAAAAATTTAGAGAGAATAAACAATCATTATTAATTGGCTGCAACGTTAACAAAAAAAAAATTATAAGGATACACATATAAGGAAACCACATGGGGTATGTGTATGTGTGTGTGTATGAATGTGTGTGGGTATGTATGTATGTGTGGGTATGTATGTATGTGTGTGGATGTGTGTATGTATGCGGGTGCGTGTATGTGTGTCTGTGTGTCTGTGTATGTATTATTACTTAATTGTTAATCTAAAAAGCTAAAACTATTATACTATAAATTATTAACTAACATTTAACATAAATTTAGTATCAACTTTAAACAAAGTACCCCTTACTCTAAGCACACCGACAGCCATCCCGATATCAATAATGACTTCCGCGCGAGCACAAGGTTGTATCATCAGCGCTACAGATATTGAGAGAACTACATCGAACTAGCATACTAGAAAAAAAACTTTAGCGTCATGTAAACTTCTTTATTGGACCCGGAATCTTTATAATAACCCACGCTTAACGGAGGGTTAGTAACACACTGCATTACACCGGTGCTGTTCCCAGGAAATGTAAGTGCGTGATCCTATTTTACCATGCCTCCTGCTGATAGAGGACAAATCATTGTTTTTAATTTATTTTATTATTATTAATTACTTAAGATGTCATGTGGAACATGGTGTAATGGTTGCAGCTCCTTACAAACGTTGTGTAAAACAAAAAACTTAAGCGATTCAAAAGAGTGGCGGAGAGTTTATTGCCAGTTCTTCTCTTCCATTCTACGCCCTTGATTTGAGAACTGGCAGTAAATGTAAAATTAGAAGCATTTAATGTATATTTCTTTTTTGACGTTCATAAGTGTAGGTACATTGAATTATTACCTATATATGAATAAATGATTTTTGACTTTGGAAAGTTTTACATTCGATGCGATTCACTAAAGAAATTGTAGATATTTAAACAAAAAGGTTTTTAATAAGCAGTTTTGTCTTCAGTGTCCCCCATACCTGAGATCGTAGGATCGATCCCCGGCTGTATACCAACATTCTGTTTATGTGCGCATTTAACATTCGAAACCACCTTGCCTTAGACCTAAAAAAAAGTCGACGGCGTGAGTCAGGCACAGGAGGTTAATCACCTACTAGATAAACGATGATCATGAAACAGATACAGAAATCTGAGACCAGACCTAAAAAGGTAGTAAAATGAAGGCACAATAGCCAGTAAGTCATTAGCGTAGGAGTTGCAATTGTTAAGATCAAGAGAGCGCACGAGTGCAACGTCCTGCACGCACCATTAATTTGTTGCATCTTCCGCTACACTAGCAATATCTTTATGTCCATTAATTAACTAAAACCTTGTATAGAAAAATATTAAAAATCATGTCGGGATGTTGCTATCAGTTTTAATAAGTGATATCCCTTAATAGATTTCCTAGTTTTGTGCGTATATAACTAGTAACCCGTAAGCTTTGAAAACAACAATTACTTGCATGCAGTAGTTAGTAAGTTTACTGCGAATAAACAGACAGATACACCCAGAGGACTTGATTTTATATAATATAAAAGATAAATAAGCTTTTCTGTGGGCATTATATAATATATATGTTACGGGTAATGCTAGAAGGTGGAGTAAACCTAGGTTTACTCGGGTTGACTTAGTATTACCCAAGCTTCTTGGGTAAAGTCCGAATAATAAGTAAAATAAATTTAAATTCGGGGTTTACCCATGCTCTACTCAACCCAACCTAGGTCTACCCAACTCTGGCTGGGTAATGTTAAAAATTTGTCTAATTAATTAGTGAAATGAAAATCCAAGGCCATTTTAAACATTTATTATCTGAAAAACATACAAACATAAAAATTATTTATTTGAGCAAGATAAACTGCTGTGACATTTTGAGTTGCATAATTTTCCTGCAGCTTTGCATGAACACTTCTTTGTGGCACATTTTGTTTTGCAATTACACCTTTTATAACCCTGGCCTCCTGATAGCGACTGTTCATTTGCAAGCTCTCGTAAACTTTTTTTTTCTGGTGATATATTTTCGATATCAATCAGTTTATCATGACACACAGAAAACTGATTCCTTGAGAACATTTCCTCAATAGTACCACGTTCGTTTCCTAGCCTATACAGATCACCAGCTTTTTCTATAACTACCATAAGCACGTTCCGAAACTCGCCTCTTCCTCTATCGACATCTGGTATTTGGACTCTCACCGTATCTCCAACAGAACATGGAGGAAATTTTAAATTAGATAAGGCTTTCATTTTCTTAGCTTGATTTTCTAAGCTCAATCGGGCAGATAATCTATGTTTATTTATATTTTGTTGAGTAGTACAAATTTCACATAAGTTTATTTCTTGTGTACTTGTGCCTGGGTTCATACATCTACTACACTCTAATTCGTCTTTCTTTTTGGCCGTTTCTTCTGAATTTATTTCTAATAAAACGTTCCTTTCACCTTCTTTTGTATTTAAAACTTCTGTTTCGATATCGCTTCTCATCTCCGTGTTCTGTAAGTGGTAATTCTCTGATTCCAGCTCTACATTTAGTAAATCTTCTTGAGATTCTTGTCTAGATTCCGGTCCTTCTTCTTGGGATTCTGGACTAGATTCTGCTTCGGTAGTAAATTCCGTCAACATTTTCTCGAGCTCTTCCTCAGTGTGAATATTGACAATAACTTCTTTTGGAAGAGAAGACGACGCTAAACCCACCTTGACATCACTACCGAACATGGCGGTATAAGGAGCTCGTTTTATTCCATCGTGGAATGCCCTATTTTTCATTAATTGTACGAACTTCAAACCTTCTGACCAACGCTTACAATTTTCGTCGTTCATCCACGTCATAAGCATATTTTGTACGTCTTGATTTGCTCTTTCCACACTACCTTGAGACTGACTATGGCGAGGTTTGCCATGTACTATCTTCAGACCGCTCCACATCGAGCACAACTCTTCTATTACGTGATTTGCAAACTCGCGGCCATTGTCTGATTGAAGAATTGAAGGTGCGCCAAAAATACAAAATATGTCCAAAAGCTTATAAGCAACTTCTACGGCTCGTTTAGATGTTAACGCGCGCAGCTGTACAAACTTTGTCAAATGATCTTGATAGACCATTATGAATTTGAAGTCGCCGTCAGGGTTAGACTGCATGTCAATTAAATCTACTTGACAGCGACTATTCATTTCTGTTGACACCAATGGTTTGACAACAATTCCTTTTTAGCAGACTTTAACTTTTTTTGGCATGGTTCGCATAGTCGTAAATATAATTTGATTACTTCTTGAGTAATATTTTTATATTTTTTTTACATTCTTTTTCCATTCGATGTTTTCCTCCATGTCCAACAGCCAAATGAGTTTCATGCAAAATATCGAACATTTCATCATTAGTCACGTAATATTTAATTGTTGTCTCACTTGAAGATAGAGGAGCAATCAGTTTCTCGACGCCACTTACCGAGCACAAATCAAAACGCTTCAATCGCCGGTATTGTAAAGTAGTTTTCGATTTAGCTTCTTTTGCACTTTTTACCGAATTAATTATTTCCAAATACTGTTCGTTACTAAAGTAAAAAGAATTTAATCCTTTCGCTGAGAATAACTCTTGAAATTTTGTATCAAAACGCTCTCGAAAAGAACGTGCACTCTGTTCGGTCGCCATTTTGTCACTAAGCAAGCGGCGGCGTGGCCAGTGTTGCCAACAAGACTAATGCAAAATTTGCTAAACTGTTGTTAAAATTTAGCCAACACATTACCCAGACAGAGTTGGGTAGACCTAGGTGAGCATGGGTAAACCCCGAATTTAAATTTATTTTACTTATTATTCGGACTTTACCCAAGAAGCTTGGGTAATACTAAGTCAACCCGAGTAAACCTAGGTTTACTCCACCTTCTAGCATTACCCGTAACATATATATAATAATAATTTTCAAAATAGCTTCAGTAGATCCAGATATTATTACAAACTAATAATCTTTACCTGTTTTTAGTATTATTATAATTTGTTTGAATCTAAAGCGGGCCATAGACGGACCGCATGTTGCAGTCAAGAGCGACTGCAATATGCGGTCGCCGCACGGTGATCTGCAGTTTCCATACTAAATTCATATTCGCAATACACGGACCGCTCGAGCAGTTCCTGAGCAAACCGCATATTGCAGTCGGTCTTGACTGCAACATGCGGTCCGTCTATGGCCCGCTTAAGAAACTGCAGAACTGTTTCGAAGCCACAATACTAACACTTAGAAAAAAAGACGATTCCTTTATGTAATGATATAGTATATTTACTATTATTTGTTAATAGTAAATTCAATTAAAAAATATTGCTTTTATAATTTACAGGAACTATGTGACATCGAACGTAAGTGAAAAAATGCAGCAGAAAACGACGTCACATATCTGACACGAGTGACGCAGTTTAACTGAATTATAAAATGTTGACCCTCGGTCTCAATTAACGAAATTAAATATTAATAATCGCAGGCTTTGGCGTAGCAGTACTTATATCAAGGATGCGGAAATGTAAATATTAAATATACTTTGAGGATCGTACGCAAGTGTTTAAACGTGTCACAAAGAGAATTACAATTGTTGTTCGTTTGTTTTCTTAATGGCGCGTCTAAACGGGCCATGTTTTGCTGCAATTGATGGCTGCAACACTGTGGCCGGCAACATTGCAAACAATAGCAGCCACACTATGCAATATTGCAGTAATGTCCCGGCCATATAGTCAAACATGTTTTGTATAGCCACATATGGCCGATGTTGCCCCGATAGGTGGCCGGACGATCGCTAGGCTATCGAATTCAACTGCAATATTGCACGGCCAGTTCTCTTGTTGTTTCAGTCACTCTCTTTGTTATGGCACAGTGTATCCTTTTCTACGCGACATGACGTTTGCTATGAGTGAAGTGTGCCTGTTGCTATATTCTGTGTTTTGCGATCAGCTGTATTTGACGTTAGATTACTACGTAAAAATGACTACTTTTGACATTCTAGTTCTTGAATAATTTATTATCAAGACTTATTTCTAGACTCAAATTGTCTACAGTTTCACGCCTATTTAAGTAAGGTCGAATCCACAATCTCTTCTTTTTCTGTTTCTTTTTTAAAACAATATAAGCTGCTGCGACAAGTGTGATTTCGTCAGCCATTGTTGCCGGTTTGTATAGCCCGTTTAGGAGTCTGCATCATGGGCCATACTATTGCAACACATTGCCCAGCCATAGATTGTTCGGCCATCAGCTGCATTAAAATATTTTTGTAATGGCCGGGCAATTAGTGGCCAACAGTGCAGCCATCAATTGCAGCAAAACATGGCCCGTTTAGACGCGCCATAAAGAGCAGAAGTTCACGGAATGTTTAAACGGTGAGAAACTATATACCTACAGTCAAAACTGTATCATCGTATCGAACAACATACCGGTTATATTGACCAAAATCAATTACTATTATTATTGATATACTAGATGACCCGGCAAACGTAAGTATTGCCATGTATATTATTTCTAGGAAACATTATTTTAATTCAATTAAGTAACATAACAATCTATAATAATAAAAAATAGGGTTTGATGGTAGAGGGGTGAAAATGAAAGTTGCATGTATTTTTGTATGATGTATCATAAAAAATAAAACCAAAAAATTTTGTCAATAAAATATATTTTTTTAGGATAGGCACCGCTTATTACTTAGGGGTTTGAAAGATAGATAGTAGCCGATTCTCAGACTTGCTGAATATGCATAAAGAATTCATAAGAATCGGTAGAGCCTTTTCGGAGGAGTATGGGAACGAACATTGTGACACGAGAATTTTATATATATAGCGATGTATATAATAAAAAACAAAAGCATGTTAATATAACGTTTTGCTGTCAAATATGTAGAACATTGATTCGTAAATGTCCTTTAGGTTTTTATTGACTGTTACTGTATGAGTATATTTTTAATTTGTAAACCGATTTTGATGGATTTACGTGTTCAAGTGGGTTCGAAACCGTTTAGATTTGCACTTAGATTTAATTAACAGATTTTTAATTGTCTGTCAAGTCCACTAGTGATAATTTAATTCTTTATTTCTAATGAAATCGGTACCAAAAGAAAAACTGCTCTATGTCAACATTCAAAATCTAATCACTTGATTATACGCGAATTTCTAACATTAAATATAAATCTCAACTTTGGAGGCACTCACTGTCTTGGTGTCCTAAGTGTAGTGCTCGCGTAAATCGAAGACGATATTTTAAATGTAAATTTTATGCTTGAATCATTACATAAGAAAAATACATATACAGTATAATCTCACTAATTCGGCACTTCGATAGATCGGCACGTCCAATAATCCGGCACCCTCCGCCCACGCCTCCCTCACCCTCTATATCTGTGCGCTTCGGTCGCTGCGTCGTCGACTAGCAGTCTAACCTCAAAACGTATCACGTGCACGTGCTTACGTATATATTTTGACGTGACAACGTCTTATAATTCGATGAGCCGGCTGCACGCACGAAAAAACATGACTCATGCGGCGTTACCTCACGGCGCGGCGTTACCTCTGAGGCGTTCCATTTAAGGCTTGAAGTGCAAGCGAGAGCGCGACAAAGATACACAAAAAATTGACATAATTGTATTTATGCGTACAAATACATGTAACTTGATCAATTCAGTTGTGATTTCCATTTACCTCCTCTATATCCATACAAAATATCTATCAAACAAATAAAATTTTTTTTTTAAATGCAACCATTCCATCAATATTTTCTTATGACGTTTTCACGTTCAACTATCGTCAGTAAACCGTCTTTACAGACAACCGATTTTTTTTTCAAGTGAGAATAGGTTATAGTTAAAAATGTCGAATAAACGCAAACACAAGGCACTAGATTTGTTTATTTTATTATTTACCTATGAATTTTTCACTATAATCCAGTAAGCCGAACATTCCAATAATCCGGCACCCTCCGGTTTTTAATAGTGCCGGATTAGTGAGATTACACTGTATATATACAGGATGGCCAAAAAGTCGTGGATCAAACGCAAATAGGGGATAGATGAGGTCATCAGCTGCAAAAATTTATTCTACGAGAGGTTTCTAAGCTCAACCCCTGCAGAGTTATAATTTATTTTGCGTTTTATAAGAAAATTGACTTTTTTTTTACTAATTCTTGTTGTTTAAAATTCTTCCTAGAAAGATATTAGAGCGACTCATGGCCATGTGTAATATACCTTTTCAGAATCCCTATTAAATGCGCCAAAATTCGTAATACAGGGTCACTTTTCGGTAGAGTAATTTTTTTTCACAGTGGGGTCCGAAGTAAACAAAAATCTTTGATTTGAAAAAATTTAATATCGTATAACTTAATATTATTTTTAATACACTCAATAAACAACTATAAATAGTATGTCTAACGCAAGAACTCATCAGTACCAATCTAGTGGATATTATGAAAAAGATACAGGATGTAGATTTTTTCGAATTTTAATAAGAATGAGTAAAAAAAGTCAATTTTCTTATAAAACGCAAAATAAATTATAACTCTGCAGGGGTTGAGCTTAGAAACCTCTCGTAGAATAAATTTTTGCAGCTGATGACCTCATCTATCCCCTATTTGCGTTTGATCCACGACTTTTTGGCCACCCTGTATATAGCAATGATCTAAATACAAAAGATATGTGAAATACGGAAGCACCTTTCGCATTAACATTGTCACTCGTAATAAGCTAATTTGTTGAACAAACAGACTATTAAAATAATATTTACCTGTTGTGTCACCATTGTAAGGATTTTAAATATAGAACACATGACAAAACGTCTTTCAAAAGCAAAAAAAAAATACCTAAGTTTTACCATAATGTTAAACCAGGGTAATTGTTTTACTGAATACCATATTGTTGTAGCAGCGTATATACTGGTATTGTACTGGGATTTTTAAAACCAACGTTAACAGGATTTTTAATGAGACCGTACCTAGACCGGTCTTTGTTATTAGACAAGCGCAAGGCTTAAAACATTTTCGACGATAAAATATTAAATTAGGAGTATAAATGGATTTTGAAGCACAGTTTTTTAACCCAGCGCTTCTGGAGCCTTTCAAAAGCCAGTCCAAATCCGTGTATAACTAACAACAAATTAAACGGAGAAGGCTGAGCTACCGTCCTGCCCTTCAGGCGTTTGACCACCCCCTGCCAGCTCAAGCCGAGGTCCGACTCTCGCACAAGACGCCCGCCCTTGTGCTTCTCGCGGGAAAAGCACTCGTCAAAACAGTCAATGTTAAAAGGATTATGTATCCGCCTGAATATTACGCACGTCGGTAGTGTTTTGTGGTGGTCTAATTTTTCTTCATCGTGCTAAGTGTTAATTGCCCACATAGAAAATCCATGTGCACGAATCAATTCATGGTCCATGCTAATCACTTCTAGTAGATAATAATCAATCAATTTAGAGATTGTCGAGACCACAACAATTTCGAGGTCTCCAGGTTGGACTACACCATGTAAGGCCTGGGTGCACACAGACGCAACCTTGGTAAGGCCGTTAAATAGCCAGGGACACGCTTATTCAAGATGCGACTGCAGCGATTCTTGAGTATGTGTGTGTGTTATTCTGCGCAGGCTGTTAGCCTATACCTGGGTATGTTTCCTATAGTGCAAACCTATTCCTTATAGTGCAAAGTATGTTTAAATATATAAGTTAAGATGCAAACCTTTAGGCAACTTATATATTATTGTTACATCTGCAAATTGGGCTACTAGTAGTTTTGATTTAATCTTATTGTATCTAATAAAATATTTACTTAGAAATATAAAGGCAATTCAACAAAAATATTTAGAAATTGTCCACTAGAGAAAATCCGTTTACGACAGAGTTTTTTAAGGAATCTAAAATTACCTTATCTTTTCATTACATTATTTTTTCATATTCAAAACATTCGAATTAATTAAATACCATAGATAGATATCAAACGTCTCAATTCTCATGAGTCCAACATAAACATACTAAAATAATTATACTAAAAGAAATACAATTTCTTCAAAAATACTTAAAACAAGTATTTTATGGTTATACCACCTGCTTTACAACCAATATTAAGAATACCACCTGTCATTCAAGAAATAGTTTCTCTAGTGGCAGCTGCATTTTTGGACCGCTTATATTAATTCTTACCGACATACGAACTCGTAGTTTCGTCCATATAAAGTTTTAAAACAGATATTTATCACATTCGTATTTCAACAGAAGCCAACCTTAAAACAACAGATAAATACGCTAATGTATAAATATTCTACTTTGTTTTTATTTTTTATTTTATAGAAACAGGCAGGAGGCACACTTGATGTTAAGTGATACCGCCGCCCATGGACACTCTCAATGCCAGAGGGCTCGCGAGTGCGTTGCCGGCATTTTAAGACGCTCTATTAATGAAGGATCCTAAGTCGAATTGGTTCGGAAATACTTCAAGCAAAAACTGCCTCAAAAAAAGAACGATATATCTGAATAATTACACGCACTTAATTTTTAGATTTTCTAAGGTTGCAACAATTCCTGTGCTTGCATTGAAATGATTCAAGAAAAAAAACAGAGTCTTCTTTAGAAAGCCGCACTTTAAAACGACGTTTGCCGGGTCAGCTAGTACTTTATAAAAGTCCTGCGGCTTTGCTCAAAAATATATATTGTTTTTAATATAAAGTAACATGACTCTGCCAATTTAATATAAAATATCTCAGGTTAAAACTGTGCTGTGCAAGGCATAACCGACAATGTACATAATGGATGCAAATCGCTCTATCTTCATGATTGAGTTAACATTAAGTGCACTGTATGTTTATCTATGTAATAATTTATTACTGTTGGAGTTCTTTTAGTTCCTGGAACGTATTAAAATAATTTACGATATGTACGCTTGATTTCATTTTTTTTCAATGTTAATTTATCTGAACTTTGATTCACTGTTTTATTTTACTGCTTTTATTTAACTTTTTGGTTTTTATTGTACCTCGGAAGAGTGGTGGCTCACAACACAGGAATGTCCTAATAATCAGCGTCTGTTTTTATTAACATATATGAAATCGAAAAAAAAAATTAAGTGCGGCTTTCTAAAGAAGACTCTGTTTTTTTTTCTTGAATCATTTCAATGCAAGCACAGGAATTGTTGCAACCTTAGAAAATCTAAAAATTAAGTGCGTGTAATTATTCAGATATATCGTTCTTTTTTTGAGGCAGTTTTTGCTTGAAGTATTTCCGAACCAATTCGACTTAGGATCCTTCATTAATAGAGCGTCTTAAAATGCCGGCAACGCACTCGCGAGCCCTCTGGCATTGAGAGTGTCCATGGGCGGCGGTATCACTTAACATCAAGTGTGCCTCCTGCCTGTTTCTATAAAATAAAAAATAAAAACAAAGTAGAATATTTATACATTAGCGTATTTATCTGTTGTTTTAAGGTTGGCTTCTGTTGAAATACGAATGTGATAAATATCTGTTTTAAAACTTTATATGGACGAAACTACGAGTTCGTATGTCGGTAAGAATTAATATAAGCGGTCCAAAAATGCAGCTGCCACTAGAGAAACTATTTCTTGAATGACAGGTGGTATTCTTAATATTGGTTGTAAAGCAGGTGGTATAACCATAAAATACTTGTTTTAAGTATTTTTGAAGAAATTGTATTTCTTTTAGTATAATTATTTTAGTATGTTTATGTTGGACTCATGAGAATTGAGACGTTTGATATCTATCTATGGTATTTAATTAATTCGAATGTTTTGAATATGAAAAAATAATGTAATGAAAAGATAAGGTAATTTTAGATTCCTTAAAAAACTCTGTCGTAAACGGATTTTCTCTAGTGGACAATTTCTAAATATTTTTGTTGAATTGCCTTTATATTTCTAAGTAAATATTTTATTAGATACAATAAGATTAAATCAAAACTACTAGTAGCCCAATTTGCAGATGTAACAATAATATATAAGTTGCCTAAAGGTTTGCATCTTAACTTATATATTTAAACATACTTTGCACTATAAGGAATAGGTTTGCACTATAGGAAACATACCCAGGTATAGGCTAACAGCCTGCGCAGAATAACACACACACATACTCAAGAATCGCTGCAGTCGCATCTTGAATAAGCGTGTCCCTGGCTATTTAACGGCCTTACCAAGGTTGCGTCTGTGTGCACCCAGGCCTTACATGGTGTAGTCCAACCTGGAGACCTCGAAATTGTTGTGGTCTCGACAATCTCTAAATTGATTGATTATTATCTACTAGAAGTGATTAGCATGGACCATGAATTGATTCGTGCACATGGATTTTCTATGTGGGCAATTAACACTTAGCACGATGAAGAAAAAATTAGACCACCACAAAACACTACCGACGTGCGTAATATTCAGGCGGATACATAATCCTTTTAACAAAAAGTTAAATAAAAGCAGTAAAATAAAACAGTGAATCAAAGTTCAGATAAATTAACATTGAAAAAAAATGAAATCAAGCGTACATATCGTAAATTATTTTAATACGTTCCAGGAACTAAAAGAACTCCAACAGTAATAAATTATTACATAGATAAACATACAGTGCACTTAATGTTAACTCAATCATGAAGATAGAGCGATTTGCATCCATTATGTACATTGTCGGTTATGCCTTGCACAGCACAGTTTTAACCTGAGATATTTTATATTAAATTGGCAGAGTCATGTTACTTTATATTAAAAACAATATATATTTTTGAGCAAAGCCGCAGGACTTTTATAAAGTACTAGCTGACCCGGCAAACGTCGTTTGGCCGGGTAAATTATTTCTAGGAAACATTTTTTTAGTTCAATAAAAATAACTATCTACTATAATAAAAAATAGGGGTTAATCGTAGGACGTGTGACGTGGATTGTATGTATTTTTGTATGCTGTATCATAAAAATAAAAAAAGGTTATGTCTAAAAAATAAATATAAAAATTTAGGGGTGAGGCCACCCTTAACATTAGGGGGATGAAAAATAGATGTTGTCCGATTCTCAGACTATGCATAAAACATTTCATAGGAATCGGTCGAGCCGTTTCGGAGGAGTATGGGAAGGAACACGGTGACACGAGAATTTTATATAAAGTATGTATGTAACATACCTAGTTTTAGAAACGAATTTTGAGAGTATTATTATTAAACATTTAATAATAAATTCATACAATAATTGTTTCGCTTAAAATTCTTACTATTCGTATTAGTTGTGTTACTATAAGTTATAAAATTAAGAATAGTTTTGTTAGTGTTCTCATATTTATATTTGTATGGCCCCTTTTTACACAGGTAAATATAACGATGACTATAATCGAGCGATCTAGAAGCATTAATACATATTTCAACATATATATACTATTTACTACTGAAGTGTGGACAGTTGAATTCATCATATTCTTTTCAGTTCCGTACTCGCGCTTTCAAAACAAGATGAGTAACTCTGTTCCTTCATTCAAATAGCACGGACATAGCGGTGGACCATACACCAAATCGTTACGTTAATAAAAAAATTATAAGCCAATTGATGTCAACAGCTCATAGAAGGATGTTATTAATACAAATCTCACGCGGTCCAGCATTTATTGGATGATTGTAACATATGGTTACAGGGGTAATAATTTTCAATTAAATTGCATCAGTAAATATGATGCACTTACGGCCGGGGTTTAAAAAGTACCAGACGTTGTTGTTACGAGTCGTGGATTTATTTTATAGTTGTATTGAATTCTAGACAAAAATCTTTAACTGTAACCGTGATCCTACTATCGTTTATCAGCATATCGCCAGTCAATTTAATTGCAAGTGGTCAATTGATGTAATTATCATACAATTTTATATTGCGATCCCTAGTCATACCTGGATACTTCACACATGGAATCTTAGGTATATAGGACCCATTGTACAATTTATAGAATGATGCATTTATTACATGCATATTGTTAGAAATGCACTTCGAGTCAATCATTGCATACCGCATTGTATTAACGATATAATAACATTATAATAACAATTATAAAATAAACCGTACTCATGTAAATAGTGTGATACTATAGGGAAGAACTGGTTCGTAATGTCAGATAAGGTCTTAAAATTATTATTCTTACGTCACAAAACAGATTCACTTCGAACGGATCCGCGAAAAACTAACACGCTTTATTTTTTTTATTTTTTAGGAAATGGAGAAGAAAATGTATTTCAAAGCAGATTATTTAAAATAAAACTATACCATTTTATAAAGCTACAATCACGTATCATGCTTGTCAGCAGTTATGGCAGAGGATTGTCAATCAAATGTTTATAATTTTTTGAATTTGTCGGTTTCTAGCTATCAAGTTAAACGAGATATGATTTAGGGGCTCTTTAAATGCCCAAAGGTGTGCACTTAGCATGTTGTATGGTGATTAAGTCATTATAATACCACTCTATTTCATTCCTACGATTAATTATTACTAATTTATATCTTATTACTCAGACCGAGAATGTCAGAACAATTATAAGGAGAATAATAAATTCTTTTACTACAGTTATTGATAAAAATTCTTATACTTAACTACTGCTGAGTATTAAGAATTTATGGATTCTACACCAGCTAGAAATAGAATATTATAATCCATATATCCATTATCCATAGTTATAATAAAATTTAAATAAATTAATAAATATCTTTCATAACGAACACATAAATAATAAATAATATTTATATTATTCAGAAGTCCAAGGATTTTTTAAATGGGCCGAAATATCTACAATCGGTATTGCACCATCTTCTTCATCTTCAAAACTACCATCCACTTCATCGTCATCTTACCATTCTGCATCTTCCATACTATTTCATCTCTTATTATGCATAACTGCTCTTGAGCTCGCTGAACTACTTTAACTTTTTTTTGGGTTTTGGATGTAAATTTTTTAAATGCTGTAGTAAGGTTTTGTTAGATGTGGCCCCCAAGTATATAAAAAACATTTTTTTATGGTTCTCATGTAATAAATATATAGTATGTGATGATTTTAAAAAGAATATAAAACATAGCCTGAGCAGAAACTCAGTAATCTGTTAGTGTACTCCAGTGTCTGCAGCCGCTGAGGAATAAGTATATTAAATGGGTCACATAACCTTTAAACAAGTGTGCAGCGTAGTCTAAACTTGCACAGTTGAATGAACACCCTTGTAATTTCACCACATAAGTTATTTATAACCCTGACATTGTTAAATCATGATATTATGATCAGAATTTATAACACAGCTTTTATGGCTTGCATTGTTAAAACTATGAAGGTTTATTTTATTAGATGTATTGGAGAGTAGCAAGTTCTCTCTTCTGAAAGATAGAGGAGGCTAAATATGGATAGGGAAAACTGGGGCTGTCTTATCACCAGCTGGACACAGCTAGTAAAATAATATAATACTATGATGTTAAAATTGGTAATAATGTTAAATATCACAATATTTATCTATATTAAGTTAACAAAAACAACACCTTGTAACAGTAGCATTAAGTTGAATAAGTTATTTATGTTTTCATAGTTCTATGAACAATTAAAACTTGAATAAGTTATTTATGTTTTTATAGTTCTATGAACAATTAAAACTTATGCTTATGCAAATATTTCAATACAGTTATATATAATAGTAGTCGAAAGAAATTGTAATCTAATTAATTGATGTGTAAAATAACATAACTTTGTGGTTAATGACAATAAAAAAACTATGAATAAACAAAATTAAACAGTGTAACAGGAAGTGAGTACAAACATATGACTATCTTATGTTTTATCAGCACTATATCATTGCTGATAAAGATAAAACATCCTTCAGATAAGAGATATGAGAGCCTCTGGTAAACAATGATATATTTCATCTGTTTTCCTTTCATTACAAAATTATTGAGCTGGTTGCGTAATGCATGCAATGCATATCAACACACAAAACATTACGAAACCTGACACAGTATTATCTTCTTTGTTTGTATTTTAGTTTACAATAAGAAAAATAATATATTACTATTTTTGTAACTGCAACATAACAGAATATTTTCACAATTTAAATAACAACCGCTTAACGAAAGTAATGGAGTTTTATTAACAATATGTGGCTTGTCCCTTAAAATTATTATTAATTGCTGTTATCATTATAATATCTTCAGGGATTAAGACATGAAGAAGTAAGACAAATTACAGAATAGAGATTAGCATTTCATCAAGTTTGAGCACAAAAAGCTCCTAATATATATAATATATTCATATTAATTATTCAGTTTTACACCAATTTAGTATAGAATTTTGCTTATGTTTTTCAAACTGCAATTATGGTAAATTAAAAAAAAAACCATTTATGTACATTAGAGTATAACAGTTATGATTTTGAAATATGGGCAGAAAAGCATTGGATACGCCCTAAAGCAAGGATTCTTTGTTAATAAAATGACTCACCCGTTGCAATTCCAAGGAGTGGTTATAGAACCGCAGGAGTTTGTCAACTAAAGGTTTTACGGCGCGCCAGGCTCTTTCCTGAGTAATCGTAGAAGGGTCAGCTATCGCCTCTCGTATCTCCTTTCCAGCACCCTTATAACATTGTATTTCTTCTAAAATCTTATCGGAATTAAACAAAACCCTTTGCACTTCTTCATACACATCTCGCTCTGTATCAGTGGGCGCAGCATTCTCAAAATCCAAAAATATATCGTATCGTGGCGATGAACAGCAATTCGAATCGTCTCGAGCAAGCAAACTCAATAATTTACCCATTTTGTATATTTACTACAGTTTATTATATTAAAAATACCTCCTCGACGATAGAAATCACAATTTGCATTGCCTTATACCCCCGGAATATAGATAATTTACGTAGTTTTAAATCACGTTAATTTTCACTATCACATTCACAATAATATTGTTTGTTCTATTATACGTTTGACTATTAAGATAAATTATAACAAATACATTTTATAAGAATTTGTTGCTGATACCCCACCAAGAACGCAAAGGAAACTGCGAAATGCGATTGCCGATTGATGAAATTCGAGCAATGTGACACTTGACAATGTAATCTTGAAATATGGTGTCAGTTGTCATGTTTGTGTTTTGTAAAGAATAAACACGGTCCATAGACTCGTCCGATCTCAAGAATACATCTGTCACAATTTGAATTTTGCCGCGTAGAATTCACTTCAGTTTTCTTCTACCCGAATCGGAGGAAAATAATATCAACTCACATACTACAGAACTAAATAGCAAAATATTATTAAGGTTTGAATTATATTGTGTAGTCCAATAAAGAAGATCTGCTGAGGTAGATATAAAAAAAGTAAGGTAATATTTTAATAATTTATTTCATCATACGTGTATAACATCGACACATTGCCAAATGTATTTTACATTCGAATTTATATTACAAACAGTTTACTTACTAATAAAAAAAATCTATTTACAAAATTGTTTTATCGTGATTTTAATAATAAGTAAATCTACGTAAATATTAAAGTATGTTCTCATTTAAGCACGCTCGTGAGCAATTATTCTGCCTATTCAATCATCAAGCTCTAGGACAACAATAAATATATTTTTATGGAATTTTTATACAGTATGTATTTATAATTAAACACATTTAATTAAGGGTGATGTCAGGCCACACAAATTCAGTAATATTTTAATTTAAGACCACTACGGCAGCTCTGACACCATGTTATTTTATTTTATATTATATTCATTAAAACATAAATATATTAAAAATGAAGCCCTGTATAAAATTGTATCTACATTTAAAGACATGGACAGACCAAGTTAATATAATAATTATTTTCATAAACACTCTTGCTAAAAAAAAGTTCCGATATTATTCGTATAATTTTAAAGATCAGTCTAACATTCGATAAAATTTACATTTTTATTTCTACCTGTTATGTATTAAATAAGGCTATGGCCAAATTAGAGGCCAGATGTTTTAGTTGACTGAAAAAAAAGAAATTAAAAGTTTGTGTTTACACTATAAAACCTTAGCCACAAAACAAAGAATAGACATTAGAAAAAAATTGAAGTTCTGAAATGATTTTTTTTTCTTCAGGCTACTCTGTAGCGTGGTGTATAGTTTATAAATGTACATTAAATACTTATAAATCAATTATGTTTCGAATGTGGCAGGTACGCATTTAAATATCTGTTTTTGAGAATTCAATAACCTAGAAGGATTAATAATGATTTATTCGCATACCAACATTGTCGCTTATTGCGTGAATGAATGAAAATTTCTATATATCCTGTATGCAACGTATGAATAGGGCTTCGACTCGTCCAACAGTACAACTCATAAACACTTTGTGAATAACGACATAAATTTATAAGATTCGGAGTCGAAACTCAGCGCGTACTGTGACACCCGTAAGTCCGTAAGTCCCGAGACCTATCGCTAAGTGTGGCTCGCTCGTCGTGGCTAAACGTATTTTAAAAACGTATAGGACTTACGGGAGTCATTGTGCGCATACCCTTAGTCTCGACTCAATCTTACCCAAAGACACTCAGACTAAGACACCGTTCGCACAACAATCATTAAATAAAATTTATTATTATGTCAACCTTAACCTACCAGCTACAATACAATTATCTACACTTGCTATGCTTAGTCTTAAATAATTTGGTGTAAAGATCCGTCTTAGAGTTTACCTAATTAAAATTGTTTTATTTTATTACGCACCTATAATTCCTTGAAAATATTATAAGTACCTACATTGTTTGATCCAGTGCTATCTTAATAATGGTGCGTGGGTAAGATTCAGGTTTAGCGTTAAGTATGTCATAAACGCGTATTAACATGCGCGAGTCAGTAAACCTTAGTCTCGTCTCTATTTCTTACCCTTAACCTTACCTTAGCTTTAATCTTAGAGATTAGAAATTAGTTGATGACAGTTTCCAGATGACCACCGGATCAAATATGTAGATTAAGTTAGGATTAAATATAAAATCATTACTTAATAGTGCAATGAATAAATGCCTTGAAATGCGAGTATTTCGCAGTAAATAAACGAGTGTTATTAGAACATAGAAATATGTAATTATAAAATTGCAATGTGCACCATGTTTTTCTAACAACCATAATAATATTAAACTAGGAACGGTTTTACGTCATATAATTAATTATGATTAAAATGTTGCTATTCAAAACTGATAAATCTAGCAGATTTTTGAATTTGTAGCCACTCATTCCACGACGTAAGCTGTTCAGTGGGTATGGAAATATTATACTTTAAATAGTAAAAACCGATTCAAAAGTAATTTCTAATAAAAGTAATAGTTTAATTAATTTATTTTCGGTGAGTATAAAGTCCCGGACAGCTTATATAGTAGAATAGACATAAGTGTATAACAAATACATGTAATCATAAAAGTCTATTAAAATTCCTTAATGCAAGCGAGTATAACCAAGGAATCGTGCTTAGGGGCCCTAGATATGATCAGCGCAATGTAAGTCAATAATATAATTTGTATGGGAATGGTCATGTGACCACCCTAATATCTTTTTCATACAAATTGTATTACGATAACAGATCACGTCCGCCTCCAAGTATTCTAAGGCCCCTGACTGCGATTTATAACGACATTTATAGTGACATTGTGCTTTATCTGAAATATTTAAGGGCTGAGACTAGAAGGAACTTTTCTATAAATAAGTCGGAATCGAGAGCGGCGATGTGAGCAGCTCTGCCAACCAAAGCGCTTGCCGTGTGGGGCAATGCGTGCTGAACGTCATACCGTACCACGGCTACTGAAGACGCACGAGCTGCAAGTGGTGATACCATGTTGTGGACCTGAAAAGTCGTCTCCCAAATTATTATTTGGTAAACAGAGACTAAATAAATAAATAAATAAATATATAAAGTGTAGCTTTTATTTCATTTTACAAAGACTAGTGAACAAGAAATCGAATAGCTATTCGAGGTTAATACTGTATTTCTGAATTGGTTACCATTTCCCTGTAAGCTTGTCCCAGTAACGAAGTGTCCTTAGCAGCCGCTTTGCAAAGCTCAAGCCTCGCGGAGTGCAAAGGTACGTAACGGTCCTGTCCAGATCCACACAGCAGGATATGCTTGAAATGATGTAACTGACTCCTTTCACTCAGCCGATATAGAAATGACCGCCGAGGGTCCGATGCATCCCGCAGAGACAGTTGAAGAAGCGAGCCAGACTTCTTCCACTTTTGCATAAACCACATACCTGTAACAGGTTAGTTTAAGTCTTAAGTCTTATGATACAAGAAAAAGTCTAGATGAACCATTGCCACGATTTAAGTAGTGCCGCTGGATGGAGTGAATAACTGATTTACAATATTATTTCGATTCTAGCTCTGCAGTTACTGAACTTATAGTATGATTAATCTTGGAAGAAATAGGTAGGAATAGGATTCAAGAGTTAACTTTATACGTTTTTAAACAAATAAAAGTTCCCTTATCAAAATACTATATCTCACAAACTAATGTTTGTAAAATTTACGCAAGTGTCTTTTTAATATTAGTAGCGCCATCTATGTGCCAGCCTACGAACTTTTCAGCCGTTCGCGAAGTTTGACTCGCGATTGTTAAACTCCCAAACTTTTTATACAAATATGTCAGGGGTATTAGATAGACGCTAACGTCTAAATCTTTTGATAGAGTTGCACAACAGTTGTACTCGATTGCATGCAATATCAGACAGATGACAGAATATATAGGTAAGTATACAATTTTATTAATGAATATATTTACCTGCATTAACAAGTCCACTGGAGTTATACAATGTGCCCAAGTGTGGACCACTTAGAGAGAGGAATGTATGTAAACGTCCAAGGAAAGGTTTCATTTGTGGTCTAGCCAGAGCAGACCGAATTATAATTGTGCCTAAGGAATGTCCCACGAAACTCATTCGCGCTGGTTCACCGGCGTGCTGTACGTGGGTAAGTATTTCTTGAACTAGTCTGAAAAGAAACCGTCGGCTTCTGAATATGCAAATATTTTTTTATTATTCTCATTAAATAAGTTTTAGGAACAAATTGGATATTGTATTTTAATGTGTTGAAAGAAAAAAAAATATAAAATATAGTATAGGTATAACAAATATAGTAAATTCTGCAAGATCTTTCAAACTGAAATGTTTTTTTTACTAGCGTTAATAATAAAACATCTGTGTCTTCCAATGAGGGTCTTGGGCTTAACCTCATCATGCATAACAAAGTTGGTTGTATGCCTTTTTAGTACGAATTAAGAATTGTTACGAAGAGTCATTACTTAAGAGGGAGCAGGCCGAAGATCGACTTTCTTGGATACGGGGCAAAAAAATAGTCTATAATTTGCCTTTATTATTAGTAAATTTAAAAGTACTAAAAAGTATTTATATAATAGAACCAAGTTATCATACCTATCCGTCATTGTATCAAAATCGGAAAATGTATCTCCTTGATTTCGCTCCGACATAAGAAAGTCCAATCGGGCTCCTGGCAGACCTAACTCTAGGTAGGTTTTGACTAAACGCAGATCCGCAGCATTTCCATCCAACCCATGGACACAAACAATGATGTGAAGACCTGGAATTGGTAAGTAATGATACTAAAATATCTTGGAAACAGTCCAGTTACAATTAATTCACATTGGTTCGTGGTAATGTTCATTAAACTATAGGCCCTTATTCATAAGAAAGAAACCAGGCAGTAATTGTATCGTTTCTTTTTAACACACCGTGAACTTAATCCGATAGAAAGAGACGAAAGAGTACTTTAAATAAAGATTGTTAATTAGACTGATTTAGTTTTTACGAATAAATGTTAGTCCGTCTATTTAAGAACAACATGATACGTCCAGTAGCAATACTACGAGTACTCAGTCACTAAGAACTATGATCATTCTTCTTAGAGTTAAAGTGATTCGGCACCCTAAATACTTTTACTGGCAAGATGGTTTTTTTTTTTTTTATAGAACAGGGGGCAAACGGGCAGGAGGCTCACCTGATGTTAAGTGATACCGCCTCCCATGGACACTCTTAATGCCAGAGGGCTCGCGAGTGCGTTGCCGGCCTTTTAAGAATTGGTACGCTCTTTTCTTGAAGGACCTTAAGTCGAATTGGTTCGGAAATACTTCAGTGGGCAGCTGGTTCCACAAAGTGGTGGTTCGCGGCAAAAACTGCCTTGAAAAACGCTCTTGTGGAACGGCGGACGTCGAGGTGATACGGGTGGAATTTCTTATTCTGCCTCGAAATAGTTAGGTTGCTTATTATTAGTTAAATACTAATTAGGTTGGAATGCCTGACCAACTAAAAGCCTCGTATCAAAATAACTGTGTTTATATATATATACCTTCTGGGTTAAACATTCTGTACTCATCGCTGATATGAAAGTATGGCAAGGAATTCTCGACCGGTGGGAAGTCAGAATATATTGCACCAGGATATTTCACACTTTGCCTAAATTCATCTCTACATTTTACAAACAGTCTTTCCGATTCCGCGAGGCCGAATATACTCACTAAATTGCTTTCACGCTCTGAAAAATAAAAACAAATTGGTTTTTTTATCTTAATTTATCGTTATCTAGATATCTAGATCTAACCGTTATTGGTTTAGCTATTTAACCACGAGTAAGAAACATTCACTCAGACATGCCAGGGGTATGTATGAGTCAGAGTGATATTTGGTTTTGTAATACGGAATTCAAACTTAATACTAAACTTGACTTTTACGGTTTACCCTTAGTTACCATAATAATAATGAAGACAATATTGTATTGGTACAAATTCTGATACCTTACAACAATATTCTTAAGAAGTTAATACTAATTTGCCAATGTTTCGGGTTTTATCTATGACACTAATTATGAGAATGTTGATATTTTCCACCTTACCAAAGAGAATGCGAGTAAACATTTGAATAGGCGGGAAGACTTTGGGTTTAGCAGTAACAATTTAGTTTTTTCTTTGAAAAATAAAGTATTATTCTTAGTTAAATGTTAAATTTCAGTTTTTTTTCTCTTTTTGCCTATTAATGTACTTATCTGTTTTGGCTCGTTTACTCGTATTGTCTAACGCCCGAACCCAATAATTAATGCACAATCTCAGATTGAAAACAATCTGAGATCAGACCGTGACATTCGATCGATCTCCTTTATATAATCCCAATAACCAAACCCTACGAAGACAATCCATTTTTGGCGACGGATAAAATGCTCTTTATCGTTCCATTTTACCGAGTTTTCACTCATATTTGATAATCAATGTAAACCAAATAAAGTGAATAAAACCGTAAAAATAACATTAAAATATACATGTGTATGTTAAAAATATAACAAACAATTTTTTTAATTATTAAAAAAACTGATGTAAGTTAAAATCTGTTAAAATAATTAACTGTTGAAATCTAGCTTTCGTCAACTGTCATTTTCATACAAAGGTCTATCCACAGACACCGATACGACCTCCCATGGATAGCTTGTATCGACAGATGGCTATTTTTAATCTGTCGAATGATTATTGGCACACTTGGTTCAATATTTGGATTAAGATTACTATCCCAGATGGTGGATTATAGATTGAGATAGGTTATTGGGTTCGGGCGTAAGTGTTTTGTTTTATAATATGTATGTTATCTGTAAGATTACTAAGAAATAAATACAATTAGTCGTTATCTGTTTGTAAAGCTGTAAAATTATAATCGCAAAGTTTAAGTGTAGAAGCTTATTTGTGTTAATACTTGGTAATTACTAGTTACCTTTATTATTTTCATTTCTCGAAGCAAGTTCTCCCGTACTTTGACTTTTATTAAGAGTGCTTGTGGCTGAAGAGGCTGACACGTTTGAAGATTTTTGAGGCCGTAACTTTCTCCTCTCTATTATGCCTGGAAATATACAAAAATGTCATACTTGCATAGTTACTAGTTACATAGTTACTAGTTAGTTACTTATATAGTTTACTTGTATGGTGGAACAATACATTTTGTGCTGACTGCTGTCATATATTTTTTTGTTTTGCTTTGCTCTGTATCATATTTTTTTATTAGTGAAACTTTCTGTGGATACATCCAATGTGTTTATTTTATGTTTTATTTTTTACTTTTTTCATTGTATAGAGATGTATCTGTTTTGTTTCCTAAATAAATAAATACAGTCTGGTGTGTGTTGCGTACACAATTAAACCGATAATAATTTATTTTAAACTAAACAATATTTTAAGAGAGACCTACCTTCACAAACATGATATAGTGGGTTATCTAATTGGAGACTTGGTGGCTGTTCCATTTTTTTGGATTTGGATGGTGTGGACGACTTACTGCTTTGACGGCTGAGCATTGGCGATTTTGACGGAGGATCCTAGAAAATATGAAGTGAATATATTATTCAGCATAGTTAAAATAAGTACGAACGTAAAGAGGTAATAAATTAACAACTACTGGGTTTTGACTTTTGACTTGCGTTCGATTTCATATTAGGTATCAACATTAAATTGATATAAATTTAAAAGCAATAGGTATGCATTCTAACATAACAAGTATCAGAATCCTATATATAAAATACTGTTTAAAATACCTTAAATTGGTCCGGAGGAGGCGGGGCATCTCTAAACTGCTGAGGGGGTGGCAAATGCTCATAATCATTGTCTCCTTCAAAGTGGCTTAAATTTAGTTCCGATTTTGCTTTACCCTGGTACTTTTGGACTGCTGCAATTGGACCACCTTTATGTTTCTTACAGGGTCGGCCAACGGTCAAACTTCGGATTTCAGCTGCAATTAGTTTCTCTGTATATTGTATCCTGTCTCTCAACTTTTTATCTAATGTATTTGATGTTTTTGGTTGTGGTTCAGGCTTTGGAGGAAGCTCCTTTCTGTTATAAGGGTGTAAATTATCTGCAATTGTTTGAGATTTTTTCACAGCCCCTTCACTTGATTTTGAAGTGGATGCATATGATTTACCTTGAATCGCACTGAATGAATTATGTCGTTGATTAACTTTAAGGCTTACTTCTGAACACTGCTTGCAAGCGGCAGGACAGGTATCAGATGTACAGCCTGTATCAATTCCATTACTTTGCATTACCTTATTATATTCACACTGACTATCGGTGCATATTGAATCACTACAAATTGTACACTCCTCACATACTTCTTTATCACAGCACTCTATTTTACCCTCTGGATCATTATCTTCAACTTTTACTGCTAATTTCATTAATCTTTCTCTTAGTTGTTCGCCATTGAGGACACTTCTTTTAAAGTCTCTTAATTTCTCACTATCTCGTTTTCTGGCCTCAGTGGGAGTTTCATAAATTTTATTACTTTCTTTTGGATTTACTCGGTTTCTAGGCGGTGCAACGTTCTGGTTTACACTACTACCATTATCCGGAGATGATGGAACCGAACTTCTTCCGCTTGAGACCCATCCGCTTTGTTCACTTAAGCTTGAAGTAGAACTCGAGCTCACTTTATCTTCTTTATTAAGAAAATTCTCTGGAGGCAATATCTTAAAATCTTTATCTGTGATATCTAAGGGTGGTGAATCAAATGCAGCAGGTGGTGGTGCTAAGTTAGGAAGTGATTCAGACCCAAACGTATTATTCAAATTTGGTTCATCTAAGACGGATGCTGCACTTCTACAATGTCTTAATTCATTGCCATGATCTAGGCTGTAGGGAACGCTGGCTGAGGATTCTAAACGTCTTAATTCAAATGGTATACTCTCGTCACTCGACGAAGATGCAGCTTCCGACATAAGTTGACTCATTTTCTCTGAAGGTTTATGTTTGGAGCGTTTATCAGGTTTTCCACTTGACCTTCCACTCCTTGGTGTTGCTAAACCAGACTTCGGAGTAGCCCTGCCTGATTTGGGCGTTGCTAAACCAGACCGCGGAGTAATTCCACCAGACTTAGGTGTTGCTTTACCTGATTTTGGAGTAGCTCTATCGGACTTCGGAGTGCTTCGATCTGATTTAGATGTATGGCGATCTGATTTACTATCTCTTGATCTTATAGAATGGTGACTGCTTAACGAATCACGACTAGAGTTTATTTTTGTAGTTTCTTTGCCTGCCTGATTTGGTTTCGATTCCTTTGAGCGACTTCTTTTTTGTCTGACCGAGGCCATAGTTGAATGTGGAGTTGATGGTGGAGTTTTTGAATATGTTGATTTGGATGTACCATCACTACTTCTATCTAAAGTCATCACAAACCCACTATCGTCACTGCTTTTACTAGATTTTTTATGATAGTTGTGAATAAGACTTCCCGTGGTAAAATCATAGCTCCAATCACCTTTTTGTAAATAGTAATTGAGTTCGTGTCTTAGTTGATTTCGTGCTGCTTCAATATCTATATGTTGAGTGTCTACATTTTGCTGAAACACATGCGTAGAATTAGATCTATGAACATGCTTACTTGATACTAAGTTACTTTGATCAGTCACTTGAATTTTACCACTTAGCGGTGGAAAAGAACTACGCGGAGGCAACATAGGACGGGGTAAATTTACAGAATAGCCTCTTTGAAATTCTAGCGGATTACGAATACTATTACTAACTTGCATTGTACCCTGATTACCGAAAGCATAACCGTAAATTTGGTTTGAATTCGACTTGATCGCTCCATTATAATTATATTCTACGCTATGAAATACATCGTTGTTGCCGCCATGGTTGTTGAGCGTACATGGGTTTTTGTATTTTTCTCGGAATTCACTAATATTTCTTCTATAGTCGTCACCTTTAGAAGCACATCTTGTGGTTGTACTAGTAGGATATGAAGTAGTAGTTACACTTCTAGGAAGTGTGGTTGGTTTTGGTTGCTGCGGGATTGCGTACGTCTTAGGATAATTGACTGATGCATTCGAGTTATTTCTAACATTCTTAGTCAATGTCTGAACGCTTAGTGGAGTCATATTTTGTGATATTCGTAGTTGATCCAACGATTTACTGTGTCTCGCAGGCAAAGTGCTAACTCCACTTGTTATTTCGTGCTTTTGACCGAGCACTTCATTCCGATCTGATTTATCTTTGCCCACACGCGTATTTGCGTTTTTTGCACCAGTAATGTCTAATAGAGTTGAAGCGGAATATCTTGATAATTGTTGCCCTTGTTGGATCGAGCAAGAAGAAAAAGCATTATTTGGTGGCAATTGAATTTCAGTGATTTTATTATTTTGAACTATGTATCGGTTTCGCCCTGTTATTTCTAGATTTTTATTGTGGGGTTTTGTAGGTTCTACTACGCTTTGTTTTACTACAGTTCTTTTGGGTGAACCACGTGCAGATTTTTGAGGAGCCAAAGTTAGCGTTGCTTGTACGACGTTGGAAGATGCCTTCCCAGTAGTATATTGTGGTTCTAACACATCCATATTTTTCGGTAGTGTCAACGTCACTCTTGACGCTTCAGATGAAGGCCTCCTTGAATCCATCATGGAGCTAACGCTGCAGGCACAATCTTCTCCCACCGATTCGGAGCATAAAAATGGATCTGAAAAAGTATTAAATTTAATTACGTATTTAAACTTAATTATTAGAATATTGAATTAATTTAAATATTTACCACTGCCTGATTTACTTGCACTAGAGTTCAAGAAAGATCGCCGTCTAGCAAATTCTGCTGTGTCTTGATATCTGAAAATATGTATTTTATACGGTTTTTTTTGACGTTTCATTCAAAATTGATGTACCTTATAAATATGTCCAACTTTTTGCATATTATTAACCAAGTCATAATTACATCATATCTACAATTAACTAATTAAAATCTATAACAAAAAAACAATAACTAACCTTAAAATATAATAACTAAAATATATTATTAAAAGGAGTCCCTTTTGGCATGGTTCCGAAGATACTGGCACCGTTCCCTTTTTGAATTGCTAGACTAAATCTTTGTCCGAGGTAGCTGCCAGCTCTTCTGTCTCATGTGATGTCGACCAACCTTTTTTTTACCTACTACCTTTTCGACCATACAAATTAACGTACAAAAACACAAATAAATTAAAAATACTAACCGGTCTTCAAAAATTATGGGCATTATATGTGGGTCGCCATCTAATGCTATGCAATGTACAGGCAAAGGTGGAAGCAGGGCTAGATATCGGGATCTTCGCGCCATATCGCCTACACTTTGATATGACTGATAATTACTATCGTAGCAACCTGCTAGTGAGTGCCGCGGATTGTCTAGCACAAAGAAGCACTCGGCGAATCGCTTGATACTGTAAAAAAACAATCATATTTAAAATATAATAATTTATTAAATAAAAATGTTCAATTTTTATTATCTTTATGTAGTGAAGGTAAAGTTATTATATTTGTAGATACGAAATGAACATGAAAATATTAGAATCATTATTTTTACCGAAGAGCGTGATGTCTAGCAGCTAGCGCATGATGCACGTGTGGTCTATCGGAGGTATGGTGTAAGAATGCACGCCATCTAAGCGTTACCTCAGCACATAACCTCGCTATGTCATGTGCTGCCCCCGTCGCCCATTCTTCTTCTTGTCCAGCATCTGATTTCTGAAAGGAATGTGATGACGATTTCATTACTCCATTATATATAAATAATATAGCATTTTTATTTTGCCTGAATATATAAAACCTTTAAATATATCACTAAGTAGCTTTAATCTTTAAATAGCTTCATATTCTTTTTGAGAACATCATCTGCTACACATAGTTCACAAAATTCAAATCTTTTACCTTACAAAGATCGCCGTTATCTGTCATTCTTTGAGCGACTTCGTCGACAATGGAGTTAGATGATTCATCAGGAGTTAACGTTACTCCGGTGGAACCACACACAGCTAACGCACTCTGCAAGCCTTCTAATGATCCAAGAAGTATGCCACAAACTTCGGCATGCACTTGTCTGAAATCATAGAATTTTACGATTAAATTTAATGTAATTAAAAATAGTAAACCTAATAAAAAAATAGTCTACACTCTTTAAGTGTAACTAGTACTCTTGCTATACTGTGTAAATTGTGTATACGGTGTGACGAAAAGATACAGATTGATAATTTAGCGAAAACGGTACTGACTGATTTACTTTTCTATATCTATATCTATACTAATATTATAAAGAGGAAAGATTTGATTTTTTGTTTGTTTGAAATGAATAGGCTCCGAAACTACTGGACCGATTTCAAAAATTCTTTCACCGTTGGCAAGCTACACTATTCCCGAGTGACATAGGCTATGTTTCATTTTCAAAAAAAATAGGGATGCTTACTATAACTTGAATAATCTAACCCAAGGTGTAAAAAAATAAACAAAAAACTTCCTTCAATCGCGTGCGAAAACTATTATGTATTTCAGAACACATCACTATCTATAAAAAATGTCGCAATAGCATGTCTCTATCTTTTATAGTTACGTCACAATAAGTGTCCTTTTATTAATTTTTTTTTATTAAAATACCACCGCTAGAAAAGGCTCTTTATTCGTACCTAGATCAAATTGATCCTTACCAAAAAATAAAAATATATATATATTTATTATGGAACATAAGATACAGGTATCACTTAAACCACGTCATTAAATTTGAATCTGTTGGCACCTCTACTCATCGGCAAAGAAGACAGAGGGCCGAGAGAAAAAGCCGGCGTAAAAAACTTTCGGTACTCTTTTAAAATAGCAAATCATCAAACAACACTTATTTTAAAACAAATACCGTAAATTAATTAGAAGTAGCCTGTCTAGCAATAGTCCCAGGCCATTTATCAACTAGATAATCGTTAACTTTATAGTAAGCCATTTTACACAGCTTTTCTTTAATACATTTCTTAAATTTATTAAAAGGCAGAGATAAAAGAGCCTCTGGGATTTTATTAAAGAAGAGTATCCCTTTTCCCAAAAAAGAATTACTAACTTTAGATAGTACGGGGAAATTGCAGCCTGCGTTTGTTCCGAGTATTAACATTGTGCGTAATATATTCTATTCTAGTAAACTTATCGCTATTTTTGTATACATACATAATATTTTCATAAATATATTACGAGGGAATATTTGGTTGAAAAGCCAAGCTCTTAGCCCTGAAGTGACTCGTTTACTCGCCGTGTATTGTTATTTCTATGTGCCTATTTAAAGCTTGGCAAAGGCAATGCCACGCCATGGGGGAGGGAGGGGTTAAAAATGTTAAAAAACATCACGTGATTAACGGACAGCCCCCCGAGTCACTTAGTTGCTACAGGCCTTTACCCATATACAGTTATGTTAAAGCATATTGGAAGTTTATCATTATTGTTTGGTTTCAATAGGAAAATGAATAAAGATCTACCTGGCATGTGCAATTTTGCTCGAATTCCCACCAGCACATTTCCCACCAGAACCGAAAAGAATGTTTTCAAAGCTTCCAGAAGCGTTGAAGCTTGCTCCTGCGTTTTTCATCAGTTTACCCCATTGTTTGCTGGAGCGTGGCGTACTAAAATGTAAAATATTAAAAAATTAGTTTCTTACAGATATGAAATTCTTTTGCATTAATTATCATGCAATTTACGCTACGATATATCAAATATTGCAGCGTTGTTGGCCTAGTGGCTTCAGCGTGCGACTCTCACCCCTGAGGTCGTAGGTTCGATCCCCGGCTGTGCACCAATCGATGTCTGTCACATCATCACACATCTGTCTATGTGCCCATTTAACATTTGCACGAACGGTGAAGAAAAACGTGGTGAGGATCACCTGCTTGCCTATTAGATTGACAAATTATCATAAAACAGATACATAAATCTGAGGCTCCGAATTAAAAAGGTTGTAGTGCCACTGATTTATTTTATATCCAATATTTATGATAAAAATCTCTGTTTATTAGAAAATCCTCATTTATATGTAGTGTAAATGTAAGTTCAAATGTCGACTACTATATTCGGCCACTCGCTAGGTGAAGTTCGTGTAGAAATCGGCCCGACTTTATTTAGACAATAGTAATACTGTGTTTTATCCCTATAACTCCTTAAAGTCATATAACTATATATATATATATATATATATATATATATAGTTATATATAGGTATATAAGTTACTAGAGAGTGCTTAGCTATGTAGTCTTTTAAATTTAATTAAGAAACCTGTGAGTAACAGACAAAAGTTATTAAAAAGCGTACTTACCAACTTTGAACATAATGCATGATGCTTTTCCTGAGAGACATGTAACAAACGAATTTCCTGACATTTATTAGCTTACAAAACTGATAATTAGCATGCAAGATTAGGTTATGTGATGACTTTTCATGCTGAAATGTAAAAAAATCAAATAAATTGAGAATCTTTCGACCTCGATGTAAAAGTGTAGGTAGGCTGAAAAGTTCGTATATATTATACGTATATATGTATACAAATACCTTTTGTAGTTATTTTATTTTATTAAAATAACATAAACGAGTTAAGAATTTTGATACGTTTTACTTAATTAGACTTACTTTATATAAGGTTGATGCAACGCGACCAGGCTTGCATGGATGGTGATAGAGATAGCTGACAGGTGGAAATAGTCGAACAGCACAGGTAAATGATAATGCAAGCCGTTCGAAGGTTGGAAGTGGAGTTTCAGCACGCGGCAGGAGACTGGTGCTAAAGTGCTGGACTGGACACCTTCGCTGCACCACAACTCCACTCCGAGGCTCCATTCTGCTCTCTCTAGAGACTCCTTCAGATTGCGACTGTCAACTATAATAGAACATATTGTATATTTCTGATTAGATCAGCTCAAATATAAATGTAACTTAAGTCCCGATATATGCCCGACGGCTTTAACGTACATCTTTACTAAAAAAAAGTGCGTGCGTACAAAGTACACATGTCAGAAGTGAAACTTCTTTGGCAAACTAATTTTTAAATAACAATTCTTGTTCCTATTTATACAAATCTAAAACTTTAGATTTCAGAGACTTAGAGGGAGGGAAAAAGGAAGATATGTTAGGAATTTAATAAATTTAATTGTCATTAAAATATTAAAAGTGCCGAAAATTAATACAAATAATAAAAAAAAAATTATTTATTTCTTCGGTAATAAAAACACGTGGCCTTTTAATTTACAATTCGTTATTTGAAATTTCAATAAATTTCACTTCAAAAATTATTTTCTTAATTAGATAAAAAAAAATTGGAAACTTTTATACAATTCTCGGGGTAGTAAAGTAGTAAAACCCAATAGTTACGAAGTTTGAATCTTCTTACATTAATTCTTGATTTCATTGTGCCCTAAATCTTTGTAGTTAATTTTATGTTTTCTAAAACGTTTCGTGTAACCGAGATGTCACTGGCCTAAATCGTGTAAGATTCATTTTGCATATTAGGTCATCCTCTGTGGCGAATTGCCAGCAATTTCATGAGCAGATATATCATTCCCCGGCTAGTGTAAATTTCTTCAATCATGAAAAGGTTGTGTAATCATTAATATATGCAATTTATTATTATTTCATGATAATATTCATTTGCGATGGTTTCGAATGTTAGTTATTTCGACTATGTATTTGCGTATTGTTCCCACGAGAATGTAAGTGCGTGCTCCTATTTCACCATGTCTCCCGCTGATAGAGGACAAAGCTTTGTTTTTAATTTATTTTATTATAATAATTAACTATTAATTGCTTAAAATTTCATGTGGAACGTAGTGTAATGGTTTCAGCTCCTTAGAAACATTGTGTAAAAAGAGTGGCGGAGAGTTTATTGCAAGTTCTTCTCTTCCGTTCTACATCCTTGATTTGAGAACTGGCAGTGAATGTAAAGTTAGAAGCTTTTAATGTATATTTTATTTTTGTTCTACGTTCATAAGTGTACATTGTTGTTACCTAATAACCGTAACCTAATAAATGATTTTGATTTGATTTGATTCGAAGACACAAGAAGAACCGAACAATTATATTAAAAGTGGTTAAATTATTATTAAAAATTAATTAACAATGGTTTATTATAATTATTAATTAAAGTGAATTAAATTTTTAATAAAAAACTAACTCTTCGTCAAGTTCTTTAAAAAGGACTCTAGATGGAGTGACATGAAACCAGGCGGAATTGGGTAGTGGGTTTGTTAACTCTGTGAAATGTTTTTTGGTATTTGAATAGAAGATTTAGATCTTCAGAGATGTAATTGGATGAGATGCGACTGGAAAGGTCTTATTACCTAGCAAATGCGCTCTGAAGTGTACAATGTCCCGCAAAGTGATCTCTTCATTTCTGTACATAATCTGGAAGGTTCTAGAGGCAGCCAGGCCTCCAATGAGAGAGGCGGCAGCTGCCGGCCTCCCCGTCCTCGCCGCTCCATTGCCGCTCGATACAGTAGCTTCAATCTGCACCGGTACTTTCGGCGAGACTCGTAAACCGATGCGAACTTGGTAGAACCTGGAACAGGGTTAGTATTGGTAAAGTTTGCGAGTTGTTTGATTTAATTTCTTCGATTATCGGGTATAGAGCAGTGTTGACCTAGTGATTTCAGTGTGCGACTCTCATCCCTGAGATCGTAGGTTCGATCCCCGACTTTCTTTCTATGTGCGCATTTTACATTCGCTCGAACGGTGAAGAAAAACATCGTGAGGAAAACGGCTTGCCTTAGACCCAAAAAAGTCGACGGCGTGTGTCAGGCGCCACTGATTTATTATTGGGTTATTATATAAGCACAGAATTCTTAATGTCTTGTTCAGATTTTGTATTTAAAGCAGTCTGTGATATTAGAAGATTCTTGCTAAAACTACCTATGTTACCTGCATGGGTAGTACTACCTAGCCAAGCGGTTTTGAAATATTTGGCTAGCTCCGAGATTACAGCTGATATGATCAAGCCAACTAAACCAAATCTTGCTACACTATTTTGTCATGTGAAATGTCCAACGTGGTGATTATGTTATCATGGGAACATATTGGTACAAAGCCAATCTTGACTATTATTGTTTAGTATCTATGCAAGATGCGATTAATATTTATTTTTGATGTGAAACCTCTATAGCCGCACGTAAAACCGATTTCTGCCGTGGCGACGCATGCCGTGGCGACGCGCCACGCTATATGATGGTATATATATACAGTCTATATGCAGTAGTGTGTACGGTGTTGTGTATTTGGAAATCACTGATTAAACGAATTAAGTAGTCACGATTTGAAATAAAATCGTAAATTTTTGTATTCAATGAAAATAAATGTTTATTCAATAATAATTTTAATTTTATATTTTAATTATTCAATAATAAATGTTTAGTCATCGTTAACTGGAAATTTTTTTTTTATATTTTATTTTATCATTATGATATATATATTATATAGTTATCACAAATCACAATCGGTTCTTTTCTGCATATTACTTTTACAAAATAATGTCGATGTTTCACATCTGCCAGGCGTCCCGTGACGGCTCACATTTTTTTATTTATTTATTTATTAAAACTTCGTTGCAGAAATAATACAATTGACACAATTAAATGAAAAGGAGGGCCCACTGGCGGCCTCATCGCTTTCGAGCAATCTCTTCCAGGCAACAACTGTGGAAAAGGTATTGAATTAGATAAGGTGATAGAAGTGCAAATAAACATAATAAATATTGTTATTTAGACAAAACAAATGGAACAAAAGAAAACAATTAATACTTATGTAAACTGTGAACAGGACAATATTAAAAAAAGGACACATAAAAAAGAAAAACTGCACATGAATCACGATCATTTTAGATCAGTTTCACACCAGTGAGTACGAAAGTTAGGGATAATATTTCTACGAGTGAAGCCACCCAAGTCACTAGGGTTCTTTTTAAAAGAAATAAAAATGATCTAGTTATTGAGAATCCTGACACCTCTCATAAAGATAAACAACCCCGAGCAATGACACCTTGGAATGAAACAATAAGTCATTAAGAACAAATGCACATTAAGAAACAATAAGTCATTAAGACTGCATTCCTAAGATGACACCAGTGACCACCGGCATTCTACCCCGCGGACGTCGCATCTTTTGTATATAAGCAGAAGACTCGTGACAACTGGTCATTCACATCACCACCTAGCACTAGGCTCTAGATAATCTTAAGTAATTTGTGTAATCTTTTAAATCTTAAGTAAATTTGTATATCTTTAAAATAAAAAGTGTAATCTTTTAAATAAAGTTTTTTTAAATATCTCACACGTTGAGATATTTTGACTGGCGCCCAACGTGGGGCCCAGCAACGTAATTTCTCGTCGCATAATAAATAAATAATTTAACAACGCGATCATCGATCCAGTTGATTTCAACGACCAAGGAATTACGAAGTTTTCTTAAAAACGAAACGCTGGGTAACACAAGAAATAAATAAGTCAAAATATCAAGAGGAGAAGTGAAGAAGGACATGTTCCGGGAACTACTACAAGGTCTTCTGTAAGTACCTTTGCATTTTAAATCCCGTCAAAATTCCTTTCTTTCTCAAACCTCCGACTTTTGTATATAATAGAGTAAGTGTTAGTGATTGTGGTGTGAATCACCCTCCTTCTAGTAGTGAGGGTAATAACAACTTGCTCCATAGTGTGCCAAGTTCATTAGATAGTAATACCAACTTGCTCCATAGTGTGCCAAGTTCATTAGATAGTAATACCAACTTGCTCCATAGCGTGACAAGTTCATTAGATAATACTAACTTGTTCCATAGTGTTCCAAGTTCATTAGATTTTTTAAGTATACAAACAAAAAAAGGATTAGAAATAATGGATCCTAAAACTTTATTAGCATACGTCCCATCTTATAATGGTGACCCAAACAGATTATATAACTATTTAAACAGAGCAAAACAATGGTTAATGCGCGTGGGAGGTGAGTCCCCAGATACTACTATGTTACTTATAAGTAAGTTAGAAGGCAAAGCAGCCGCATGCGTGAGTATGATGGACCATGAATTAAAATGGGCAAACATAGAGGAAATATTAAAAAGTGAATGTGGTGATAATCGTGAACTTAATACATTATTAATAGAAATAGTGAATTTAAAACAAAAAAATACATATAGTGAATTAATTTTTGAGTTGAAACAAAAATTATTTTATATGAAAAGTAAGTTAATGGATACTTATAGAGATAGGAATAGGGTAGAAGATATGATGATACCATATGTTAATGTAGCACAAAATACTTTGCGCAATAATCTTCCATATCACGATCAAAACTTTATTTCAAATTGTAGTTTTACAGAATCTGTAAATCGGGTATTAAATTTTGAAGCAGAGGGAAGATTTGATAATATAAAACAAAAATTTTCGCAAATTTTACCTCCACCAAAGATTATACAAAATTATATTAAACCACACTATCCGATGTATAATGCAGCGGGACCTAGTTACCAGTATCCGCGATCGTATAACATACCGCAACAACATTCGAGACATGTTTATCCACCAACACAAAGGTCAATTAATCAAAGAATACAATCAAACAGACCAAATAATGCTTGGATACCGAATCCAAATAATGTATTTACTAAACCTAAACATGATTACTTTAGGGGTCAACAACAACATTATCCTAATCAAAAGTTTCAACAAAATCGGTTGCCAAATGAGACGACTGATGTGTCAATGCGAACGGCTCCTCACCTTAGACCGGGGCAAATAAATTTAGGGAAAGGTATGGTAGCGGAAGCAGTTTTCTTCCATGAGGAAAATATGGGGGAAGATGAATATTATGGATACCCTCATGAATACGAGGAATATAGTGAACAAGCAATTATTGATGAATCCTCAGAGGTTATTAATGAAGAAAATTTTCAATCGGAAGAAAAAGTAATAAAAAAATCATAGAGTTTAATCATGTTAAATCATATTTACCATATTTCGAAACAAATAATCCAAAGTTAAAAATTTTGATAGATACCGGTAGTCAACGTTCTTTTATTACAAAAAAGGCTTCGGAAAACTTTAGTGAATATTATAAACCAGAGAAATTCACGGTGCGAACTTCTCATGGTGTAACACATCACGATGGTCTAATTGAAACACCATTTTGGACAAAATATTTTGGTGATGTAGATAAGGGTAATATGAAATTTTACGTATTTAATTTTAGTGACAAATATGATATTTTAATGGGTACCGACATGATAGAGCAGATAGAAGCATTAATTGATTTAAGGGAAAGAAAATTAATTTTACCAGAAAATGAATTATTGATTTTTCATATGTCTGATGACAACTTATTAAACATTAAAGATTTATGTAAAACGTATAGTGATTTGTTTACCGAAGACGTAACAAATAGCGCAACAACTTCAATACGTCATAAAATTACGTTAATAAACGAGGAACCTATTTATCAACGACCATTTAGGTTACCACAAACTCAACAACAAGAAGTGGATAGTCAAATTCGTAAATTATTAGACGAAAACATAATAAGACCGTCCGAATCTCCATGGTCATCTCCGGTGCATTTAGTTCCTAAAAAAATGGATCAATCAGGTGTTAAGAAATGGAGAATGGTAATAGACTATAGGCGATTAAATGAAGGAACTAAATCCGATAAATTTCCTTTGCCAAATATAGAAGAATTATTTTCAAAATTACAAGGTAATAATTATTTTACAACATTAGATTTAACTTCAGGATACCACCAAATATTAATGGAAAATCACTCTATAGAAAAGACAGCGTTTAGTACACCTAACGGTCATTATGAGTTTCTAAGAATGCCATTTGGTTTAAAAAATGCACCAGCAACTTTTCAAAGAATGATGAATAATGTATTAAGAAATGAGATCTCGCATAATATCTGTTTAGTTTATTTAGATGACATTATAGTCTATTCAAAAAATGAACAGGATCATATAAATAAATTACAACAAGTTTTTGAAGCGTTACGAAAAGTTAATTTAAAGTTAAACCAAAACAAATGCGTTTTTATGAAAGAAGAAATTGAATTCTTAGGACATATTTTAAATAAAGATGGCTTAAAACCAAATCAGTCTAAAATAGAGGTCATTCAAAAATTCCCTATACCAAAAACATTAAAACAAGTTAGAGGATTTTTAGGATTGATAGGATATTATAGAAAATTTGTTCCTAATTTAAGTAAAATTATAAAACCACTTACGGAAGTTACTAAGAAAAACGCTATTATAGATATTACAGATAAGAAATATATAGAAGCATTTGAAAAATGTAAACATTTATTGAGTAATACTCCTATTCTAGCTTTTCCCGATTTCGATAAAACCTTTGTTATAACTACAGACGCTTCTGATATCGCATTAGGTGCTTTATTAAGTCAGGAAAATCATCCGATAGCTTACGCATCGCGAACACTGAGTGAAACTGAACAAAAATATAATACAACAGAAAAAGAATTATTAGGTATTTTATGGGCTGTAACACATTTTAGACCTTATATTTATGGAAGAAAA
The DNA here is from genome assembly GCA_905332375.1 of Pieris macdunnoughi. Classification (NCBI taxonomy): domain Eukaryota; kingdom Metazoa; phylum Arthropoda; class Insecta; order Lepidoptera; family Pieridae; genus Pieris; species Pieris macdunnoughi. Next base: position 5,397,514 of record CAJOBZ010000061.1, read on the forward strand.
TTTATATTAAGAACAGATCATAAAGCCTTAATATGGTTATCAAAATTAAAAGAACCAAATCAAAGGTTAACTCGTTGGAAGTTAAAATTACAAGATTATGATTATAAAATAGAGCATGTTAAAGGTAAAGAAAATTATGTAGCAGATGCCTTAAGCAGAATACAATTACACCACACAAGTGAAGACTCATTAGCTGTACAACATGACGATGACAATAGATCATTAAATACTACACCAGTAAATACAGACACTAATTCTTGGGTGTCAGATAAAGACAATAGGTCATTGAATAACACAATACACTCTTGTCAAGAGAATAGCGATGGAGGCATACCAATTATTAATAGTTATCCACCCAAACGGTTAAGACGTGTAGTGTTTGAAGTTGCTCCGTACAAAAAAGCAAATTATGAAAGAGGTATGTGGTATTTTTATATTCCACCCAATAATGAAGAACAAATTATTAAAGAATTTATGTTAGAATATTTAAGTAAAGATAAATATGCTTTTATCATACCTAATGAAGAATTATATTATAAAGTTACAGAAGTTTATAGGAAGTATTTTGATCATAATAAATTTAAGCCAGTTAGGTATACAAGAAATTTAATTGAAATAGATGACAAGGAAGAACAATTAACATTAATTAGAGAATATCATTTGTTTGAACATAGACATGCTGGTATAGAAAGTGTATATAAACAGTTACGAGATAAATATTATTGGGAAAATATGCGTAAACAAATAAAGAAATATATTTTAAATTGTGAAACATGTAAAAAGGAAAAATATAACAGACATCCTAATGTATCTTTATCTTTAGAAACAGAAACTCCTTATGAGCCTATGGATATATGGCACATTGACTTCATGTCTTTAGAAGGACAATGGTATCTTACAGTTATAGATAAATTTTCAAAGTACGCTATAGTCAAACCATCCGAAAAAAGTAGAGTATACGACACTATAGCAGAAATTTTTGCGTTAATAGGTACACCTAATAAAATTATTCATGATGGTGAACAATCAATGTGTAGTATTATCATGCAAGAACTTTTTAAAACTTATAACATTAAAGATTATACAACTACACCTCAACATCATAAATCTAACTCAGATGTAGAAAGACTGCATAATACTATTCAAGAACTATATCGTTTACAAAGAGATTCTGATCTAGAAAAAAATCAAAAAATTAACTTAATAACACATTCCTATAATAACACGGTGCATAGCTCCATAAATATGACACCATTTGAAGTTCATTTTGGAAGGAAAGCAAAATTACGTAGCTTTGATAATCTCAAAGTAGTTATACAAAATTATACAGCTCAACAGCGGGAATTTTCAAAAAGTTTAAATAAAAATGTTCATGAATTATTAAAACAAGGTAAAGAAGTCAGGAATGAACGAATTAATAGGAAAATTAAAACCCCTAAGATTTATAAAGTAGGTAATGTCGCTTATTTAAAAAATAGCATGGCAGATCGGCATAAAACTAAACCTAGATTTTTAGGTCCATTCACTATAGTCAGTGTAGAGCCACATAATAAGTATAAATTGAGTAATGGTCGATCATATCATGTTGAAGAACTAAATATTGTTCCAGACTCATCTTCTTCGTCACAGCATTCAAGTTCAGAAAATTAACTCCATCAGAAAATGTAATTTTAATAGAATCTTTTATAACAGTAAATAGTCGAATTATAAATCAGATAATATACTTTGTTATTAATATACCATTAGTTAAGATTCAAGTTTATAAGTCAAGGAAAATTGTTCCCATTATCCAAAATAATCCCTCCTGTACCTATCCTATAATGCAAAAGGTTACTTTAGCATACAACGATGAAGAAATCTATGAAGTAGAGGACTGCCAAAATTTGGATTTTCAGATATGTAAAGGAAATTTAATTAAAATCAATACGTGTGAGTCAGAAATACTTAACAAGAAAGAAAGTGACAAGTGTCAAGCTGTTCCAATAAAATGCCCAGTTCAGGAAGTATTTCAAATTTCACCAAAAGCAATATACATGTTCTTTAATAAAACCACAGAAGTAAGTGCAAACTGTAATAATCACCAAGAAACTTTATGGACAAAAGGATCAAACATTTTGTACGGTGAAAACTGTGAATTAAATATTTCTGGTATAAAAATGTTCAAAACCACAGAGTCAAAAGATAAAATGATAATTGCTAATATTGATATTCCAATGATAGAAACTGCATCAGAAATAGACATTGTATATGACGCTACAAAAATCAAGTCTAAGCTGAAGCAACTAAAAACTATAGATTCTTTTAGTGAACACAGACAACATGAAATTATTCAATATAGTTGGATCAGTATTATAACTATAATAATTGTCATTATAATTCTTGTTAAAATTCTCAGATCCAAGGTTTGGAAACCTAGGACTTCGAATTTGGAAGGGGAGAGTGAAGCCACCCAAGTCACTAGGGTTCTTTTTAAAAGAAATAACAATGATCTAGTTATTGAGAATCCTGACACCTCTCATAAAGATAAACAACCCCGAGCAATGACACCTTGGAATGAAACAATAAGTCATTAAGAACAAATGCACATTAAGAAACAATAAGTCATTAAGACTGCATTCCTAAGATGACACCAGTGACCACCGGCATTCTACCCCGCGGACGTCGCATCTTTTGTATATAAGCAGAAGACTCGTGACAACTGGTCATTCACATCACCACCTAGCACTAGGCTCTAGATAATCTTAAGTAATTTGTGTAATCTTTTAAATCTTAAGTAAATTTGTATATCTTTAAAATAAAAAGTGTAATCTTTTAAATAAAGTTTTTTTTAAATATCTCACACGTTGAGATATTTTGACTTACGTAAGCAGCGCCGATTTATTAGCTTCAAAGTAAGATTAACTTTAAATTTTATAGCGTTAAAAATGCCCTTCAAAATCCTGATACCGAGAGATTATGAAACCTAGGCTTCTTATTATCCGATCTCATAAATTATTAATTTGATAAAAGTAAAAAGATTTTTCTAGATAGTCCTAGACCTATAACAATACTTTTAAACTTAATTTTAGTTTGTTTTAGGGTTTTGTGCTCGAAAAAAGCTCAAAGTCAACGCTGATACATGCAGCGAAATGCAGAAGTATTCGAAGAAATCACATACAATATTGGTCTTGGTCTAAGCTGTAGACGCAGAAGCTATTAGGCATCATTTCTTTATCTCATATGTGGTGCTACATAACTTGTCCCATTTTGTAGCACTGTTTTTTGCATCTCGTTGAGTGAAGCGAATTTTTTTGATAGAAAATCCCTACAGAAATTAAGTTACATTGTTATCAAAGGCAATTAAATACAAATAAAGTGTTTGATCCCTTGGAGGATGGGATTGGCTTTGTTATGGGATGCTACTTGTGTGGACAAGCTAGCCCCATCTCACTTCCCTCGGACAAGCACAAACGATGGCTCGGCCGCAAAGCAGGCGAAGAATAAATAAATGGCTAAAATATAAGTCTTTCCTCCAACTTGTTAAAGTGCACAGGTGTTAATTAAATATATAAGCTGACCCGGTGATAGAGTACCTGTGACCCTAGAGCCAGTTTTCCTAGGTCAACGAATAAGTATAACAATATAGCCAGGAAATGCTGCCAGCGTTAAAAGGTACACTGCCACAGGTACCAAACTCTTTCAATTTGTTTCAGTTTTCTATTCGTTTTTAATTATTATCACTATGCTAAGAATATTGTAAATACTGTATATTTATGTATTGTGAATTAAATACGTTAAAAAAAACCCAAGGATAGACTGTAGGTTTTAGGTTATTTAGTCTTTTCGCGTACTATCTAGATTCTAGAGTATATGTATGGTATGTCTCTTTCTCTGTGTGCGTGCATAAAAATAATAATATTATCAAGTTTCAAAAGTACTGTCCTCAGTGGCTTCACTTTGAAAGCTTCAAAAGCTAAAACAATGTGCTTGAAGGATCAAAGATAAGATGAAGAATCTCTAGTCTTGAACACTTTACTCTTAATAAAGTCAAGTTTCATAAAGGCTATTTAATATTTAAACTAAGATAGAACTGAATTATTCAAATATTTTGTTGTTTAATATATTACGTTTTACTTTTTAAATTTAGTTCTATGTCTTAAAAAAATATGAATAAAAATATTGTAGGTGATCCAAAGTACTCTTAAACGGTTTAACCCAGTACAGCTGTTATTCTATACAAAATGTAACGTCTTGGGAAGAAACTTACGTGCCTATTACGAATTAATCACAGTAACAAACATCAACCAAAATCTAAGTAACGAACGAAACCGAAACAAAGTTCGACAGCTAATAGACGGGTCCACACAGAGCGAGCAGCCTTGCGAGGCATTTGCCGCGTGCGGTAAGTCCGAACCTCCAGAGTGCGCGCGACAAACGAATGAGGTGCATTTGAGCAAATCAAAAAGCCGACACTCGATGGCTCGGGCGTTCGGTCGCTCGCCCGCGGCAGCGCGCACGCTTGCCTCGGCCGAGGCACGTCCACACTAACCGAGCTGCTTCGCGCGGGAAATGCCTCGCGTGCCTCGCTCGCTCTGTGTGGACGCGCCTATTAACGAATTGAAGCGAGTCTATTAATTTAATAAACATTCGATATTCCTACAACATTACTTTTAGGATATCAAGAGTTTGCTGTTTGTTTAGAACTGCCGCACTGACTTTTTTGAATAAAAAAAGTTCGGTTATCAGTAACGTTAAATTGAGAGTAGTTTATTAGTAATCAATATAAAATCTTGTACTATATAACTTCATGCGGCGCAGTTGATGCAGTTTGTTTAGAACTGATTCAATAATTGTTAACACTTTGCTAGCATTAGTACTACCTAACAAAGAACATGCTTACTCTGTAACGTCCAATAGCGGTATTGATTGCGTACCCGATCTCAATAATGAGTTTTTGTAGGCGCGAACCCAGGTTGGGATATCAGCTACGGATATTGAGAGAACTTCATTCAAAAGCGTCAGTATTGGTACGAAAGTTCGCTGCCGCTACGAAAGCTACAATTGCGCTGTTGTAATTTAACGATCAATTCAATTTCGATGTAGTTCTTTTGATGTCAGTATTGCTATTGGAAATTACTGAGTAAGCATGTTCTTTGTTCGGTAGCACTCATGCCTATAAGAATATCGAATATTTATTAAATTAATATTTTGCAATTCTTGCTTACCTTATATAATTTAAGACATATTTTTTTTTATTTTCACAGTGGTTGCCTGGAAGAGATCGCTCGAAAGTGATAAAGCCGCGAGTTGCCTTCCTTTTCATTTAATTATGTTTAATTTTTGTTATGTTAATGCAACGAAATAAATAATAATATACTCGCTTCAATTCTTTAATCGCTTTCTGTACTAATGCTAGCAAAGCGTTTATTATTGAAGTAGTTCTATACAAACTGCATTAACTGCGCCGCTTGATTACATAGTACAAGATTTAACATGGATTACTAATAGATTACTCTCAATTTAACGTAACTGATAACTGAACTTTGTTTATTTACAAATAGTCAACCGTTCAACTGTTTTATCTTTCCTCAATCAATATATCTCCCGCAGCCCACTTTACGATACAATATTAACACATTTCACACATCAATTTAAAAACCTTCTAGAAAATAGCTATGCAGGATTGTCTATGAACATTTTAGTAGCAAACAGTTTGTCTATGTGTTGTTGGATAGAAATGGGTCATGTCAAGAAATACTAGGTAAATATTAGCTGTATCGTGCAAGTTGGAAGCATTGTTTGAATAGAGGTCATTCACTTTTTGCTTTTTTTCAGTCCTATACGGTACTTCGGTTTATGAGTACCAACATCCACTATTCTCTGGAAATGTAAAGAAGGAGATCATAATCTTATATATAAAATTCTCTTGTGACAATGTTAGTTACCATACTCCTCCGAAACGGCTTGACCGATTTTTATCTAATTTTATATGCATATTCAGTAGGTCTGAGAATCGGCTACTATCTATTTTTCATACCCCTAAGTGATAAGGGTTGTGTCCACCCCTAACATTTTATTTTTTGGGCGAAATTTTAATTTTTAATTTATTTATAATGAGCCATTAAAAAATACATACAACCCTAATATCGCGGGGGCAGCTAGTATATTACTATAAAATCCTACGCGCAAATAACAGGTGTCTCAAAAGAAATTGGTGTCTCACATTTAGGCTTTATTTGCGCTAGTGCTTTAAATGTGCATACATTACACCGCATTTTACGCAAAGACCTAAACACCCCTACAAAATTAAAGAATTAAAGCCCCAAGATGCCAGTTAGGCTTGACTTCGAAAATCAGGTAACTGAGCGCTTTTCAACGTTAACCAACTTCATCGTGTTTTCGGATGAAGCTCATTTTCATCATAATGGACACGTAAATAAGTAGAATTGCCGCTACTGGAGTGAAACGAATCCGAAACGCAAGCATCAGAGACCCCTTCATTCGCCTACAGTGACTGTATGGCTAATCTGATGGTACAGCCACCCATGAACACTCACATTCCCAGGAGGCTCGCAAGTGCGTTGCCGGCCAAATTGAATTGTGTAAATTTGCTTTGTGATTTTCATTCGTAACTTTTCAGTTTATTAGTAGCAAGAAACGGGGGGAGGGGTTTGAGATTTATGAATTTAAAAAAATCTGTGTTTACAGGGGAACTGTCTTATGTCCCTTTAATTATGTATCCAAGTTCATTCATACATATTCCTTGTAATTGTTTAAATGGTAACTAAAACGACAGGTTCAGGATTGATTCTATGGACTAGTGTAACAAAAATAAATGTTTCGTGGTACGAAGTGCTTTCGTGAATTTGTTAAATATAACACATGTTACAGCTGTAACTAGCAATAGACTCTCAAAACATTTACGGTATTTTGGCGAGGTGCCAATAATTAGGTTATTGCTACGGGAAGGTGTTAACGGTCAAGTTTTATTCGACATTAATATTGAGCCAAGGCAATAAACAGATTAGATATTGTTATTACAACCTCGGTGGCTTAGAGGTTTATGTATATATTGGACAAATACCTAAACTCTTATTCTTGTTGGTTTACCGGAAGGCTATTTTACTTTATTTATTTGGATGAAGAAATCCGGTATATAAAAATCCTGCGTCTCCTGAGCTTATATCAGAAGGATTGTGATATGTACTGGTGCTTTCCTCGCTCAACGAATAAGTATCTCAACGTAATAATACAGTGAGAAAATGCTGCCAGCATTAAAGGTACACTGCTACACGGACCAAAGTTTTATAATTTGTTTTAATTTTTAATTTATTACATAGACACGCCCACAACCTACTAATTATTTAATTTATTTGAAATTTCTATAGTTTATAAATTTATTGTTTTTGATTCAACCAACCAGTGGAAGTCTTATATCTACTAGCTTTGATAAATATGATATGAATATGGTTTGATTTGGAGAAGTAGTTTAGTTGTTTGGCAAGTTATTTTGTTATATTTTTTATGTATAATAATTATAAGTAGCATTTAACTTCAACATCATTTAAAATAAATAAATACAAAATAAATAAATGGTACTTCGTGTTGTTTAAGATGTCCAAACGAAACTAAGAATAGAGATGCGTAGGCGATAAAGACAGGGTGTGAGAAACTGAATTTTTCCCTTGTTACTGTCAATAACACGAATAAAAAAAAATAACTTTGAACTAAAATATTTCCTATTAACATTCGACTTATATAAACCAAAAGATACCTTTTTACATAAAAAGTTTTTTAAACTAAACTATTAATATGTCGGGACAATTCACACAGATTGATAATTTTCTTGAAATTAATTGACTCAAAAATTATACGTTGTTCCTTTCTTTTAAAATACTATGTTACTTAAGAAGTACCTATTATTATTTTTTATCCATTCTTTCGATTGTCATAAAAAAGTGGTGTATTTTTCACATTTGAGTCCGTTCGATTCCCAGACGAGACAAGTTATTTTTAGAAAAACATTTAATGCAGTAATACTTATTTTTCAAAATAAAATTATTACTTATTTCAGCAAAATATCAGACGATATTTAAGGTAGTACCTCCCTTTTCCCTTGATGTCCCATAGTCTTGGGACGCTCTGTATAATACACGCCGCTTCTATAATCTAGATATTATAAATTCCCCAAGGGATTTTAAATATCAGCCACCACTGGACCATGGAGATAGTAAAGTATTTTAAAACTACTTACATCTCCAACTTTGCAATTTTCTTGCTTATGTCGACAGAATAAAGGCTTAAAACCATTCGGCCATAAAATTTCCCGCTTTAAATGCACTTACAGGAGTAACTCATTTTGAGACAGTTAACGTAATAACGTCATTACGTCAAGCTGCAATTCAATAAAATTTAAGCCTTGAATTGTTACGCTCAGTAAATCTATTTGCAGATGTAGGAATGGGATATTGTTTTTAATTTCAAAAAATTGTTACATAAAGACATGAGCACCATTCTAAATTCAAAATAATAGTCGTACAAGTAGGTTTTCTACAGAATAGAAAAAAACACCCCTTATAGAATAATTGTCAACTCACAATTTTGGTCCGAGTTTCGTTATTATTTTTCTTCTATTGTATCCTATGACAATGACCTGATTGTACGTGGTCCGGTGGTGGAGAGGCTGGCTATCTGCCACTCAGTTCTCCTGTTACAGAGACCACATACACTTCCTAATGTTATCATCTTAGTTTAATCATTATAACCTTGTATGTATATGTGAGAGAAGAAATAAAGATTATTATTATTATCATTATTATTATTGATTTTTAAAGCGTTTTTTACAACTTCTGAAAGCTAACCTCTGCTCGTTTTAAATATCTCCAGTGTTTAATCGACTCTCCATTGCTATGTTGGAAATACACTTGCTCGTAGGTACGGTTAATCAAAACCTGATAAGGAAAAGTCCATATCATGTACCAGGCACAGAAGGAATATCAGTGATACGGTACAGAAATTTGTCTGCCCCGTGTCCCATTACTGGAATTTATACTAATCAACTTAAAAATCCATCCGTCTCGGTGCTCTCCCAAAGGATATAACTCCTATTTCACGACATTATAATTAAAATTTTACGTTTGTGTGTGTAATACACACATGTATGTCTGTGGTTGGTTACGTACAGTGTGTGAAATCTTGATTTCGATTACCGAACAATTGTTTATTGGCTGAAGTCGGTCCTAAACATGTCGATGAAATAGACATCTCAGCCGTCGTTAACAGCAGATTTGTGTCTCTTACATATTATCTTTTATATTTAAATATTATTGTATATGCATTATATATGAAAAAGACTGAATCTTGTTTCAGATGGTTCTGTTCAATCCATTTTATTTTCGGTTTTCTCTCTATACAGAGAATTTTACGTTGTCAGAAATAACTTTAAACTTCGAATAAAAAAACCATAATTCAATACCACGATTTATTAGTAGGGCATTGGTATTCCTTTTTTTATACATGTAACATAATAAAAAGCACGTTGCATAATAGTCCTTATATGAAGTGTCTTATCTAGTACACGAAGCGATGTGGCACATGATTTGTGCGAATGTCTATTGCCCTAATTCTGAAGACTCGCAAGAAATATATGTCAGAAGCTTTTTAATGCTTTGAAATCATGCGACTAAAGTTCTCTTGTGTTCTTTGAAAGAAATTTATTTATCTTCTATGCAATTTTTGTCACGATCCTTATCACCTGTTATCACTCGTGGACTTATCAAATACGTTCTCCGCTGAAATTTCCTTCTGTCACAGAAGACCCATCCTACTCTTACTTACCCTCGTTGGAAGAGATCGACATTGTAGAACTTGTACAGTTCAACGGAGAACTCGAAGGTTGCCTGCAGGTCGGTCATGGTGCGTAATAGGGGTGACAGGCGCGGGCGGCGCGGGGCGCCATGCCGCCGCCGTTGGCTAGGCAGGGCCCGGACGCAGCCCTGGACACATTCTCCTAGCGATCACTGCATCCACTCACGACCACACCCCATAAACACTCGCGGCCGTAATTTTCACGCAGCGCCGACGAGCGTACAGCGAGCAGTGCGGGAGAATTTATTTTTTGGAACGTACGACGCATGCGTCCGCCTCGCGCCGTCGCGGCAGATTTGGATTGCAGCAGTCCGCGTTGCTGGCTCACCTAGACAGGTGTTGGCAACGCTAACACGTCACACGAGCTAAAGGTCAGAGGGCGTACCTTTTCAACAATGACCTTAGACCTCTTCTGATAATTTTAATCTTTATGAAGTTTGGTATTGCGTCCGGATCATATATAACATGCGGTCTATGGCATTTTCAGATCGGGGTTTTTATCTAATAGCAAGCAACACGTTAAAGCTAAACTGAAACTTGACCTATTGAGCCTGTATTTGATCATCACAACACATACTATCAATTTTAGTAAAAATAGTTTTAGAATATAAGAATTTCTTTAAAAAATCATAGAATTCATAACTTTTGATAATATATGATTATAATTATTTTTATAAATTGTTAATGAATTATTAATATTATTACCTCGGACAAAGAATTTGTCTAGCCATTCAAAGGGGGAACGCTATCTTCGGAACATTGCCTTAAGGGACTCCTTTTAATAATATATATTAGTTATTATATTATATTTTTAAGGTTTTTAGTTTTAGATTCAAAGAATGTTATTTTTACGTTGCTTAATTAGTGCAGACCTTAAAATATAATTATTAATAATAAATATATACTTCGAGTTGTAAATATCTTCGCGTTGGTCAATGTCTGTTAAAACACGACCCTACTGAAATTCAAATACTAATAATAATAATATTTTTTTGATTGATTGACCTAAGGTTTCTTTTATTTACAATCAAGTATACAGTATTTACAATTTTCTTAACCTACAAAGTAATAATAAAAATAAATAAAATGAAAATCCTTCCTTTATTATTTATAAATAATATTATATTGTTTTTATTGTTCTTCTTTTTTGTGCATTTGTGTATTGGAAATAAAGAAATACATATTACCAATATGAAAAAAAAATACTGAAAGTGAATACCAAAATCATTTGATATTTTGCCATAGCTACAACAGGAAAGTTCATGCGCCATTGTTGATTGTTATTAAACGAAATGTCAAGAGGTGTCTTCGCCGAGCAATAAAGCTTTTGTAAAAGTCACTGCGGCAGCCCGGTATATATGGATGTGTAGCTTTTTATATAGGTCACTAACTATATACTAAAATAGCTAGTATAGCATTGGCCGTATATCAAATCGCTTTTGTCACACAGCTAAATCTCGACTTTGAATTCTTTGGACTGTTAAAAAAAAACAATGGCGCAACAACCTTCTAGCCTGTAAGATGTGTGTTTTTTTTCTAATAGGCAAGTAGGCTATTTCAAAAGCAGCCTTTTGTGCATGACGCCGTCTAGGTCATAGAGAAGAGTAGGAAACCTGCATGGATCCTTACTATGTTTTCCTTCACTGTACAGCGAGTGTTAAATGTGCAAGAAAGTGTCATCGGTGCTCGAACCTACGAACACGGGGATGATAGTCGCATGCTAAAACTACTAGGCCAACACTGCTCTGCTACAGTAGCTGTAGCAAGATGGTTTAATTATTACTTAAAAATTACAGAAAATTTTTACTATACAGATATTGTAACGGTCTTTTGAGTATAAATTTCTGTTGATAATTCATTTTTAAAGGCAAGCACGAATCTGTGATATATTATGTCTTATACCCGAGGCTATTACTCTGTAACCTATAGCGCTACCGAGAGCCATCCCGATGTTGAGGTTTTGTTCCGCGTGATTCTATGGTTCAGACATCAGCGCGATTATTGAACAGAGATGGATAGGGAACTTACATTTAAAAACGCTATAGTAACATAACGTATCGCTTTCTATATTGGAAGTAAGGTTCTGCCCGTTCTGGTTTCATGATATTTAACTTACAGTTTCAATAGCGCCAATGTAAAGAAAATGCCATCAAAAACCTTGTAAAAAAACAAGTCTCGCAAGTCAGTTCTTCTAACGTAAAGTTGTGAGATCCATGTAACACCAATTCGGTTAATTTAATCAGTCCCTACTTAAGGGACCTTCTGTCTCAAGTTATTACGTAAATAACTGACCTAACAACATCTTAAACAGACCATATTAACATTAACATTATTACAAATCTTTAATGTTGAAATATATATAGTAACTTGGCTAAATAAATTCAAGCTTCTAATTTTATCCACAACGAAGTTATATGGGGGCGGAAATCGTTGGAACTTCTTCGAGAAAAGGACGGTACCTACGGCTCTTTTTGCCGGAGTTGCCGGGGGCACGGCAATTTCAGATTCCATTGCTGAATCGCGGTTTTTCACATACACCACTAGACTAATACTGTTCATTTCTGAGTATACTTTATAACTGACATCATTAAGCGATATAGGTCACCTTAATGGAAGCATTCAGGTAATTGCGAGGCTTCATTCTCATTATAAGGTCGTTAACTTCACTTATACCGTTGTAACAGGAGTATTTTAATGGGGCATGGTTTATGACAAGACCCATGAGTTTGTTAGCGTAAAAATACTATAGTGACACCATCAAAGTTCATTTAAATTTTCGAAAAATTTTCGAAAGAAGCATGAAATGGATAGTAGAACATTCATAATATAATAGTCCCATTCGGTGTCGAGACCCTTGGTCCGTGAGGTCCTAGCACTATAAAGCTTTTTAAGGAAATAGTTGACATCACAGGAGACCGAAAAGCTGGCAGCTACCTCGGACAAAGGATTAGTCTAGCTATTCAAAGGGGGAATGCTGCCAGTATCTTCGGTAACCTTGCCTATCGGGACTCCTTTTAAAAATATATTTTAGTTATTATATTTTGAGGTAAGTTATTGTTTTAATTATTCTTTTTTTGTGTTGTTCCATCTGTTATATTTTATAATAGTATAACATTGTTTTCGGGAACATTTCATCAACGTGCTACTGCCATAATAAAGTGTATAATTTATACCTCAATTTCTGTGTAACACAGTACCTACACGTGTATGAATAATAAAACAATTCGGTTTTTACATTGGTTACACTGTAATTTACATTTACAGTTATGTGCATGTATTATAATTGTGTATGTATTTGAATGTGGTCAGTAAACAATAGATAATGAATAAAAAATATAATCTGATTCTGCGTGCACTAAATAAATTCGTTTGGGAAAGCTTTAATGACGCAAACATCTATTTTCAGATCGTACTTATCTGATTCTATATTTAGAGAAACGTGAACTTTGACCTTATCTGCCAATACTGGAAATGCGTAGTTGGGTGTTAGCCGCCTCTGTAGTAACATCTACTTATATACATGCAGACAGGGCTCACATAATAGAGGGTTGTCTAATGTCTATTCAATGTTAATAGATTTAGCTTGTAAAATTGTATTCGATTTTAAGGAATTTTTAAAATTAATTTGTATTATATAAATGACACGTTTTTCAGAAAGATTACATGAAACTTCATACTATCTTTTAATAGAAACTTGCGTTCTTGCCCGCGTAGGGTAATCAGAAATTGAGAAATTCTACAAATTAAAACAAGAGCGTGTACTCTGTTACTAGCAGGAGCGATAGCGATGGTATTTTATGCATTTTATGTCGTTCTAGCAATATCAGTAGCGCTGATAATACAACCTTTGGATCCCGCGGTACGACAGCTAAACGTTGATGTCGCAATATCAAAAGCGCATTGCTATTGGGTGTTAGAAAGTGTCGGTTGGTCAATAGGATTAAAGAAAATTTGAAAGGCAAGTTTAGGAATTAGAATTAATATAACCAAAGACTAGGTAATACTTCGTTGCAGTTATTTACGCCACATTGCACAGCATAAAAAACCACTGCAAATATATCACAATGAACCTTGTCGCAAATATGGTAGTAAAATAATTCAATTTTGGAATAAAACGTATACGGCTCAATAAAGCTAATAAGTTTGACGCAATCCAAGCCTGTGTTTTAAAATATCGAATGTATTTTCGGAGCGTGTTTTAATTGAATTGACGTCAAATTCCAAAACGTATCGCGAAAATAAATTCATTTTAAATAAAAGGAGTTTGAAATTGGTCGTTTTAATTCAATATATTTAATTTATTAAGTTATATTTAATTAGATATGTACTCGATAATTATTCAAGTAAACGATTTTTTCATTCAACGCTTAGGTAATAAACGGCAAGACAAAGAGTCAGATTATTTGGGATAAAACAGTATAATGGTTTTTCTGAATTCCTGTCTTTTGTCAGAACCGTCTCGGCTAGAACTGATATATTGGGTGGATGAAATACATTGTGAGGGCCTAGTGGCTTCAGCGTGCGACTGTAAGTGGCATCCCTGAGGTCGTATTTTCGATCCCCGTCTGCACCAATGGACTTTCTGTCTTGTGCGTTAATTCTCGCTCGAAAACATTGTGAGAAAACTGGCATGCCTTAGACCCAAAAAGTCGACGGCGTTTGTCAGGCAGTCTGATCACCTACTTGACTATAAGAATTTTTTTTTAAATTAGGTACCATTAAACTAGAACGATAATGCGATTACAATTACAAATGATAATGCAATTTTATATTGATTAGCTGAAAAGTTTTGAACGAATTTAAGTTACCGAAATATATAATATAAAAAACTGACACGATACTTTTAGGGTAACATTCAGAAATGAGTCTGACTCCTGAACGTCTCGTTAACCCATTAGATTACCCTTAGTTTCACCATTAACTAGACGGAAGATTATATTCTAGTATATAATAAACACCAATTTTTTACCAATAAAGTACTAAAGTCTTAAATTTTTAATAAAATTATATACAAAGCATTTAAATATGGAATGTGTGTGTATAAAGCAGAAAATGAGTGACACACAATTTAGTCCTGGCAATAAACAATATATAAGGTTGAGCCTAAGTCATTTGTACCGTTTTTCTAAGCTCCCTAAGCATTGAAAAGAACGTGTAAAGGGCTTGTTCTAGTCCTCTTGTATCAGCATATTGTGCATTATGTATGTGCACAGCTCGGTTTGCCTTTTTAGGTTAAGCCTGTGATTACTAGCGTCAGGATTTTTATTGAAGGCTTACGGGGCCGCAAGTGAACTGTCGCGTGCAAGGCGTATTTTGAACTTTATTTAGTTATCGTTACGGTGCTATTTTGAACGATTGTTTGGATTATTTCGCGGACATATTTGGATGTCTAGGAGCGAAAGTTGGTTTTTAGATGCAAGCGATATGGAACTAAACCTATTCTAATAGCGGATCTATAAATGGAAAAGGGGACACAGAACGCTTATGTATGGAGGCTTCGTAATGAATATGTAATTACGAATTATACAAAGATAGTACCTAAGAAGTGGCTTTTAGTTTGTGCCCTTTAATAACAATTTATACGTTCTAAAACAGTGTGTATGCCTAAAAATACAAGGATATATGACATCACAAATTTAACACACATACACATTAATTATATTAGAACATAAGTAATCCATCAAAGGAAAAAATTAAAAGAAACAAACACAAAAATAAAAACTATAAATAACTAAAAAAAAAACAATAATTACCTAAACTAAATTAAAACTTAAACCTCATTAAGAGCGTGATAAACATGGTTACGGTAACTTGACTGTTGTGAACCACATCAATATTTTCATCGATGTTAGTAATAAAGTTATAAGAGCGAGACAGCCTATTCACTGGACCATTCAAAGTAGCAGATAGGCGAGCCTCGAGCTCTTTCTATGTATGATAAACATAGTGAGATGCCGCGCCCATAACTTGACTTAACATGACAGCAACAAATCCTTACGTTTGTGTATGCAAGTTCGATTTAGTTCTCTCAATGTCTGTAGTGGTAATGTGGCAACCTTAATACCGAGCTAAACAAAAAATATCAATACTAGCGGATCCAACACACGTTGTCCTGTACACACGTCTTACATACAAAAAAGTATCTATCTAAAAATGTTAATCATTCCCGACTCCACTTGAACAAACAAAAAAAGTATCAAAATCTGTCCAGCCGTTTAGGAGTCCAATTACAAACACATGCACGTAAGATTTATATATATACCAGCTGTATAGACAAATGACCTAGATACCACCTGCAGCGCCATCTGCCGGGCTGATTTGTGAATCTAAACTATCCAGGGAAGAATTATTATAAGTCCATCACACCTTTAACTATTATTTTATAAGCGAATTATTCTTAAAAAACCGTTTTCCCGATTTATATAAAAAAACTAAGTATACTTGAATGTATATATGGGTATATACACTCTGTATTTGAGATAGTGGCTGAGAGTTTTTATAACTCAGTATAATGTTCAAAATAAATGCGATTATTTCGTATTCTGAAACATTTTGGCCCTGGGGTGATTTGAATTCTAAAGGTCAAACACAAGGGCTTCATTGTTAGAGAAAAGCGGGTTCCGTTAATGGCGACAGAAATAATTACAATGTAGGTGAAATACAAAAATAACGCAGAAACTTGAATATAATTACTGCTGCTATAAAATTCGTTTTATATTTCACGAAAAAGCTTGATTTTTTTACGTTTTGGTTGAAGCTAAATAGGCGATGACGCTTTGTGATGTTTTGTTATAGATAGATATTGAAATCGAAATCTTATACGTTATTAACTGTCAAAAAACCCGAAGGTTAACAATTAAACATGAACCGACCTGGTTGATCGAGGTATGAAGAACATTCAATTTGAGCATTTTTCCTAAGTTGCATGTTTACATGTACATTCTTAAAATTATTGTTAAACAAAAAGAATTATTCTAGAAAATCAACCAAAAGCAGCGATAAATAAAAAATATTTTGCCTGTAAGTTTCGTTAGAGCAATATCAATTTGTCGCAACCCCTGCTAATTCTATTTAAACGGGAGCCAGACGAAAGATATCAAATCGGGCGTTGTGAACTCAGCATCCCGAGTCAAAATACACCTGATATTTTTGTGCTGTAAATTATAAAATATTGGATTGGAAAATAAAATCGTACAAGTCGCAATTTTTTTTTAGAATAGATTAATAAATAGCTAAAGGTTTTCTGGTAATTATATAAAAATCACTCAACTGTATATTAGTTTTATAATATTTTAGTTAAAATTTGGCCATACATAAACTAAATTAATAAATAATAGAATGTTTTGTTCAACCAATTATTTCAAAATATTTATCCAGGTAAGCAGATAGTATTTATGAACAAGTGAGGTTTAGAGTTCCAAAGACAGTTAAGACATTTTCTTATTTTGTAGTTATTTAAAAATCAACAGAATCTCACCCTGCGCGTTCTATTATACCCATGCCCAGCCTGTATTAGCTATCATTAATTTTTTACCTCTACTTTGAAATTGTTAAGTAGATTCAAAAATTTAATCATTACAAACAGACATAATGTTTATTACTAACAAAATAATGATAATCGAAATAAATAAAAAAGTTCCACAGCGCTGGTCATTCTGCCAGAGACAGTCAGTTAGTTTGCTCCTAAGACGCAAAAAAAGAAAAATAATCTAATAATAATAATAAAAGTAGAAAAAATAATAATAGTAAAAATTAACAGTGTACGTAAAGAAGTCTTGGAGGATTTGTGTGTAAAAGTACATACATATATAGTAAATAAAAAAAATAAAAATTAAGAATAATTAGTGAACAAACAGTAGGTATATCTAAAATGATCACGTGACTTTTGTAGGTTACATGTGAAATAGGCTTTTGTCTTGCCCTGTCCAAAACGATTGGTTCGTAGTTTAGCCGGTAGGCAGATTGCATGAGCTCAGGAAATTATAGCGAGTTTGGCTCCATTTGTGCAAAGCGCAGCCAATATTTCGATATTGGGGTAGAAATTTACTTTTATAGTGCTTTGTTTGTGCGATTCGTTGGTACAAAGCAATCCATTACGAATGAAAACGTACGTGCGTAGTCCGTGCACCTATAGTAAACACTAGGATCCATTAGCAAGATATAATTTTGCTTGGAATGTTAGTTTAGTTGTCATTATTGCATACAATAAATTGGGAATGAAATTAATCACATTTGAATGATTGAGTGATCGATTAATATTGTCGGTAAAGTGATCTAGCCCGCTCTACGCCCTTAAATTGCGAACTGGTAGTAATTGTGAATTTAGAATCAATTTAACATCTTTTCTGTTGACGTTCATAAGGTTACTTGGTTACGTTTATGAATAAAGATATTTTGAGTTTGATAGCCTAATTATGTTATTTTAAAGAATAAATAAAAAATCAGCGCTAACATTAACAATGATAAGGCCATGAGTCAACGTCAAAAAACCTGAAAAACCCAAACCGCTGCTGCAGAGTCACAATCTTAACCCAGGTTCGTATTCCTTGCATAATATATTGTTTTTTCTAAAGAGCTGCCAAGGCTTTAAGATGTTGTCATTGGAGAATCGTAAAAAAAGAATTGATTTATCGTTTGCGTTTAAGCTATTTAAGAATCTGGTTGTTTGCCCCAACCTTTAAACCGAATTTGAATTTCATCCCATTTGTCCCGCCTTTCAGAAGAAGGCGTTTTGGCCAAAACTAACCGATATCCAGATTGAGCAATCTGATAAACGAGCGAGGTCAGGATAGTTGCTTCGCTTGCCGTCGAACAGAATCGATGTAGATATTTTTTCTTTTCGTGTTTGTTATGTTTGCCTAGAAGTGCTTGTTAAATCGTGTATTTTATTTTTCTTATGTACCAATGTATGAATGCCAAGCGTTGGCAAGCTTTAGTTAATAAATAAATTATCTACAGGCTAGTAGGAAACAACCGTAAACCACTGGATTACAGATTCGAATTCGCGGTACTGCAAAGAAAATTCTCACAGGAACTCTTACCCATTTTATGCCCAACCCGCCTCGATTCCTATCCCCCTACGAACGTCAATGAACTTAGAAAAATCATTGCACAGTCGGAGTTCGAACACACGACGGGTAAAGAATTTAATGCTAAGGGCGGAAATTACTCCTCCAAACTACAAGTTCTACCTTGAAAACTCAATGTATTTTCCATTTATATCAAAGACCCCTATATGAGGTTCGTTCTTCACAAAACACGAGGGGTGACGATATTAAACACGGCCCTTGAACGCTATTCAGCTCTTTTCATTGCAAAAATTAATATTCAAAATTACATGCTTCTTTTTTACTCCCGAAATTGTTATACAGAAAAGTGATTTACTATGGAAAAGAACATCTATTAAATGGTACAACATGCAAAATAACTTATTTCGAATTACGAATGAATGAAACAGCCGTCATACATATCTAATAAATAAAATAAACTAAGCAACAATAGAAATAACAAAGCAGTTCTATTAATAATAATAAATAAATCTAAGTTTATTTGCAAAAAAGTGGGACATTTAGATTTTAGATCGATTAATTATAAAAATCCACAATATCAGCCATATAAAAATAGGCATGCAAATGTCATATTAATTTTCACAACGTCATAATAATAAGTTATTTATAATTGTTGTCAAACTTATGGTCTACATACTTGCCCACGCTATAAAGGCACCTAGTATTTAAACATTCTGTTTAATAATGTAATGTATAAATAAATCTATTAAATGTTACAATAATTAGGACAACTTAAAGAAAGATAACGTAGCATCATGGAGTAGACATGTATTGCAGCTGCGAAAGAGTTTCTGCGTCTGACATTAGACACGCTTCACGAGACTGACAGCTAACCTCCATGGGCTGTAATGGAGACAGGAGAGGCACCAAAAGAAGAAAAAAGAGAGATAAAGTTACTAGACATTAAAAAAATTGTTTCATTACTATTTTAAACTATAAAGTAAAAATATAATATATAAGTAACTGAAAAAATTCATTACTACTTTAATATCTTTTAAATTAGCAGATCAAGCGACGCAAGTGGATCTGGATAGGGCATACACTCCAAAGAAATACCAATCATATTCCTAAGCAGGCTTGATTGAAACCCATAGATAAAGCGGAAACAGGGCCGTCACCAACAAACATGGCGACGCGACGCGGCGTACGGTTGCAGATGAAATAAAATGCGAAGCTCAAAACCGAACGCGATGGACGTCCTCTGCCCCATCCAGACATTAAATCAACTAATCAGTAAGACAAAAATAAAACAATTTTGTTTTGATTTTACCCTTGACTTTGATTCAAGCCATTAGATAGATAAGTAAGCACAAAAGTAGATCCTTCCTTCCTACCTTCTTGCCTTATAAATCAATGTTTTCCTATGGGAACTTACGGGGTCAAAACAAAAAAAGTGTTTCTATTTCATATTTTAACTTTATCCTGAAAAAAGTAGCATCTAGCATTAAGTATGTCCTTAAACCTAACGAGGCTAATTAAAACTAGAGCATTTTAAAGTTAATTTCAAGCTGTAATTACATAAAGCCCTCCACTCAGAGACTCCGCAACAAATGGAAAATGAAACCGTCAAAGTAATTTACTTAGACGCCACCGCAAATGAGGCGGCTTCACGCTAAACAGGTACTTCCCTATTCAAACTAGTTATGTTAAATGTCTAGTTATTTATGTAACTAACGTGTAATATCGGTAATAATTTTAGTACCAGGCTTAAAGGCCCTATCTTAGCACGAATTGCTGCGTTGGTGCTGCAGTGGAGAGCTGGAGCACCGAGGCGGCCCGTAATAACAATTAGTTATGTAAAACATTAAATTTACTAATTTTATCAATTTTTTTTCTGAAATGGATTACTTGGCTTGCGTTAAAATATATCGTGTAAATTTCAAAATCATGTTCTTTATACATTTTCGTCATAAAATGAATTCAAAGTGTCAAAAATTGGCTATGTTTGGATTTTTTTTATATCACGGGAAGTTATTTAAATCGTGTATCGATCTTTCAAAATGGATACATAAACTACTCCACCATAAATATTTTCCATTCTCCCTACTTCAAGAAACAATGTACTTTTTTGGAGATTGGCGAACAGATCGTTTCTTAAGATAATAAATCATTTGAATTTTTTAAACTTTGAAACGTATCACTGACAGACAGATTTTTTCAGTTTCTTCAGGTTTTTATTCTATAGTTGGGAAATTCGCGTAAGAAGTCGAACCGTACGAATTCGTACCGAAGTCAGACTTAGGTACGGATTTTGCTCTGGCAATTGTTTATTGACGTTCATCTGACTCTTTGGATAGTGGTAGGGGAGCCCAAGAGGGGATTTCGGGATTTACTAAAGCGCGGCAGATTAATATACAGGGGGATAGCTTGTACTCGGTTAAGTACCTCCACAAAACATGAGGTCCATATATAAGGCCGCCTGTGAAGGAGACAGGATCAGATTAGTAAAAAAAAATTGACCATCAGAAATTCCCGAGCGCATCAGATTAAGGTAGGGTGAGTTAATTACATCCTAAAAAGTGTATATTCCACTAATCTGACAATTTGAGAGTGACGGAAAAAAGGGGGAGGGCAACAAAGTTGTAAAAAAAAACGTCATCTCGACATTCTCGAGCGTAGCTAATTTTTTTTTTTTTTTGAAGGAAATAATTCAAGAATAATGAAAAATATATAATCTGACGATTTCCGCAAGCCGAAATAACAAAAATTCGTCGATAAAGTTAAATGCGTGCAGCTGCGTGATGCCTACATTTCCTTAAACCGATCGGAATCTACTAAACGGCGTTCTAAATATTTCCCTCAAAATTACATTTCCTGTGAATTTGAACCGATTCGAAACGATAGATTTTGAGAAATTTTGAAAAATCTTAAAAAATTAAGAAATATTTTTTTTAAAGTGGTTTCTTTATCGATCAACTTCAAAAACTAATCCGCCTTTGAGCTTGAAAAACCACGTTGATCGCCACTAAGCTGGTCAAAAGCGGTTGATTCGTTCGAGAGATATCGTGAACGAAAGAAACCCGAAAAAGTGTTTATTCGGAATTACTCCGAAATTTGTGGTTCGATCAATTAAAATTGCAAAATTACTTATGAGGATGATAAAACTGCGTCGAATGCCGCCAACCGCGTGAAAATTGCTTGATCCATTCAAATATTATTGCGGTTTGAAAATTCCAAAAATAGTGTTCTATGAAACTTCTATCAGACTTTCGAGCTGGGAGAGCTCAAATGCATAGAAATTTATTTCTTTGAACTCAGCGAGCTCAAAATATCAATTTTAAGCGCCCAGGAATGGAATTAGCGGGAAGTTGCAGGGATGGCCCTTTAGGTGAACCGTTTTTCTAAATTTTTTTTGTCAGATCAGGCGAATCCCTCTAGATAATCGTCAGATTATGAGACAGTACGTTTAGAACATAAAGATGAACCACATATATCTTAATCTGACGCGCTTGAGTATTTCAAAATTGCGATTTTTTTTTGCAAATTATGAAAATGGCTGTGGGTTTGCGTCCCATCGAAATCGTCAGATTAGTGAATGAGAGCTTTTTTTGGTGCACTTAACACTCCCTTAGAAAATCTGACGCGCTCGATAAAATTATTTTTTTTTCATTTTCAACCCTTAAATACAACCACCCGCATCATGCAAACGATCAGATTAACATACGTACATTATTAAAAATACGTAGGGCATAGATGCTATCAATATCTGACGCGCTCGAGGATGTCCATGCAACAGTTTTTTTTACATATTTAACTATCTATAGCCGCTTCCCCCACCGATGAAAAGGAATTTATCATATAACATTTTTTTCTTCTTATTATCTAAGCTTTGCATCCCAATAGGTCTCTACGACGCTCGAGTAAATCCCCATTTAGCATCGTGGGCTCCCTACTATAGAAAAAGGAGTCTATCGAAAATATAAAAGGGGACTAAATACACTAGGGAGTTGTAGTATTGTGGGTATTTATTAAAGGATGCTAGCTGACATAGTTGCACTGACTAAATAGCAACAAAAATGTTTGTGTGTAGTGTGGCGTAGCTACCTAGGGGCCAGGCGGGCCCGGGCCCCCAAGCCAGGGGGCCCTCGAATCCTTACCAGAAATCTCGATCGTTCTGAACTTTTGGAAATTTCTCCCATTTTCAAAATAATAATGACAGGTTGCAACCCCACTTTAATCAAGACATTAATTTGAGAGAAATTCAAAAGTTATGCCTAGGGAATTCCCCTAAATACTTTCTGTAAGTTGACAGTGTTGTCAATTTGACGGATAGCGATATGTGCATTTTATTATTCATCGATGTGCGTTTTATTGTGAATTCGAGTTAAGATTTTTTTTTAGAATAGTTAAAAAATTCATGCTGTCTTAGGAGTAAGTAAGCTAATGTCAATAAACTTTTTTGTACTGGTCAATATAATGGTTCAATTTTATTTGATTTTAATACACTCATATTGATGTCCGTTATAATCAATAAATCGTGTCAAATCTAAAGATTTCGGCTACAGCTCATTGTATAACGCGAATTAGATAGCAATTGAAAAAAAAACCGCATCAAGCCTGGATTTAAACGAAGTCATTGATACTTTTGCGAAAACTAAGAAAAAATTGTAAATACAATTGTTATTTAGTAGGAAAAAATTGTAAATATAATTGTTATTTAGTCAGTTTGTAGGCCCGACCTTAATATAATAAACCCTTGAATCTTCTCTATTTCATTTTATTCGCCAAACCTACACCAAGTATTAATCGTAATTTATGTTGTTACTATTTAATATTTTTATTACCTGCCCTGTACAAAAAGAGCTTAAGTAGCTTAGCATTTTTAAAGTATTTGTATATTTCATATTTTTATTTGATAAAATCTAATCAGTTTACATAGCAGTGGGGCCCCATTTTTTAATTTGCCCCAGGGCCCTTGGTCACCTAGCTACACACTGTGTACACAGAACAGTGTAGTCGTGGTACACAATGTCACGTATCCTTAAGTCAAGTCTTTTGTCGTTTTACAATACCCATAGCGTGTTGTTACATAGGAATGAACACATTGTTGCTACGTTTTAATGTGAAGGAGGAATGGTATCTTGGAAATGAACATAGACTATTTAAGTGAGTAATTAAAGTACAGTGAATTAAACAATTATTCATTTAATTTGAAATTGTGATTTTAAATATATACTCTGATTTTTAATTCCGTAGAATTCTGACAGCTGAAGAATGATTCTTTGACATATCAGAGATTACAAACCTTTTTGGCTGGGCACATGTTTCAATTTCAATACGAGTCTGAACATCTGACTCTATATGACATTTTATTTGTTAGTTTAGTGCGGTGCTCAACATAATTACGTCCCTTTTCATCACAAACAGTAAATAACGCACAAGTAAAGATAACATTTAATTTTTTTTAAAGGTTTAATAAACCTGGAATTGGTAGGCAGTGATGCCAGCTAAAGAATAAAATAAAGTCATCAAAGTTACTTCGGTATATTGTTCGTGGTATTGAAATATTTGTTATTTCTGTATTAGGTCACTTGAGTAAGTAAATATTATAGTATTTGGAGGTAAAACATAAAAAATACCTAGCATTTTATTTTATTGCCCTCAAATGGGTCAAATTTGTCCCTTTTTCGGTGAAGAACTTTTTAGTAGCAACACGTCTTATAAAATGTTAGAATTCTACGGAATGAAAAATCAGAGTATAGAATACATATTTTGTAAATTTCAGTATGAAAACGTTTTTCTTTAAAACTTTGGTAATTTTTCGACCACCGAAAAGTAGTAATTTCAAATATAAATAGAATAGATTAGCCCCGTCTCACCTCCCTCGGACGAGCAAAAAAGCTGGGGCGGCCGCAGAGCAGGCGGAAAATAATAAACGGCTCAAATATAAGTCTTTCCTCAAACTTCGATTTTGTTCCCTTTGGAGTAGAGACTCTTGGGCCGTGGGGTTCAAGTGCACAGGCACTAATTAAAGATTTAAGTTGGCGCCAAGTAGATAGTATCGGTGACCCCAGAGCTGGTGCTTTCCTCGCTCAACTAATAAGTATCGCAATACAGCTAGGAAATGCTGCCGGTAAAGGTACACTGCCACAGGGACCAAACTTTTAAATTTGTTTTCATTTTCTTTTTATTAATTTTTAATTATTTTTATTATTATTATGTCAAAGAAAATTGTAAATACTGTATATTTGATTGTTATGATTACTAATAAACATTTTTTATTTTAATAGAAAAGATTTGTATGTTCTTGTAATATATATAAACCCAAAAACTACAGGCTTGATTTTAAAAAGCTCTGTGCACATACATAATGTAACATACAATACATATGTATATAATGTATACTACATTAATGTCCAATCTCAATAGAGTAACGGCCTTGGTCAAATCGGGTGAATTTTATACTACAAAGAATAAAAGACAATATAAAAATTCGATTTTTATTAAACTTATACCTATTTTTACATAAGGTAACATGTACTAACACTAGTTTGACTATGGACGTCCGTCCGTCGAGCACTGATGCTCTGGTAACTGGATCATGGCAGTGATCGTTACTACTTAACTATTTTTTTGAATTCCACATTTTAATAATAGATACACATATTGTACTGCTAATACAATTTTTATATAACTGAAGCGAGCTGACACTAACTCGACAATAGAGAATAACATAGAAAACCTTTTTCAAGGATATAAATACTTTTTTGTATTAATAATAACACTTATGTTCTGTGCAGGAAATTATTTAGCCTTAAACAAAAGAAAGTGTATATTCCCCGAATACTTTAAGAATATTCTCAAATAATATTATCTGAATAGTGGAGAGAATTATAATGATATTTTAGATTTTATTTATTGAAATCTAATTTATGTAATCTTTTTATCTATAAACCCAATAAAAAGGTTTTTAACTAGTTACAAATATGTTCCCGTAGACTTGAGAACTATCAGAACTATCATAGTTTACAGATTAACAATGGACATAATATATGGAGATAAGATTTAAGTAACGCGCTGTAATATAGCTTTCATTAATAATTATCCGTGATGTTATTTTAATAAGACGCAAGTATTAGCAGTACATTTTCAAATAAATAACTATCTAAACCAGAACAATTTGTTTAGAAACAAACTGTTGAAGCGTACTGACCGTTAACTCTTTTCAAATATAAAATCTAGCACACTATTCTTATATCACAACAAAATGA
Organism: Pieris macdunnoughi; assembly: GCA_905332375.1. Taxonomy (NCBI): domain Eukaryota; kingdom Metazoa; phylum Arthropoda; class Insecta; order Lepidoptera; family Pieridae; genus Pieris; species Pieris macdunnoughi. Next base: position 5,423,639 of record CAJOBZ010000061.1, read on the forward strand.
ATTATTATAGCAAGACACGATATTAATATACATAATAAATTGGAGCAGATTTTTCGCCTATATTTGACATAGAATACAGTATGGAAGACTATGAAGTATTTGTTAATTATTTTGAATGGCCGTAAAATGATTGGAATCAAAGCTGTCGCTGAGTTTTACATTTACATACATTCTTTTTTAAATGTTCTGTGTTTTTGAAGTGAAACTTCTTTAGGCGCATAAGGGTAAAGTTTTTACGGATGAAACGCAATAATAATAATATTAGCGTCACGAAGATGTGCAGCGTTTTATCGAAGAAAAGGGAGAGAGCGATTGAGACCGATTGAGAGAGAGTGAAAAGGGCGAATTACCTTATAAAAATTATATTTTTTAAATTAAAATTTCGTAAAGAGAATTTATGAAATATAAGTATTTTATATTTTGTCCAATATAATTTAATGACGAATTGTAAATTAAAATGCCACGTGTTTTTACTATCGAAGAAATAAAATAAAGAAATTATATTTATAATTTGTATTAATTTTCGACAATGTTTATATTTTAATGACAATTAAATTCCTAACACATCTTCCTTTTTCCCTCTCTCTAAGTCTCGGAAATCTAAAGTTCTAGATTTGTATAAATATGAACAAGACTTAAAAATTAGTTTGCCAAAGAAGTTTCACTACTGACAAGTGTACTTGGTACGCACGCACTTTTTTTGTTGTTTTAACAAATTTTTTAAAGAATGTTTTCTTTGTATTAGCTTATACTAATATACTGTACCCACATATTTATGTAGGTAGGTAAACAGCATTAATTCATAGCATACTCAGATAATAGAAAAAATAATATTCAGTCAAATTATTTCCTGAAATTCGTGTAGTAATTTCCAAATGATTTCTTTGAAATATGACCATTATAAATAAATGAATAGGCTTTATAAAAAAATGTCTGATCCTATGAAGGCAAAATTAAATCCGGAAAAACGATAGATTTTCAATCATTATCATTGTATAAAACAATAATAAATTAAACTACATTATATCGTGTCAAGCACCTTTAAATCAATCAGATCGAACTTCACAAATGAAAAAGGTCTCAAACGAGCATGGAGAATCATTCCACTTAAGACCTTTGTCATCTCTGTTCCAGAGTTCAAGGCAGTTCTCTTCTTCGCCGTTCTCGTAGCGGAAGTTGTTTGGTTCACCCGCGTTCCAGTTGACGAATGTGAGAGGTCTACCGTTGGCCATCCAGAAGAAGTTGCCCTCTTCGGCCAGATCAGTGCCAGATGTCCAAAAGTGCTCTCGGCCGTAACCTGAAATCAATGAATAGTAAATGTAACACAGAACATAACCATTTTTTAAATCCAGTTAAAACATTTCATAAAAAGAATCTTATAAAAATTTCTAAAGAGTTTCATTAAAAATGCGTTAACAAAGACGCGGCAAGACGCGGTTTTGTTATGAAGCATTCCATATCTCATTATAATTGCATCGGTGACTGAATGAAACATTGAGTTATTGTAAATAATAAATAGTAAATTAATAATTGACATCGTTTAAAAAAATATTTTCTATATATAAGTATTTAGTGGTATCGACGATGTAAGAGTAACTTAATATAGCGTCAACATACATTTTATTAACATAAGTACATTTAAAATAATAACAAAAAGGACTATAAGGCTGAAAAAAGATCAAAAGCCTACTTAATAAAAAGAAAATGGCACTTCTAAGCAACAATGTTTTTAAAAGTGAAAAAAAAATAAGAATTGTCATATTATTATGATGATGTGATATATGCTATATATAATAAAACTCTTAAACGGTATTATAGAATAGTCGCTGTATAGTCGTACCTCGGTCAGACAATAAATAAACTTAAATGGGAATGGGCGGGGCACATGGCAAGAGGAACAGAAATGGTGCAACAAGGTATTAAACGTATTAAAGTTGGTGCCCAAGGTACAATAAACTCAAAAGAGGAAGACAATTATTTAGAAGGTGGATATATCAGATGAAGAAAACAGCAGATGGTATATGGTACAGTGCAGACGTAAATGGGGGGATTTGGAAGGCCTGAAAAGGGGGGGAATGTTATGATAGAAATATAAATGTATTTAAATGTAAAGTATCGGATATAATATTGTTACTAATATATGCGAACTATATTGTCATACATTTCATAAAGGTGATACATATGGTACATGTGTAATTAAAATGCCTTTTTATAGCCTCATATGCCGGCTGATAATATGAAAGGTTAGGTTAATTTCATGTCATTGTTCGTCAGTTATTTTCTTTATAATGATATAATTGGAGAAACAGTCAGCATGTGAAGACTTAATACTATTTAACCACGTATAATTGACACATTAAACTTTTATTTTGACACCAAAGAAAATTTCAGAAGCTGCGGAATTTCATAAAAAGTGACACTGGGTATGTTGCGGTCTTGTTCATGAAAGTACTACAAGCTTTATTCAACAACGTTTTTTGTACTATTATTAAGCTATTGCATAGATTTTATCGCGGGCTTTGAGCGCGGCGACCGAATCAAGAAATTCCGTAACAAAAAATCCTAACACACGATGACGTAGTATAGGTGCGGCCACTACGCGTTAGAGCGGGACAGAACGCATACTGCGTATTCACATCTCTCTGACGAGATCGGTGCAGCCGGTTAGCTTTAGAGTGAGACAGACTATATAGGCGAGTTAGTCTGAGTCTGGTAGAGTGGTAGATTTAATTAATTTATCAAAGAAAAAAACTTGAATTAATATCAAAGAAAAAAAAATACAGCATAAATAAATAATTATAATAGCATAAGTTGAAAAAAAATTATGCAATAGCTTTACCGCGGCAGTCACCGAGTGCCACACGTTTTTTTATTTGTATATGTAGACCACCAACGCTCAAAGTTTATAAGAATAGCGCCTTAATGTCTGTTTTTTAATCGTCTTAGATTTTACACTAGATTCAATAAAATTTAAGAAGTTTGGTAGCGTACAAGATTGTGATGCGATTTATAATATGGGTCTTAGAAGAGGATATTTAAAGGAACATCATTATCGTACTAAAGTTTGGGTCCGTCAGAATATTAAATGTATTGTAAAATACTACCTATATATGGTTATTAAATTATAAATACTAAAACACTACCTAAAACTGCATAGGTTTTTTTCATACATACCTGATTCTCTAACGTATTTCTCCAGCCTGTCGTTCTCTTCCTGCGAAGAAATTGACGCAAGATGCATGCCGTGGAATCTGCAGTATTGTTGCGCTTTGAACCAGTTTGCCTGAAATAATCATAAATAAAATAAATATTTTAGCCCAAAAAGTCTCTAGTTTTTTTAATCCATAGAGATATTTTATACATCGGTTAAGTGAATTGTTGCGTTGCTTTGTCCTAAGTTTTTACTAATTGCAATAGAAATTTCATCATCCACATGAAAGAATTAATCATTCGGTCGGGTCACAACCCATTAGAGGCGGAGAAGATGTTTGATAATATTTTGTACTCCAACCGGGAATCGAACACATTCGTTTCTATATGATATCGCTGTTAGTACTGTACATTGTTATCGAGGAATAACTGCGTAATATTTTTATTTTGAGGTCACGAGATACATAGACAAGAGTTATATATGAACTTAAAAGTACCAAAAACCGCTTAAAAATATTGCAAAAGTCCAAAAGTCAAAGCCTTAACAAGTGTGTCTCGTAATGGTCTACCGTATTTGTCTGTGTACTTTTAAATATTTGTATAATAATAAACCTAATTATAAAGACCCACTTTCTCTGTTGCAGAAGATTAGTTTTCATCATTAAAAAACTAGTTACCTGTGATGTGTCATTACAGCCACAATGTGGTTACGTAAGATATCATTACAGTGATAGGAACGCGATAATAAAATGTGTATAATTTGGCAAAGTTTATGAAATGATCACGTGTATTTGTTGTTTTAAAGGAAATGTTTCTATGAAATATAAACAAATATTGTTTGAGAATCGGCAAAACAAAATTAAACCCATAAATAAATATATTATGGTATATCAACTTGTTAATAGACTGTCAATAAAATTTTATAATAGCAAAAGATCGCATATTTGTGAACCAGATTCTTAAGTTCGTTGAACTCGCATTGTGAGACGGGTAATTAACCATGTGTCGGAAAGTTATATATGAAAATTAAATGCTGAAGAGATTTGATATTGTCTTGAAAGATGAGCGTCACTTACAATATTTGTGACTCCAACATAATTTATTTATTTATTTATACAACTACCTTAACAAGTAATAGCTAATGCGATAGTTGTGTGACTTAATTACTGTAGCAGGATATTTAACGTATAACGCAAATTCGCTCTGAGAGCATAAAAATATCGATAATTTCGTAAAAAAAATTGTGGCTAGTATTTTTTATGTAATAGGAGACAAACGGGCAGGAGGCTCACCTGATGTGAAGTGATACTGCCCATGGACACTCACATTCCAGGCTAGAAGTGCGTTGCCGGCCTTTTAAGAAATGGTACGCTCTTTTCTTTAAGGACCCTAAGTCGAATTTGTCCTAGCCATAACATTTTAGTTCAGGCCTAAGGTAATATAAACTAATTAAATTACCAATATAATTTTTATCAAATTTAAAGAGATTTTAGAGAACGAACAAGCATTTAATATCGGAACTAAACTGTTTTTAAAAAATAAAATTCTAGAAAATGCTTTCGTATTTCGCTAGTTTGTTTTTATCAGCTAATGGTTAATTTAGTGGTGATGTGGTGTTATTCTGAATTTATTCTTTAAAAATTGGATATGGTCTAGATTAGACTTGTCCGGTTTATATAGTTTATCGCCCATTTCATCAAGTAATTCACATTGAAATAGAGCATTATCTAAATGGAAAATGTTAATAAAATACAAATTATTAGCTTGATATACAAGTTTGATTGTTTAGCAACGGTATATGAGATAATTTTGTATGTTATTGAAGTTATGAATTGATCAAGAGGTCATTGTTCTTTATGGAAATAAAGAAAACATTTAAACATCTCGATTATTACTTACATAATTATAACATTATCACAAAAGCCTCTTTATACCAATTTTTTATATAACAAAAGAAAACGGGTGGAGGCCTACTTGTTGATAAGTGATATCGTCGCCCATGGACATTCATATTGCCAGAAGACTTGCAAGTGCGTTGCCAGCCTTTTAAGAATAAGTTTTGAAAAAAACAATCTTTATTGACGTTCATAAGTGTACATTGTGTTACCTAAATGACTAAACGATTTCGAATTTCAGTACGCCCTTTTCTTGAATTACCAGTTCTTATCGCTATTCAGTCAATAATCATTATTGTCTGAATAGCGTGCTCGTAAAAAAAAAAACCGCAGCCCAGAGACACCCCAGAGATGTATACAGTCTATGTGTAATAATCAATTTAGGTGAGAGTAAATTCTAACTACTGACTAGCTCTAAGCGGTATTCATAAATAGCTTAAGCATAATTAAAATTCATAATTAACTTAGCACTAAGTTTGACTCCCGTACGTCATAAATGTATTGAATTTTGACATGACATTCATTAAAGTTCCGTTTCTGTTTCACCCTTAGTCTCTCTAAACTTACGTGATGATCTAAAGCGGGCCATAGACGGACCGCATGTTGCCGTCGGTCTTGACTGCAACATGCGGTCCGTCTATGGCCCGCTTAAGGAGAGAGTCATGAAGATAGGCTAAAGCCGGGTCCACATTTGTAGCATGTTGACGTATCACGATCAGTCGTATCGTATCTAGTATCTGTATCATAAATATGGACGCTCATTTTGTCCATGTCGTATATTTAAGGCGTATCTTGTAAAAAACGCGTCCATACTTATCAAATGCTGTATCATGTCAGTGTATCGGCTTTAACTTTACAAATATAGACGCTTCACTTTTCTTCCGATGTATCATGATGCGCGTGTCTTTCAGTGCACCTTTCCCTTCTCGCAATGTTCAGTCATGTCTTCGTTCCAAAACGGTTTAACCATGTCAGCAATTGCTCACAGTTTGGCGGTGACTAGCGCCTGTTATATTATCATTAATAGTATTTAAAAAAAAGTTAAATCTAGACGTAGACGGCGCTGGAAGTGTTTAGAAACCGAAACAAACATGGTGGAATACCATTGATGCGAGATTTAAAATTTCAGCATACCAGCGGAAAATACAAAAATTTCACTCGCATGTCACCCATTGATGTTGTGTATTCCCTTTGATGATCGCGAAAAAACCGACACAGGATGGTTCGCGGTGTATCAAGTATCGTATCGCGATACAGTATCGTGATACAGTATCAAAATACGTCCATACCACCGATCGTGATACGCGTATCGGATACGAGGTGTATCAAGATACGCGCTTAGTGCGGATCGGGCCGTATCCGATACGGCATGTATCATAAACGGGTATCATTTTGCGTCCAAACTAACGATCATGATACGCGCCGAAGCCACGCAACGGAGATACGATACACCGAAATGCTACAAATGTGGACCCGGCTAACTTGCAGCTTCGTAATAATAGTGCTTCGAAATAGCGTTTGTATGTATCTTGTAGGATGTGTAAACATTAATTATTGATTTATTCCTTCGTCACGTATGTAATGCAGAATGAATTGAAGCAGGTGATTTAAATTAAGTATTTATTGTATTATTGTAGAGTAACATTAGCTATTGGATTGGGACTTACAACCATGAGGCCGTGCGTTCGGAGGCCAGCTTTACGCCAATTTTTTGTTCAACTAGGTGAACCGATACAAAGTCGTATCACCTACATATATATATATATATATATATATATATATATATATATATATATATAGGTGATATGACTTGTATATATATTATGTGTCAAAACAGACTTGACCGGACCTCATACTACGAAAAATTTCGCTATCTATGAAAAATTTCTGAAGGCATCTATAAACAAATGACAACCAAGTAACCATTTTTTATTTATAAAAACACAAAAGACAACAAATATTACCCATTTTTATTCATGTTTCCCACCGTTTAAACCTTTCCTTCCACAAATATTTCAAGATCATAATCAGCCAAACCAGTTTAGCCATTCTCGAGTTTTAGCGGGACTAACTAACAGCAATTTATTTTTATTTATATAGATTATGGATAGATGGGTAGCGTGTGTCATGATGACTTCTGATCTACTTGCCTATGAAGAAATAACCACTGTTACTGGTATATAATCTACTGTGCAAAAAATTTTGTGGGTATACAACTAAATCCTTTGAAAGTTTTAGGATATACCCACGTATTATTTAAAATAAAATACGATTCGAGCTTAAATAGTTTTACGATACCATAGAAATATAACAAAATATGAAACACAAGGTGTGAAATTGTGGTCAGTTGGAAATTTCCGCAACATTTTGCATTTCACCTGCCATATTGCTTCCGGTCCATCGACTACAGAGCTAATTTTGTGGAAAGCGACGTTTGCTGGAAAATTCAGTTTCGCAATCTCACAATTTAGTTTGTAAAAGTTTGCATTTTTAAAACGTAAACGCTTTCGTATAATTTTATATGAATTCTTGTATATGCACACTATACATAGTTATGTAAAAATATATATTATTATATAAGGATATACGCATCAATTACGATATGGCTAAGAATAAGAAATTTCTATAGTTTAGTTTTTTTTCAAATTCAACTTCCAAAACCGTACAAGTATGGAAACTGTTGATGGTATGCGAAACATCGAGAAATATAAAATTACGATAATAGGTAATCAATCCTGTGTAATGCTCCGTAATCAATAAGACAACATTACATCAGGCATTGTTATCAAATGGTGCGTTGTACAGCATGCAGGTCTCTACTCAAAATATTTATTAATATTTAAGCACATTAATACGACAAAAACAAGGAAGTCTAAGACCTACAAAATCTGCAATGTTTTTAATACGTATAAGAGACACAATGACAAATCTATAAACCTGTTTATATTTTATCATAAACAATTTATCATGATGTTCTGTGCAATGTAGGTTAACCGCCCATTGTAACAACAATCGTTTAAGATCACAATTATGGACAAGACGGTTACGAAATGATCATCCCACACTATCAATATCTAGCGTATTAAAGGACAAATAATTTAGTCCATTGATTGTAATCTATGTTCATGTTTTAGTCACGTAAAAAAAATTTTTGTTTCATGAGCGGTCTAAGCCTACTACTCTGTATAGAGAAGAAAAGAGAGAGAAGTATTGCATAGAAAAACAAATACATTTTCCGTGATGTGTGACTTCTGTTTGTAACCAACACGCAAGTAACCACCAAGACTGGAGGCACTAAAATATGTCAATGTCATATAAAAAAATGTTATTTCCACCATCATGCTAATTCTGACTGAATCGTATATTTATCTAAATAGACTGGCTTTATCAAAAAAATAACATTCTCTATTTAAACTGAGTGTTGAGGGCGTGGTCCATTGATATAAGAGAAAGCTTCCAATCGCCACGCGACCATTGAGATGCGTATGCATTGCATAATCATAGACTACTGTTTACATTCGATTGCACACCATTCGCCAAAAATACTGGGTTTTTAATATATTCCAATGAATCATTTATTATGCAATCTTTATAAAAACTAATTGGTACCCATGACATTACAACGGCCACCTTGTTTAATTGTCTTTAGTTCTTTAGGCTATGGTAAAATACCTGCAGGGATATTCTGTGAAACGGAAACTGGCTTGACGAGTTGTAGAAAAATTGTATGATTGAGTCAAGAATTTAAATTGTCGTTTCCTGACTGAGAACCTATTCCAAAAGTATTGATGTCTGTGGTTAAAACTTCTAGAGTTTTGTTTAGTCCATGATCTGTGGTGATTTGGTAAGTCTGCTGTATGTTGCGTATAGCATGCTAGGTAACGATATACTACGGCGCATTTACGCGAAATACCATGTTATTGTTAAGTTTTAAATGTTATGAAAGAATTTTATAAATAGACACAACAATGAAGACATTAATTACATAATATTAAATTATTATATTTTTAAATTTTATGGCCTGGTAACGATTAAATTTAAAGAAGTGAAAAATAGAGGTAATAAGATGCAGCTCCTTAAACAAAAACTTGGCAATTGAAAGGAATGTAGAAGAGTTTATTGCCAGATCTTCTCGTCCATTCTACGCCTATTTGATAACTGGCAGTAAATGTAAAGTCAGCATTTAATGTTTTACTGAAGCTCATAATACACATAATGTTAGCTATGATATGATATTTTTAATTTTTAGATTTATTATTTTTATTTTACACCCCTTACGTGTGATGTTCAGTGACAGTATTTCTAACATTGCCTTTAAATCAGGGGCCAGAAATTCAGTTTTTAGTTACTTACTTGTTTAGTCTACATAAATAAATATAGTACTATATTTACTTCGTTAATAGTTCGCGTAATGAAGGCATTGTTGGAAACCTTAACAGTGCGATTGCGGTGAATGGACTTTAATACGCAACTATCAAAGCTATTACGTAAGCACTATTTATACAATATTATTACTACAAGATATCAGAAATATCCATAATATTTATATTTCCAATCTAAGAAGACAAGAATGATAACAATCTAAAACATATTAATATAAGTCCAAGTAAAAAAATTATGTTTATAAAAGGTGTATATTATATCTTGTAAATAGCAAAGGTTAAGTAGGAACAATAAATAAGATTATATTAATATGTAAAACAAAGTCGGGTTTGTTCGAACACTTATAGCTACTAAAAACTGGAACATATACGAAAAAAAATGGTGCGTGTACTTATGTACGCGCGTAAGAAGTTATACTTCTTTGGCTTTCTTTATTTTTTTTTAAATATTAAATAATTAATAATAAATATTTAGCGTTAATAATTTAACAATATTTAATATTTAGTATATTATTCAATTATTAATTAATATTAATAATAATTATTATTTATTATATTATTAATTCAATTTAATAACTAGGTATGTTTCATAACCTTTTAACTAAGTAACAATAGGTCTATGTTAAAAAGCATTGCTAAATTTCTTTGAAAAAATAATTAAAACTCCTTTATTTGTTTAAAAGGTACTACAAATGTCATTACGGTCATTCAAAATTCTTGGCTTAGCTGCTAACGCATATTCTATTTCTATTTACTTGTAGATTGTCTTATTCCCATCTCGCTCGCGCACGCTCGGCACCCATACTGATAATTTTGTGTCACGGTGCGCGCGCATCGTAAAATTTCACTCTCATAAATTTTTCATAACGCGCCTAAAGAAGTATAACTTCAAAAATCCAATACAAAATGTTCGTAGGTTTTATAACTATCATCCCGTCGATACGGTAAACACTCACCTCAAATTAAAGATTTAAATAAAGATTTCGAATCCGACGATATTCGGATAATGGCGAATTTCAGATTTATAAAATGTCAGTAATGAATAAGGATTTACATATATATTGGATGTACTTTCTGACGCTAATTTCTTTCTTAAAGTAGTGAGCTTAATATTAGTTTTGTTTTTATTGTATTAGTTTCATAAAATCATAAATTAAGTTGGGCTAATCTGTAACACGTATTGACTGTTAGGCGGTACCTAGTTCACCAGGTTGTACTAGACAATATAAGTATTACCAAGCATAAAATCTAAAAGCAAATTGCGCCCTTAAAGCGCCGCGCCTTAAAGGTATTTTTATATCGATAAGGAATAAACTTTCAAATTTCTAATAGGTAAGATCTAGTTTCTCTTACGTATGCAGGTGAGTCACAAAGGCATTTTTTCCAAATATACGTTATAAGAATTTAAAGCCAGCCTTTATTAAATTGATTCATGAATTATTGTCACGCCGCAGACAGGACTCGCCCAAAAGTAAATTAAAATTTGAAACCAAACCTTTTTAATATTTTTCTTAATTTCACTTATTGTTCTGCGTTCAAATAATTTAATAGTTACAAGAACAGACTAATATTTTGTAATTGATTTAAAATACTACAAAAATAATTTACTCGGATAACAATTTTCTTTTTTTTTTGGTATCATTTTGGAATAACATAACAGTTAGACGATTAATCATTTGTTACGGGGTCACTGTTTAATAAGAAATTTATCAATGTTACCTTAAAGAATATGCCCAGATAATATCTTTTTTCTCCACTCTTCAATAGCGGCATCGTCCATCGTGTCACGCCAAGATCATCCTCACTACAACTTGAGCAATCTGAAAAAGAGAATAAAACATCTTAAGAAAAATATTTATTAAATGTACAGAGCACAAAGATATTTGTTACAATAGAATAATCTGTGGTTATTTTCAAGCATATTTATCATAGAGAAAATTTATTCCAAAATTGATTGCTTGTCTATGTTATTCTAAAGACAATGATGAATATGGTAATTTACTATCTATGACCAGAACTTTGATTAATATCGCTAGATAATTTATTAGATTTTTAAAAGTAGTATGACATTTATGTATTTTTAAACGTTACCGGTTAAAGAGAATCAATCAATGAATTAAATCAAAAAACTTTATTCGTGTAGGTGGCCATAGTTATATATATATATATGCATACATTCGGAAAAGTTTTGCAAGTGATATTATGTATGGCCTTCAATTGCTAACCGTGCCAAGTGCAAGTTACACAATGTATGTTCCGTACAATAAGGCTCCTAATCACCGCTATATTAATTGTAAATACTTAAGGTCAGATGATATGTATCAACTTAATTCAATAGCGATTTCGATTAAAATATGGAGTTTTCGTAGAGTAATTTCAGGTTTGCGACATCAGCGCTCATATAGACAACAATTTGTCTATGTCAATAATTATTGTCTATGGTTATGAAAGTATTGTTTTAAATTTACTGTCAAATTGATAATTTCTACAATTCAATATTTTTTATCCTTGCTTTCAATTATTTTGTTTAACTGCGTAATTGTAATTATTCTTATTAAATAATACTAAACTGCGTTGATTAAATTAATATTTTTTGTCTTTAATTAATTCCAGTATCAAATATCTTGGTGACATTAAAATATCAGTAATATTTATATTATTCGACATTTGAGTAATTTCTATTTTAAGAATACATTATGTTATTTTAATAATAGCCTTAGAAATGTAATCTTATAATTATTTCTTTTTTTCTTCATATATATTTCTCATTGCATATTATACAACATTAAACTTTTATTCATGATAAAATCCAGCATGGTGGAATGAAATGAAGTGAGTTAGCCCAATTCTAATATAATTTTGGCGGCTTTTGTTTTTATAGCCTTAAAGAAAAGATCGATCTATATGTTTTAAAGCTCAGCACTTAATTAGAAATGTACTGATGTCAACTGTCTCTTTTCATCACACCTTAAGCATAATTTGACAGAAAGACTAGTTAAAAAATGCATTAAAAGTTATTTAGTTCTTATGACTATTTCTCTGTTAACTATCAATTTATCGAGGATGTATCGTCATGTTACGACAGTACAAACGCGTGGTACCGCTGGTCATAGCAAATCTACATACACCGTATAAGAGGAGAGATGTATGTAAGAAATAAATACTTATATTACTGCTGAGTAATATACATTATTTTTATTTCCAAAACATTAAAAAAATGAAAGTTCGGCCGTGCGAAGCGGGCTGTTGGTAATAGAATAAGACGGTAATTTTAAGTTGATATAAGTTATCTTAAATTTATTGCATTTCTGATACGAGGTTATTTCCGGTAATAAAAATGCCCGATTGTTCTTGACAATTCCTTTTAACATTTAGTGAACTTTGAGTGACCACAAATTTTACGTAAACTTTCAAAACAAAAATTATCCAATCAAACTAAAGCTAAGTTATTGATATATAGAGGGTTCGATCTTTACGCTAAATTGTATAAATATAGAGTACAACAGAGGCCGCCTTAATAGCCAATTATAGCCAGAGCACACTTCCGGTGAAATAATAATGTTTTCCAGTGTGATCTATTTGGCTCTATATAAATATTAACAGCAAAAATGCGTTACTCGGCATGACAATAACAGAGCATTAATATTTTATCGTTTATAAAAAATTTTAATTTTACCTAAGTCTGATTGAACGATACTAAATTTTAAGATACAATAATTGTCTTTCACTTTTCGAGGTTACATTAAAAAAAAGAATTGCTGTAACATTCATACAGATAAAACATATCAATGACAAAGATAGAACAGACAACGTCGAACTTTAAGAGAAATATAGAATATCTATGGCTATCATTGCCTATGTATATAATCTTAACAGTAGTTAACGGAAAGTTTAAAAATGACTCCTTATTTTATCATAATATTATGAAGGTATAAAGTTTTCGAACAGTTGGGCATAATAATTAATTAAACTTTTTTATATATTACATTGAGTCTAATAGTTTATAACTTCAATTATCAGTGAGCTGGTGAACAGCTTCCAACAGAAAATAAATTGTGCGTGTACTAGGTTTACACACGTAAGAAGTGAAACTTCTTTATGATCTTATTTTTCGAAAAATGATCTACTATATGCAACTTTACAGAAATTCGTTAAATTAGATAAAGTTTAACAAAAGGCTTTTATTATCATAGACATGAATACAAATATTTCATTTTACCTTATTACTACGAAGATTATTATAGAATTTCATTAATTGTAATAGAATTATTACTATCATTGAAAAACGTGAAGATTTGCTACAAAATTTCTCCCATACGTCGATAAAGAAGTTTCATTCCAACGCCGATAAAGAAGTTTGACTTCAAAAAGCAACATGGCGCGTAACCGATAAATGTGACGCGTAACCGAAAAATGTGACGCGTAACGAAAAAATTTTACACTAAATTTTTTTCCAACCTCGATAAAGAAGTTTCACTTCAAAAAGCCAGCGATTAGTAGCATTCGATAAAAGAAATTGAGATAACTTGACCTGACCCAAGTTTTTAGAAAGTGCATCAAAAGACTTCAACAAAGACCTAGGCACTTAGCTATTGTTTTAATATTCTTTTATTTTGCGCCATTCTGGGAGTACTTTTATGTAACAGACTTGACAATTATAATGAGTAAGACTTTTTCTTATTAATTAATTTATTCTTAATTAATGCATTACATAAAAGGCAGTCGTATTTTTTTAGCGCAATAAATCTACATTATTCGTTCAACCGAAATTTATGTACACACAAATTAATTTACATGTAAAAATGTGTTTTGCACCTATTACACGACAATTCATATAAAACATGATTCATAAATAACAGACCATATTACTGAAGTGAAACTTCTTCATCGGCGTTGGAAAAAAAATTACGTCACGTGACGTCGTCACATCTTTCCGTTACGCGCCATCATTTTCTTGTCCTGCGATTTCGGATCCAGTTTATTGATTAATTGCAAGATTTGTTGTTTGTGAAGTTTGCCTACCTCTGAAAACTAACTTCAGGCTTACCGCAACGTACTGTTATTTATATTGGATAATTTTTTTCACGTTATATTTAATTAATATTGCAATATTATGTTTAGTTATAAATAGAAATCATGCTTTTAAATCATTATTATTTATGTCAAAAACCGTGTAGTGCGTTCATAAAATGTATACAATTTATATTAAAAACAAAAATATGTATATAATAACGATAACAATGATAGTAATAATTATATTACAATTAATGAAATTCTGTAATAATCTTAGTAGTAATAAGGTAGAAATAATTGTATTATTTGTATTTTATTTATTTATTCTATTCTATCTATGTCTATGATACTAAAAGCCTTTTTTTAAACTTTATCTAAGTTAACTTTATCTAAATTTTTCGTAAAATAAGGTCATAAAGAAGTTTCTCTTCTTACGTGTTTACACTAGTACACGCATACATTATTTTTCTTTACAGCTACAACGTGTCCAAATTAATTTTACGGCCAATCCACAGAAATACTTTAAAAAAAATCTATTTCCGTTATTTGCGGCCGAAATTTTGGTTGACCCCAGATCACTTTAAATAAGTGAAACATCAGCATAATCTGTTGTAGTCACAGAATATTATATACTTAAAGAAAAAAAACAAAATACCTGATTTCCCTCCAAAATTGCCGAGTGGTGATTGATAGTTGACAGTTTTGGTGTCAGCGATGCAGCTCATGACCAGTAATACCACAATCAAATATTGATGAATCATTTTGTATGGTTCTATTAAACACTTGTACACTTAATTGCTATAGAAAAACGATATTATGAGCGACTGTGATATAAGGTAATTTTTATTTTAATACTGTTACAACAGGAATTGGTTCGTCAATTATATTGGTCGAGTTATCTGTTTTTTTGATAAAATTTTAAATGGATTTTGAGAGAGCATGCACGATACATTGCAACTATTTTTGATTAAATTTACGTCACTTTAAATGATTTAGAGAATTGACAAAACAGTTTGACATCTCTCAGTCAGTCGCATCGTTAGGTTTGCCAGGTGTAAATAGGTGTATTAATGTTAATTATTTACAGTCACCTGTTGCTATATTCTATGGTTGCCAGTTAAAAAATGGCCAAAAGGCGTTGTTGACAAGCTTTCAATAAATAATTAAAGTTGCTTACTTTAATCTTCCTCAACATTCATTTAAAATTAATTACATTAAAAAAATTGGTGCATAATCGAGCGGTAGGATACTATAACAGTTAAAATACCTAAGTTATTAGAATAACTAAACTGTTCTTAACAATTATCAAAGATTTTTTCACATATTTAGACATCGACATAGAGATAACGTTTATTACTAACAAAAACACACACAAATAAACACACGAAATAACAATAATCAAAGAAAAAATAAAATAAAAAATATAATGAGAGATATATAAAAAAAAGTTTTCCCTTTTCCCATTCGGTTCGTTTCAAGTGATATAATGCGTGTGTGCTGAGGTTGTAATTGGTCCAGGCTATTTAAAACGTCCTTTATCATAGTTTTTTAAATAATGATCTAACCTATAACTAGTATTGTCTTTGATTAACATAACCTTTACACATTTAAAGAAAAAACTTTTTAACCGGATTAAAGTTATGTATTAAATATTATATATAAATTTATAATAATACATAACTTTAATCCGGTTAAAAAGTTTTTTCTTTAACCTATAACTTGTAAGCATACCACTCAATACGTTCCAATATGTTAATGGCACGCGCAAATTTCATTAATACCTACTTGTTTACAAATTCAATTAATTAAATCAGTGGTAACCTTTTCGTACGTTACACGATCGGTCCTATAACTCATTAATATTGTTTTCACTTGAGATGACATTAAAATATTGTAATTCTTTAATTAATAATGCGGAAGCGTCTTAAAAATTCTTTTTAGATATACTTATTGTCAAGTTGTCGTTTGTTTTTTGTCTTTTAGACTTAAATAATCGGACGAGGCGATGTTGAGCGATATTTGGTAACACACAATGCTTGTACGGCGTGGTCTGCTTTTTCCACTTGGGCCTGGCTGCTGCAGGATGAGGAAAAGGCCACCATAAGTATATACACTTAAAGCTTTCGATTACGTCAGGTAGTTTTATAGAGAGGTATTTGATAGACAGGTAGAAGATAGATCGGACATATTAATAACTAACCATACATTGATTGTATAGAATTTGAATTAATTGGCACAATAATAATAAACATAACCTAATGGCTGTAAGTTCTATTCCTGGCGAAAAAATGTTATTGCCGAAGTTTCATTAAGGATTACTCTACATAGAGACTTATGATTGTCTCAGTAGTTATAATGATATTATAGTATTTAGTTTAAATTAAAATATATTTGTTTATGCATTAAATAAATCTAATATATAAACACGATAATTATATAAAATATATAATTCTCGTGTCACAATGTTCGTTCCCACGGGTACGACCCCTAAATTTTATTTTTTTAAATAACATACAAAAATACACAACCCTTAATTTTCACCCATCTACGATCAACCCCTATTTTTGACTTGAACTCCGAGGTTTATATAGAGAAAAATTCACAGATAAACCTAAAAAGTTTTCATTCCAGAAAACTATAGCATATAACTATAGCGTATAGCAAAATGTTCCATGTTGGTATCATGGTATGTACTAAAAAGGTAGGCTTATGTAAAACCACATTAAGGAGAAACAAAGTTCCCGGGGGCAGCTAGTATTTACATAATAATTTTAAAGAAAATTCGGAGGTTACTCATAATTGTGGGATAAAAATACTTCCTTAAATAACAATGCATCATTACGAATTTCGACATTGCGTTGTGACATGAACAAACAAAATTTCAAAATATTTACAACATTGTTATAATAAGTGTTATTTGGTAAGTCTTACATGTAACGCTATGAGGATAATAACGTATTAGCGGGGAAGATAAAAATCATGTACGTAACATTTTCAATGTGGCATAATGTCGGACGCTGCTTTGAAAATTAACGTTCACTTTAGTTCAGCATTCGTTTATTTCGCTGTCAATTGCCAGATTGAAATTTTCCCGCGCTTTCATAATGGTGTAATTGAAAACTATTACTATTATGAACTATGATTAATCACAAACACTATTCGAAACGAATCTATAATCTATGAATTCTAGGAGTTAAGGAAATTGTCTATGAAGCATCTAGCAACCTATGGTTCGAATGCCACAGCTAACGCTAAATTCTTGTCTATACTCTAGGACATTTCATGTCCATTATTTCCGTCTATATTTTTACATTTATAAATTATAAAAGCATTCATATTATTTTTTAATTGAGGAAATTAACTTAATGGAAACGCCAAATAGTTTACCGGTTTTATTGCACATAAAACGTACAACTGGCATAGCTTGCGTATTTTTAAAATTTCTCAGAATATAATAATTTAGTAGAATTATTTTTAATTTTAACTGTTTTGAACTTTAATATCTATTTTGTGCAATGTAATCTATTTTAATATCAACAATCATTTAAATCCATTTATTTTGAGTTATTTTAACTGAAGGGATTGAAAACGAAATGAAATTTAAATCATAGTAAATACACATTTTTATCCGGTAAAAGTTATTATTGTTTCAAACACATAAAAATAATATTAAAAAAATGATTACCTATTTTATTTATTCGTTTATATATAATAGATCATTTGCAGAACTGAAATAAAGATAATATTCCCACAAAGTAAATATACCTGGATTTTTAAATAAAATTTTCAGTTCTTGTATTTGTAAAGAATGATTAAGCTAATATTTACTTGTATATAATTACGTTATTAAAGGAAAAATGCAGTTTCCATTCAGAAATTTCAAATCGCCATAGACGCAACTAGTCTCTACCTGTTGGTTTACATAATTATGTAATGGTTTACTCTTACATAAAGTTAAGCGTCATTTTAACTGGCAACACTACCTGTTAGATTAATTTCGTAAATCTTAGAAAAAACTATGTTTTTGCAACACACTAAAAAGCCATCTGTGTATTAGCAGTGTTCGCACATGGCTTATCGAATATCCTGAGCTCGATCTCAGTGAAACAATATATTGTATATGTACTGTACTAATATATAAAACTTTACTCACGACGGTATAGTGCATAGTTATTGTAACAAAGTAAAAAATAATAAAGAATGTGGCCAGCGAAGCAATTACTAAGAGAACTCGATTGGTATTTATTAAAAAAAAAAGAATATAGATTAAATGTCAAATGACTAATAATAGCGAGAGGCAAGACGGTTTAATAAATGATCATCGCATTTCGTAGATTTCAGACGGTAATATTATCTCTATTTTCTTGAATTGACATTTCAATATGATTCATCACACTAATATTTTACCAATCAAACGTATCAGACCGATACTAAATTAGACATTGATTCGCTCAGAGGTAATAATTTAATGAGATAATTAAATAATGACACATTATGTAATGACATAATTGTTGAGTACTCTGTATTAGTTATAAAGTAAATCGGATACGATATGATTCCATTTTTAAATTATTTTAAAAGCGATATTTTTTTGTTTTCCAGCCAGATATCTCTGTCTAAAAAGTCTTTATTGTATATAATGTTAGTTATTCTAATCTTTAACATTCTTTTCTATATTCAAATGCCTTTATTTTTTACTGAATAAATTAACCTTTACCGAAGGTGAGACTGATTTAAAGTGATGCATCTTTTATGACATACTTATCAAACCTGAAGGTCCTTTTATATTTCATTAGTTTAAAGTTCAATTTAAATCCGGTTAAATGATTAAAATTTGATTACTACCTGCTTATAAAACTTTAGTGGATAAACACGTTTTGTTATGAATATGTACAATATGTATAATGTAATGAATGATCTTAAGTCGAATATATATAAAAATTATTTTTAGGAAATCTATTTCGCGAACAAAAAAAGCCTTAATTGAATAACATTAAATTTATATATTTTTAAATATCTTAAATTTTACGTAATAAACTTTTTAACTGTAATCCAAAACAGATTAAATATATTTATGTTATAGTTATTAAGAAAAATAAATAGAAATTTCGTATGCGACCGCTTTTGGTTTTTACCCGTTTCGTGACGTCACAAAATATTTGCAAGTCCTGTCACTTTTATGTCAAGGCCAAGGGAGAGCCACCCTTAGTCGATTAAAAATTAAAAATAGAATTTTAAATCACGCAAACAAAAAATACATTAAATCACAGTCAACCTTAATCACCCGAAAAAAATACACGATTTGAATTTCGAACTCGCGCGCTTGAATACACGCGTTCGGCGCGAGAGTTGTAGTTCTACTAAACACTTTTAGTTATTAAATAAGCAAGCTTTACGTAACCTTCAGATTGAGTCGCATTCTTGTGGTCAAGCTTGAACAACTGAAGATGTCGCAAACTTTGCTTACCAAATGTTTTTATTGACCTTTGCAAGGTTTACCACAGCCTATAAATTTGGGTGTTATTAGATATCGTTAAAGCTATAGTCTAACCTAAGTCAAACGTCTGACCTTCTGATGTATGTTGTATACTATACCAAAAACCTCAAACTTTTTCAGTGTGACACGTAAGTATTACTCACATATCCGGGAAGCATATTATCTTTAATACTATATTTTAAATAATATACAAAAAATATTGTAGTAATAAGCTTTATTTTGACATTTGTTCGCTGTAATTAATATTATTTATTGTTTAATGTTAGTCCTTGTCTCTTTCTTTCAAAG
The DNA here is from genome assembly GCA_905332375.1 of Pieris macdunnoughi. Taxonomy (NCBI): domain Eukaryota; kingdom Metazoa; phylum Arthropoda; class Insecta; order Lepidoptera; family Pieridae; genus Pieris; species Pieris macdunnoughi. The sequence continues at coordinate 5,443,864 of CAJOBZ010000061.1, forward strand.
TTTATCTTGTTAGGTTTAGAAAGAACGAGTAAACTTATAAAAAATCCGTGGCGCTACAACCGTTTAAGGCAGTGTTTCTCAACGTGGGGCCCACAGGGAGGCAATTGGATTGTTAAAAGGGGTAATTAAAATCAGCTGAATATAATACCACGTTGAGCATTGAGACTAAAGTTAATCAAATTGGAACCTAGTATACAATCTCTGTGCAGCAAGCATCAAGCGCAAGGATCTCAATAAATGTATATAGAAAAATCTATATTAAAATGATTTGGAAATTTAAAACCTATCATTTAAATTTCTTAAGTGAAAAATTAAATTCTTAATAAAAAAAAAAAAAATAAAAAAAAAAAAAATTAAATTCTTAATATATAACTTATGTATGTTACATAGCATACAAATTTTAGGTAGGCTAAGGTGGGGCATGGCACAAAAAGTTTTGGAATCATTGGTTTAGGGCCTCATATTTCTGTCTCCGTTTCATGATCATTTGATTTTTTCGAATAGCCAAGTAGGTTACCCTTGCATACGCTAAATACATTGACTCTTCTATATGCTTTAATTCTTTCAAAGCTCTCTAAATTTACTTACTCTTCAGCATATAAGTATAATATGACAATGTAGTGTTTTAAAAGTATTTCTCAAAATATTTCATCTTAAAATGGTAATTTTTCCAACAAAACAAAAAACACCTTTATGCATGAAGCGACTCATGCATTTAGGTGAGTCACCGATTTGTGTATCTGTTTCGTGATCATTTGTTTTCTGTTATAGGCAAGGAGGCTTTCTATGCCTGACATACGCCGTCGAGTTTTTGAATCTAAGGCAGCTTTCCTCACGATTTTTCTCTTATAGTGATAGTGTTCAAATGTACACATAGAAAATTCAATTGTTGCACAGCCGGGGTTTGCACCTACGACCTCAGGGAGAGAGAGAGAGGCACGCTGAAGCCAATAGGCCAACACTTCTGTAAGCTGTTAAGTGTAAGCGTATCTTCCACGTGGAACCAGAACCAGCCCAGCGAAGTAATTCCGAACCAATTCGACTTATGGTCGGTCCTTCACGAAAAGAGCGTTCCAATTCTTAACACGTTCACTGCGCCATCATTTTTAAAGAACTTTCAGCTGGTGCGTTGGAGACCTAAAAGATCTCGTAACAAGCCTATCCTCTGGTGCGTTTGGGACCTAATCAGTCTCCTAAAAATACACTTTTGAAAATAATTTATATCTTCCAAAAAAACAATGACATATATTTTGAATTTTTTGTGGGTGAAAGATAGCTAATTGCTTTATATTTTGCTAGGTTCGCACGCAGTTACGACATTTGAATAAACTACAAATAACAAAAAAAAATTAGATATCGATTGTATCTCGTACCGCACCCGAAGATAGTTCAATATGTGTAGTAAGTAGTGATGGGAATAAAATAATATCTCAGTTATCGATTCTAAAAGTTTTATTAATTATGCAAAGTGTTTTTCATTAAAACATGGTAAGCACATTGATTGCTTGCACATTACGCGCAAATGGTAACAATTCGTTTAGTTTTTTTAGAAGCGTCAGTGCTGTTTAACTGCGTGTGCTCCAACGAAAAAGGTTTATCGTTAAATATTTCATAATCAGAATCACTGTCATTATTAGTCAATGGGGGGCAAATTTGAACATTTTCCAAAACAAATATTTTACTGGACGATGCAGCAGTATAATCCGGCGTTGATTTTTTGTTAGAAACCTCACCAATAAAATAGATTTTTTACACTTTTTTCTTTTAAACTTAATCACTCATTGTTTATCAAAAATAATCAACACGCTGATATATACGCGAGTGTTATTTCCAAAACGTCCCCCGACTTCCCGAATGTCGATTCTAGGACAACACTAAAAATCCCATCCTCCATCTCTTGGCGTACGATTTCACGAGTACCGACATATCTCCTAACGCAAGGAATTAAAACAATTACAGTACTGTGCGTTAGGGACCTAATCCATCTCTAATTTATTTTTTAAAGTCCTTGAATTCAGCTTTAAGTACGAAGCAAATATGTATATTTGTCCTGCTCATCCTTAAAGAACTTTACAAGTTACATCCTCCCGCAAGGAGTGAAAAAACACGATTATGTTCAACGCACAATACAAAAGTCCTGCAAGAGATCTGATAGATCTCGTAATGCAACGAACGTGTTAAAGGGGAACGCACTGGCGAGCCTTCTGGCAAAGTAAGTGTCCATGTGAACCTCCTGTTACATAAAACCCGTATAGAGTCCGATAACAACTATTTCTCATTGTCTTCATAAGGAAATTAAGCAAATGTCACCTTTTAAAACATCGCCCAATAAATTGCCCAACTCATGGCTGGATTAAAGTCGCTTTATATTGTTAAACGAAATTTATTCATTTTCCGTTTCCTTGAAATGTTTGCTTTACATCGATATTGCCATTCTGAGATATGTTTCTTCCACAAAGAATCCATATTATCATTACTCGAATATTTTCGAATCATCTTGATATAAATGCCGCCATGTTTGGATTCATTTTAAATTACAGGCAAATTATGTCGAATTAAATTATTGCTGCAATGAATCACGAGCTGTGATTTAAAACCAAACAAAGTGGAAAATTGCAAAATTTTAACGGAAAATGAAAAAAGTGAATGCAGGAAATGACCCAGAATTCAATCCGTTAGAATGTATTTGTAGGTATTCGAGCTGCATTCATGAAAAATTGCAGTATTTTAACTACTCTTTCGTCTCATTCTGTCAAATTGTGTTTATGCTGTGATGGAGAGTGACAGATTAGTATGTTAAGAAAGTGCTTGTTTCTACTTAAATCGTCTAATAATACTATTAGACTATTAACAAAAGAGCAGTGTTAGCCCTCTGATTAAGTAAGCGATTTTCAAACCAGAGATCGTTGGCTCGAATCCCGGCTGTGTTTGATTCTATGTGCATAATTAAGACTTGCTTGTGAAGGAAAATATCGTGAGGAAACCAGTAAGTCTTAGGATAAGATTCAGAGACAAGACTAAGTTTACTCCCATATGTTAAATCGAATAGGATTATATTTAAATTAATGGTTCGCGCTAAATCTCAGTATTGAAACTGAACCCTTAGAGCTAAGTAAAGTAAGTCAAGAAATAATGATCAGCCACTTCCTTATAAATGACTAAATGCTCCATGTCCCTAGAGGTAACAGGGACTCATACAAAACTAAACGAAGTCTAGCAAACTTAACGTAATTAAAATATGCCATCGCAAACAATTAAAAAACTTTTTTCATTTTAATAAATAATAAACAAATTTACGTAAGACGCAAGCAATCAGTGGACTTTCTTATATTAATTATTTAATTTATGAAGAATTTTAATTAATCCAGACAAATTGCTTCAAAGATAAGTCAAAATATAAATAAAAATTATTCGAAAAATAATATGATGATATGCAAAACGCGAAGACGCCGGCCGTCCAAATTGAGTATTTTTTTTATTTATTCCTTGAATTTTGAGGATTTTTTATTCCGCTAGGCTTTTATTCCGGAAAAGTGAATTATCTCTAGCATAGCAAAATGTTCCATATGTTGGTATGTAGCTACTAAAAGGTAGGATAAGTAAAAAAATCAAATTAAGGCGAAACGAAGTTTTCGGGGCCCTTGACGTATTTAAAAGTTATTTTATAAGACGTGGCAGTAGTAAGCTTAGAAACAAAGTTATGTTTGAGTAATTGGCTCGTAATAAACAATAGGAAACATAAGAGAAAGTGGTTCAGACAAGAAATGAGAGCGAAATTGCAGTACACCAACGCAGGCTCCAATTTAAACGATTCCTGCTTAATGATTTATTTGTTACATGGTATACGCGATTTCATTTGCGTGAGACTTGAGAAAATTTAATGGACTAAATATATACTGCTCAAAACAATTAGCGGAACAAGATTTTTCTCCTTTCTATTGCTTAAACTAAAATTAGATATAAATTAACTTGTACGCTATTGTTTACCTTGTTAATTTGTTAATTACTACAATTAATAAAAAAAAATCAATTTGTATTTTATTTATTAAAAAAAAATTAATATGTGCATTGTAGACGAAAAACTAATTGGTGATAAAAAAGGTCCATCAAAGAAATATTCTTATATCGTTTGAATATTCGTCTTTAGTGACATTCAGTAACGTGTGTGGCCTCCATGAGCCCTAATCACGGCTTGACAACGACGCGGCATGCTTCGTATGATCCTCCGAATATCTTCTTGTGGAATTCGCTCCCATTCTTCAATCAACGCTTCAGTGAGCTGCTGCAGTGTTTGAGGTGCAATCGGACGCTTCCGGATGCGCCTGTCAAGCAAGTCCCAAATGTGTTCAATTGGATTTAGGTCAGGGCTCATGGAAGGCCACTCCATTACACGGATTTCCTGCTGTCGTAAGTAATCTGACGTGATGGCTGCAGTATGCGGCCTGGCATTATCTTGCATTAAAAGAAAATCTGGGCCCATACCATATGCTGCGGGCCAAACATGATCTTCGAGAACATTTTCAATGTAAGTTTGAGCACACAAGCGCCCGGGAACAACGACGAGATCTGTGCGCTCGTCCAAACTAACTCCGCCCCAAACCATCACAGAGCCACATCCAAATTTGTCATATTCCTGGACTGCTGCTGCACTGTATCGCTCGCCTGGGCGTCTGTAAACACGGAGACGACCATCGCAACGTGTTAGACGGAATCGTGATTCGTCAGTAAAAAGCACTGGCCTCCAATGTCGAAGTTGCCAATTAGCGTGATTTTGCGCGAACTGTCGGCGAGCTTGTCTATGTTGAATTTTTAGACGCACAGCCCGAACTGGTCGGCGTGATCTCAAATTGGCTTCCAACAACCTATTTCTTACCGTCTGGTCGGAAATTTCTACACCAGTAGCCGTCCTTAGTGTATTTTGTAGATCTCTTGCAGTTGTGGTGCGGTTACGTAAAGCACAGTTGACGATGTAGTGATCTTGCAAACGTGTAGTTTTTCTCTTTCGACCTTGACCACGCCTTCGTGAGTATTCTCCCGTCTCACGGTATCGCTTCCAAAGTCTGTAGATAACAGAAGGGGCTACTCCTAGATCATTTCCTACATAACGCATAGTCCGACCCTCTTCAAGCAAAGTGATAGCTCGGGAGACATGCAATTCAGTCAGATCTGGCATTATGACCTAAACTCACTCGCTTCAATGAATAACAATACTCAAAAGGCTCACTCAAAAGATTGAAAAAAACTACTTAAAATGTGTTTTCTGTGATTAGAAAGTAATGAAAATTCAAAGACGTCACTTTGTTTTTCGTCTACAATGCACATTTTAATTTTTTTTGATAAAAAAAATACAAATTGATTTTTTTTATTAATTGTAGTAATTAACAAATTAACAAGGTAAAAAATAGCGTACAAGTTAATTTAAATCTAATTTTAGTTTAAGCAATAGAAAGGAGAAAAATCTTGTTCCGCTAATTGTTTTGAGCAGTATATAATGTAGTCCGTCATTGTTACCATTGATATCATGTATGAAAAACTTTATAAATTGATAAATTTTATTGCAACCAAAGTCTAAAAAAGTGGCGAAATTCGAAATATCCATGACATTTTCAAACCCTGAGCAGTGTTGGCCTAGGGCTTCAGCGTGCGACTATCATACCTGACGTCGTAGGTTCGATCACCGGCTGTGCACCAATGGACTTTCTTTCAAAATTTTCGCATTTAACATTTGCTCGAACGGTGAAGGAAAACATCGTGAGGAAACCGACATGTCCTAGACCCAAAAAGTCGACGGCGTGTGTCAGGCACTGCACGCTGATCACCTACTTGCCTATTAGATTTAAAAAATGATCATGAAACAGATTCAGAAATCTGAGGCCAAGACCTAAAGAGGTTGTAGGTTCAAACCCTAACTCTTAACTTTAATCTTTTGACGTCGTATTTGACAGACTATTGAATGATTTGACATACGCGAATCATACTTAGCTGCTAAGTTCCCTCTTTCTTTCTTTAATTCCATACGAGCAATTGTTTGCATAGAACGGTCAGCGGGGTTCCAATGATCTTAGCAGGTGTGTACCATGTAATGTAGTTTTAACTACATCGGAATCTCGTTTGTTATAAGAACTAGTTATTGTAGATCAATGTTCTCAAAGCGACGTCCGTAAAGGGCAAGGTCTCGTACTAGTATTTATAAATCGCCTTTATTCCTCCTGAATGGCTGTAATTAATCGCTGTGTATTCGTCTTGTGTACAAAGGAAGGTTAAATTGGCATGTTACGTTGGGCGTTTGGTGAACAAAAGCAGAAGACAGTGTTACAACGCGTACGTTGTATACCGTACAAACGCGTATGAACTTCTTAAGTTTCGGATGATGATGTTTTTATCTATAAATAAATCAGTAGCACTACAATCTTTTGAAGTCTGAGCCTGAGATTTCTGTATCTGTTTCATGATCCTTGTCAATCTAATAAGCAAGTAGGTAGGCTCCTGTGCCTGAAACACGCTGTCGACTGTTTGGGACTAAGGCAAGCCGGTTTGCTCACGATGTTTTCATTCACCGTTCGAGCGAACGTTAAATGCGCACATTGAAAGAAAGTTCATTGGTGCACAGCCGGGGATGGAACATTCGACCTCAGGGATGAGAGTACACTGAAGCCACTAGGCTAACAGTGCTCTGTTGCTGTTTTTAACCGTACTAAAATTATTTATATTACTTTTATATGATTATTTTGAATAGTAACGCTCAGTAAAGTTTTAAAATACAATCTAAATACATATTACACGTCAATTGTATACGTATGACTTTTGTGGGATTGGTCAAAAATATATTTTTATGTCAGACTATCAGTTGTTAATCTATGGAATCTAATACATAGTAGAATTCATTAGAAATCTTTCAAAGGATCATAAGCGTCAAACTATCCTAACCTCTTTTGGCTTTTTTAAAGTCGTTCGAATAGGTATTTTAGCGCCATACTTTATCGTTATGTATTCCTTCAGTTAATCTAAGATTAGATACTAGCTGACCAGGCAAACGTTTGTTTTGTCATGTATATATTATTTCTAAGAAACATTTTTTTAATTCAATAAAAATAACTATCTACTATAATAAAAAATAGAGGTTGATCGTAGAGGGGTGAAAATTAAAGGATGTATGAATTTTTTAATGCCTCATAATAAAAAAATAAAAATGTTATCCAAAAATTTTTTTTTGTTGGGCTGGACACCCCTTATCACTTAGGGGTTTGAAAGATAGATAGTAGCCGATTCTCATACTTACTGAATATGCAAATATATTTCATAAGAATCGGTCGAGCCGTTTCGGAGGAGTAGGTATGGGAACGAACATTGTGACACGAGAATTTTATATATACAGAAGTCTCATTCGTTTGAATTAAAAAAAGCTTCTAATGATTTTAGCCTCTTTACCAAGGTCCTAACCAAAAACCCATTGACATTTAAGTAAGAAGGCGTAACAAATATATAAAGGAAACATATTAAAAAAACATAAATTAAATATAAAACGACAGTTTGAAAATAAGGCATATTCGATTGGTATGACTAATCTAACGACCTTTTTATTAGACTTTGACTCTTTTGATAATCTTTTATTAAAATATGTTTTAATAATGTAGTTGTAAGTGATATTTGAATAAGCAAGATCAGTTTTGTATTTACGCAATTTTGTTTAAATAGACATGAAGGCTATTGTTGTATTAAAAACGAATTTGATTGCTCTATGATAGTAAGTGCCATTTAAATACTACATAAACGTATTAAAGATAATTTTAGCCGACAATTTTAACCGACTTTTACGCGTTTAGATAGTTCTAACTAATTAAATATTTTAAAGTAAATTTATTCAAATGTTCTAATGATGTCTAAATGAAATTATTTTGTTTTGTAATTTTTGCTATTATGTAAAAACATCATATGTATAGTGTATACGTATAAATATTCCCGGTTAACAAAAGCAGAAGTGACGAAATGGCCCGGTCCAACGGCAAATCGATAGATCCAAAAAACGCTGATCAGACGATATCATAGCTGCAGTGAACAAACAATGGATGGAAGTATCGAAAAACAAAATTGAATAGCAAAAGCTGGAGGAGGCCTAAAAGCTCAACCAAATACTGAACTTTTTATAGGCTTATAATAAAGGCTTAATAATAATAATCAAGCGCAGTTAAGTTTAACAGTTTAAACCGATAAGAGACAATAGCCAGCCCACACTTGGACGGATAAAAACGCTTTATCACAATATTGTATATTTTCGCGTGAATATATGTAGTATATATACTTCATACAAGATTTTGAAAAGTCTGCAGCAAGGGGCTTATAGGCCAATGGCAAAGGATGCAATCAGATATGTGCAGAATGCGTGAAGAGCCTTGCCGGACGGCCGGTTCAAATGTCAGTTAGCTACTAAGTGAACTGACTTGTTTTTAAATTAAAATTTACTTACTGGTTAGCAAAGTATTTGAATATCAGCAATTAATTATTATTTGAGTGGATAGATAAATGTTGGTACTAACTATTCGTACTCAGAAGTTACCCCGGCTGTACACCAATGATTCTTTCTATGTGCAATTTATTTGTTACAGTAAAAGAAAACATCGCGATCCCAAGACCCACAACGATGTGTTTCAGGCACAAACACAGAAGACCAAAGGCGATACAAGACCTGTTTGGTGGTCTCATAAAGGGTTGTAGTGCCATTGGATTAATATTATTTTTTTATGGTGGGTAATAGGGCAGGAGGCTCACCTGATGTTAAGTGATACCGCCGCTCAACTACACCCAATGACACGGGGGTGGCGAGTACGTTGCCTGCCTTTAAAGAATTGATACGCTCTTTTTTTGAAGGACCCTAAGTGGAATTGGTTGGGAAATACTTCAGTGGGCAGCTGGTTCATAGTGCGCGGCAGAAACTGCCTTAAAAACGTTCAATTTTTGATCGACGGACGTCGGGTAGTATTTCGTATTCTGCCTCGACGTCCGATTATGAAACACAGCTGCAGGTCTTCCGAACAACTCCTTTGAACACTCTTTGTGGTAAATGCGATAGAAGATGCAAAAAGACCCCACATCTCTACGCAATGCCAAGGGATCAAGCCGCTCGCTCTTATTATTAGTACAGTTAATACAATTCGTAATATAGGTAGCCAAAATATTTAATGAAATTAGATTAAAATTGTAACTTGCGAAATATAGTTATGGAGTTTATTAGAAAAGGAATTAAATTTATTAACGTTAACGACCTTAAGGTCCAAGAATAAAAAGGATTAATGATATATCAATAGAGGATGTGATGGCATTATGTGTTATATATTGAACGCAAATCATTTCTAAAGCGCATCTATATAACCAAAGAATACACACTTATATTATATACCTTTTAATTTATGCAGTTTGAATGTTTATATAGATTATAGAACTAGAAATCTAATTTGCACTTAGCCACAAAAGATAACTCGAAAAATTATCATCTGTGCCTATAATGACACTTCCCTATTCGTTAATTGTGACATTTGACATTCATTTTTAATTCATCATTAATGGCCATTAATTCATGGTATGATGATGTTCAAACAGGATGTCGGACATTAAATTTAATTAAAATATATATATTTGAATATAGATATGTATACGTAACTATGCGAAAAAATTATATGGTGATCACTCTTCCAATATGTGCTATTTAGTAATCATTTATTATTTTTTTATTTAAATTAAGTAATTTCTGTGATATGGTGTTATTGTTTTATTTTAGTTGTGATTACATATTTTTTAATAACCCTGATAAATCTTTAAGCTTTTCTAATAAATTTTTATAGACAGAAATATCAACAAGGCGCTATATCAGTCCTTAACATTTTGATAATTTAAAAACGTTTGTACATAAATGAGTTTTATTTTTCTTTAGCAATTGTGTTTTGATTCTTGTGAATTATATCTCCACCATATTTACGTAAATAAGACTATTCTACTGTATTTATACCGCTATAATGGTATGTGACAAGGCAACAAAAGTGCCTTAACAGTAGTGTATGTAGATTTTCGAAAACTAAATTTGTATGAAAATGATAGTTCGTTCCGACAAATTTTAACAAATTTTAGTTTAATGTTAAATGTTGGGCCACTAATAAATATATATATAGCTTACGATAGCTTGGCTCCAAATCAGCATCAAGCGAATGGCTGGAATACTTTTTACTCCTACCTGAAACAATAAAACACAACCTTGAGACAAATGCTATATTACCAAATTTGACTTCTTCAAGTATAAATAGATATTGGATACATTTAACTCAAAAGACACGCAATATATTTAAAACTTAGTAAGATATTCGTTATTAAAACTTTATACACTGAATATTTATGCTTTATTTTATTTTATTATACATGTTTACTTTGTAAAAACATAATGTTATTTTTTCATAATAATTTTATATCCCTTGTTGAAGTAAATCTCCTCATTTGATCGTAATTAAATCCAGTACAGAGGAACGTATTTCAAGTACAATGAGTCAGAATAATTCAATAGTCCAGTGAGCTGAAATCTAAGATTACAACGATCCGGCGGGAAATCATTCTATATTCTTGCCATAGATTATAGAACTAGGACTTTCAATCTACAGATAAGCTTTTAATATCTATATCTTTCAGTTAAAATAGAGGTTTAAGATGACATGGTTTTGCCTTTGACTTCCTGTATTTTGGACAGATTGTTTGCGACCTTTTCAAAAATATATGTTAGGCACAAACACCTAATAAGAAAATATTTCATTAATAACAATGTATTTAAAGAAACTCAGAATTAAATTATTTAGTATTGAAATTAGTCATTAACACATGTCAATGTGTAATCTATATTGTCTATTTTGTAATTGCTAGAATATTCTACATTATACAAAAACAGAATAATAAATGCATCGAACACAGAAATATTTAAATAATTAAACATTTGACGACATTTTTATTGAAATGTTGATGAGATTTTGCTGATCTATTTAAGCAGCAGATGGCAAAAACTTGACGCGCGTTTTCAAATCGCCGACTAGAAATTGTGGTATTTTCATACAACTGTTCACATGAGCGCGTTAACGCGCAACGCGGCGCCAGAGAAAAAGTCTCAGCCAGGGATCGCACGTTGACGCGCTTTGAATTAATGTAATGTCCGTTTGCTGTTCAGATGAGCGCGCGCTTTCATCGCGACGCAGTAATTTTGTTAATTCGAATTATATTTTGTTCCGCATTTAAAATGAGTGAAATTGAGATACTGACATCGACTTACTAATCGATGAGTAGAAAAAAGGCAGCAAGTTGGAATATAGCAAATGTATAAAAAAATAATATAATTTGTATTTTTTTCAAAATTGGATGAACCCAATTGACGTTTTCTATTTCTATAAATTTCTTTATAATATAACCACAAAATAATAGCCTCTTCCACGTCCATTTTCTACGTTCTACCGAACTAGACTGACGGCACTCGCAACGCGTTAGCGCTCATCATCTGAAGCCTTCAATTTTGAGCGCGTTGAGCGCGTTACCGGGTTAATGTGAAATAGCCTTTAAGCGTAAAATCATAAATCACTATTAAACCATTGACATTTAAACTTTTAAAAAACGAATAGGCCATTCCGATTTATGGCAACAATATTATTATGTCAAGGTCGAAGGAAATCGAGATGGCAATTTGACGTTATAGGATATCTGTGGTAATTATAAATATAATATAGCTTTTCTATGATTTATGGAGTAACATTGTAATTTGCATATTAATTATTATTCTAATTGGTTAAGCTAATGGCTTTATAGGTCAAAGTTAAATAGTTTAACGAAAAGGTTAATTTGTCGCATTAATATCTTAAATGATCTTGTTTCCCTGAATTCGATTCTCAGAGTACTTAACAATATGGTTTCAATAAAGCAAACATCTGTAATCTTTTCTATAGTCTAGTCCTCTATAATCGGACCTCTATTTGGGTAATTATAAAGTTTACATATTTTTCTATACTTTTATTGTTTTTGTAACTGGTAAATTACCCACGTAACATCGCACTTAAATTTACGCACCTGATAGGAATAATGCACTATAATCTCTATATATGTATATAAAATTCTCGTGTCACATTGTTCGTTCCCATACTCCTCCGAAAGGGCATACTCAGAAAGTCTGAGAATCGGCTACTATCTATTTTTCAAACCCCTAAGTGATAAGTTCTACTTCTACCCCAATTTTTTTTTTTTTTTTTTAATACACCATACAAAATACATACAAACCCCTTATTTACACCCCTCTACGATCAACCCGTATTTTTTATTATTGTAAATAGTTATTTTTATTGAACTAAAAAAATGTTTCCTAGCAATATTATACAAAGCAAAACAACGTTTGCCGGGTCAGCTAGTATATTTGTATAAGGTTATACTAGCTACCTATATTAAGACAGATAAGCTCTGAGATAATAGATATAATAACTATAGATAATCTGTTCGGTTAAACTGTATATAATTATGAGGTGCATTGAACAGTAGTTATTTTGTAGAAGCCTTGGAGGTCCCTTTTATAAAGTAGATAAACAAAACCAGTTAGTTTGTCGCTTCTGCTATTCTCATTTGTTTACGTATGAACGAAATTAACCTTGAGTAGGACAGTGGCCCCTTTGACTTGTGGTCGTAAGGATTCTTTAAATATAAAGAATGGTTTTCTTACCAACAAAGAAAGATCATATAAAAGAAATTCTCTATCGTGTAGGTATCCAGCGATAAGCGGTTCAAATAATAGTCGATCAGTCACTTTCCGAGCTGCTTGATCCTTTGGCGTTGCGTAGACATATGGGATCTCTCCGCATCTTCTAATGCATTTACCATAGTCGGTGTTCACAACTATGCGTTTTTTAGGCAGTTTGCCGCCCACCACCACTATGTGGTACCCACTGAAGTATTACCGAACTGATTCGACTGGGTCCTTCAAGAAAAGAACGTACCAATTCTTAAAAGGCCGGCAACGCACTCGCAAGCTCTGTGGTATTGAGAGTGTCGATGGGCGCATTTCACGTAAGGTGAGCCTACCCGTTTGGCTATTGTTCTATTTAGGGTTGTAAACACGTGTGCTAAATTCTGTTGCCATAAGTTCTGTTACAAATGAAAATGCATTTTTTTAAATGAAGTTATGTAATTTCATTATAATTTATACCAACAATAATATATAAATATAAATATGTAGATTTATTAAAGAATCAGCAAAAAAATTAAAAATATTATATTCGAAATGGCCTTTGGCTTTTACACAGGCCTTTAATCTGTTTGGCCTACGAATCTATGAATTTACGCACTGTTTCCAAGGGAAATTTATTCATTATAAGTAGGAGAGCTTTTCATGACTGGCCTTGCGATTCCTTTACCGTTTGGAAAAGAGTTCATAAATGCATAGTCGGTGTTCGCAGTGAGGTGGTGAGGAGTCACATTTGTATTTAAGGGTTGCATTGAACTTTTTTGTAGTGATCACCAAATACTTACATACAATACCCTTAACACAATGCAATATATATTAAGAAGGAAATAAGTCCATGAACAGAGATTTAAAAAATCTTACATAAGCTGTGCCTAAAACATCATAGTAAATATTACAAACTATTGACCGTAGAGTAATAAAACGCCTTAATTAATGTCATGGATTTTTTATATTTATTTTTGTTTTATTTGTTAGGGCCGGCTGTACCATCCGATATAGACCTAGTTACCCAGGAACAAACTTTGGTTCCTTGCTTCATAAAAACCACTGCAGTAAATTACAAAAGATTTTGTAGTTTACCACTTCATACAGATTACAGTTTTTTTTAGTATAGCTTATATTTTTTACAATTCCTTAAATATTAAGTGATAATGAAACTGGAGGATGAAGCGTATCAGTCTTTTGCTTAGCTAATTATCGTATGTTTTTTTTTGTCGAAATTGATCTACGTAGCTACTAAACGACGGAGGTAGTTACAGAAATCGTGTGGATTTTGAAATTATTCGTGTCTGTCCTAATGTATGCTGATTGCAGACAAATGTTTACCGCGAAGTGGCAATTATTGTTCTAAGTACGCAATAATACGCAATCTAGAGAACTCATCACACAGTATTTGCTCAAATGATTTGGACCGTGATAAATATTAATATGCAAATAGTTTAATTGCGTTTCTGACTATGACGTTTGACGCAGAATCTGTATTTAAGTGACGTAATTCTTTTTCTGTTCCGACAGATATAGAGGAAAAGGGAGAAAATCCTGGTATAATTACCTTCAGCATAAATTGAGTCTATTTGCTCACTCTCCACGCTTTGCAACGCATCAATGTCGACAAATTCAGGTCCTTCTTCAATCGCAGGTTCTTCTTCATTATGTTCATTCAAATCATCATTCTCTACCCATGTTTCGTTCTCGGCATGTCTCACTCGATCACTCGTTGATTGTCGTATTGTTCGCTCTTCCGGCTTCTTTCCCGGAAGGATGTCGAATATCGAAGGTGCTCTGTAGTTATTGCTCGCGAGGCCAAGTTTCTTCTGTATGAATGCCTCTAGGATCTGCTCTGTGATTTTGTTCTGCCTCGCCAATTCTTGGATATCTGCGGAGAAAGGAGAATGTCAGATAAAAATGACCGCGTGAATCAATTGATAGGAAAAAGAATTTTGAACATCGTCGTCATTTTTATCCAGTTCTCCCTTCTCTTTGGGATACACAATCCTCTACATTTGCTAGCCAAATGGATTATAAAAGAATTTGTGTTTCTGTGTTCCGAAAACTCTTTGTTAGGCCCTTTAGGAGACCCACCAGTAACAGTTGGGTACAGACATAGTTATATATCTGTTTCACGGATGTTTCTTTTGCTTTATTTTCTATACGCAATAGCATTGTGTAAAGAATGTAGGTGATCTAAAAGTGAAACGTTTAGAAAACTGGAATTATTCTTTTTAGTTAGTAGTAGTAGAAGAGATGGTAGCCTAGCCCAACATTATAGGCGACTATAGGCCCATCGACTATGTAAACTGAGGCACCTTAGCGCATGGGCCTAGGTCGGTGAAGGAGGCTGAGCCGGCCTAGAGGTCGGATACCAGTAGGTTGGCTTAGATACGATACGCTGGATCGACAGAGTGGAGGAAGACCTTCTGCAGCTGAAAGCCAGGACGGGAGCACTGGAAGATTCTAATTTCGGAGACTAAGACACGTTTTGGGTCGCAGAGCCAGCGGAATGAGTGAGAGAGTGAATAAGGTGACGTCTTGATTAAAGTTAGGCTCGACTTCTTCAGTTGTTTTCTTGAAGTGCTTGTTGCAGTGAAAATTTAACAATGTAAATTTGAATTTATTGGTACATTTGCCAATTGTAAATAGTAATAAAAGAAGAAGACTTAAAGCTTCATACGAATCGTATAAAGGACGTTAAAATTAATATACCATACATATAAGAACAATAGAATTATCAGTTAAATCTGTGTCAGGAAGTTGTGTATCTACTAAAGGAAGCTAACTGCAATGTAGATCGCTTTGTTCTCAATCCTTGAACAAGAATTGGAATTTGGTTTAATTACTATTTGTTTTGAGTAAATATGACTTTAATTAGACAATTCATGGACAAACATGGCAACAATGTATGGTATGGTCTTTGAAAAATGAAGTAGATAAGAATTTTGATATATCCTCATGTATATGTACACTTCTTGCTATTTTGTTTACTATTGTCGTAATAGCGATTGATCTACTATTCGATACAGTTTGGATTAAGGAATAGCGGAGATATTTCTGCTGTGGATTTGACATGTATGTAGGCCTGCTGATACACTTAAAATGCTAGGTTTTGATAACCACTTTATGTTAAAGACAAAAACGTTAATTAAAAATACTATTATAGTATTAATACATTAATACATTTTTTTAAACAAGCTTTCAACTTTTATTAAATTTTATTTCTAACTTTTTTTAGTATTTTTTTATTTTAGCTTTGTAATTGTACAAGTCTCCAATGTTCTCTGTTTTTTTTTTTTTAAATTTAGTTCTGCTTTTTTGCACTTTATCCTTAGTATTTATTTTATCCTTACTAGGGTTGCGTAGGGGATCGCTTGTTAGAGAAAAGGCCGACCGATCCTTAATTTATGTTATTTGAATAATTTGTAAAAATATGCAATACGTACTGTTCCGTAATAAAATACATAACGTATTTAACGTAGAGTGTAACGTAATAAGTAATCAACGTAATTACGGTAACATCAGTTAAACATTTTATTTCAATTATGTAAGTCATTAAATTATTAATAAGTTCAGGGGCAAATGACCTTGGAAATCGAGTTCATGTCTAACTAATAATAATATTAATTAACCTAGTTTTTGATTGTTAAGATTTGTTATATCTTTGATCTGCACGATCTCCGTTAGTACAATTGAAGCTTACAGTTTAATGAAAGCTAAGCCGCACAAAAGATGAAACACCTCATAAAAGACGGCGTAACACTAACAAAAAAGTTAAAGTGGAAATAGCCCGTCACATTGTCCGCATTTGTGATGGCAGATGGGTCAACAAGACCCTTACTTCGAATGGCCCAGTGGGAAAAATTAAGAGAGGACCAGAAACTTGGGAACATAGAATAAAAGGGAGAGCGAGGTATAGAGACAAGTGGACAAATTTGGAGGAAGCCTAAAGGCCTGAAGTCCGTCGGAGGTCGACTAATAGTGTAACCCACCAGACCAGATGCTGGACATCCCTGTGTTGTGGGTGACCAGAAATCTTTTCCTGGTTCATATATACGTGGAACAATACAAAACGTTTAATGACTACTGTTTAAAACAATTAATTATTTTTATATCAATTAAATGTACACCTAATGTGGTAGGGTAAAGTTTTAAGGTTTAAAAAAAAAAACCTTTTTTTGTTAAAAAAATTTTTAAGGTTTTTTTTTTTTTAAAAAAAAAAAAATTTTTTAAAAAAAAAGGGTTTTTTTATTATAAAAAAAGGAAAAAAAATAATTTTTTTGTCCAACCAGGCCCAAAAAAAAAACCCCTCCTTATATTTAAATTTTTTTTTTTTTTAAAAAAATCCCAAAGAAAATTAAAAAATTTTAAAAAAAAAAATTTTTATAAAAAAAAAAAAAAAAAAAAAATTTTTTTTATTTTTTTTTATTTTTTTATTTTTTTTTTTTTTTTTTTTTTTTTTTTTATTTTTAAAAAATTTTTTTTTTATAATTTTTGGTTTATAAAAGGGGGGGGGGGGTTTTTTTTTTTTTTTTTTTTTCCCTTTTTTTTCTTTTGTTTTGGGGGGGGGGTTTTATTTTATATTTTTTTTTTTTTTTTTTTTTTGTTTTTTTTGGGTTTTTTTTTTTTTTTTTTTTTTTGTTTTGTTTTTGGTGGGTAAAAAAAAATTAAAACCAATTTTAAAGTTGGCTGGCAGAATTATAGGTACACTGCCAAAGGGACCTAAGTTTTTCAATTTATTTTAAATTTCTATATTTAATTTTTTTAATTATTATTATTATTATTACTATGTTGGTTAAGAATATTTGTGATGAAATAAATATAAATATTAGACTTTAAAACTAAGCAAGATTAATATATATGTAAAATAAAGATACTATAAAAATATGATATTATAATATATCTCACCCAGTTACACCAGAATCTGTAGCAAGAATTCTGTGGAACGAAAGTCCAGAGATTTAGCAGGCTTTTAACAACTTTGATGAGTTTGTATAGCGAAAGTTTGAAAATCTCCGATATACTACAATATCGATTCGAAGTTTTAAGAAATTGATTAACGCAGTATCAAGCTCTGATAGCAACATTTATATCTGGACAATATTTGTACTCAACAGCGGTTTTAAACGTTTTTATAATGCCAAAGTAAAGACATTCAATATGTAATTACTGATTGTACGCGATTCGTCAAGTTCACGAAAACTATCACGTTTATAGTAAGGCCAACTTATAAAATTAAATTTTAGAAATCTATTTTGAACAGCTCTTTCGCTCTCTCTTTAGACGAATTCCACAGAGCATAGTAATAGCTCTATAGCAACTCAAATTTGTAAGAGCGAAGATTCACAATTATAAATTTCAAGGTTTTCGATAAGTATATGAAATAAAATACATACGAACATACTGGCATTTGTCACTATCACTAGAAGTAGCAGATTACATACTCTCAAACACGGAATCTTACGTTTTAATTGAATCAAAATTGTATATTTAATTTGTTGTAATTATGTAATTAGCACTTGCTGTTTCGACAACTATTTACCAAGCGTGTAAAAAAATCTGCATAAATCCTTCATTACGTTTTACACATATAAATTATATCATAATAAATATAAGACGAGAAAAAACCTATTCATATTTTTATTAGTGTTCTCTATTGGAGCTTCCATTCTATATATTCAAAGAATACTTGAGACTTGAAGATTAAAAGGAAAGGAATTTCTTGCCCGTCTTTGCTTTGAGATGTGGCAGTAAATGTAAATTTAGACAAAACAGTGGCTTCACCTTTTAGGTGATCAGCCTTCTGTGCCTGATACAGGCCTTCAACTTTTTTGGGTTATGCCATAGCATGCGTGTTTTCTCACGATGTTCGCCTTCACCCTACAAGTGTAAAGGCCGTTAGTGCACAGCCGGGGATCGAACCGACCTCAGGGATAAAATCTGAAGCCACTAGACCAACAATGCCCTTTTTTCTAAAAAAGCTATTAAAGCATTGCTGTTTAATAATTAACAAGAACTAACTAAAGATTGCGCGTGTTCATACTTTTAATTTTGATATAAAAATCTTCTACTTCTAACTGTTAAAAGTAAAACTAAATTTGTGTTGTTGAAGAATTAGGACGGCATAAAGAAAATTCAATAAAAATGCAATATCAAGAAATGGCTACCTTTTTAAGAGCCAAAAATGCAAATTGCATAACGCATAACAATAATGTTTAACAAATGTGCGCACAACACGTATCGTCTTCCCAAAACTGCGAATGAAGAAACATTATTTATTGACGTGTTGTTAAATAAATTGTATTAAATTCATGTATCGTAAATTAAGAAAAAAAACATACACCACATTTCAACATATTTGACTCTCACATATAACGTAATGGACGATTTGACCGTTGATTACCTACTGGAATTTTAAGCGCTTTGCATACCATATTTATTTTTAGTATAGAATATTGTGTATTGTTTTTTTTCTGTTTGGCTATAAATGGCGATTTTAATTTTAAAAAAGAAACGTGCAATTTCACGTAGAAGTGACCCGAAAAATTTTGGTCTCAAGATAATGAGAGGAATGTAATTTTAATTTTAAGTCTAATATCAATTCATAAAAACTACAATGTTAAAAAAAGTTTTATAATTAATAATATAAACTTTAAATCATTGTAATGCTTCCTATATCATTTTCTACTACGTTAAATCACAACGATGATAAAGAAGTTTTCACTTCAAAAATTGTGTGTCCCCTAAATGCTGTAGCAGAACTGAACTTGAATAACATATTCGCATGTACAATCAAAGAGAGTTTTTATATATGGTAATTCGGGAAGTAGGACTAGGACTTGGTCGTAAGCTCACGGACCGACACGAACCCCACACTCCCCGCGTCACGGGGATTTTTTTATTAAGAAGTTTGTCTGTAAATTGATTTCGAACCAATAAAAGTAGCGTAGAGATATTGGGTGTTTCAGCTATATCGCATTTATCACGAAGAGTATTCAGAGGAGTTGTTCGGATTAATACCTGCATCTGAGTTTTATTATTGGACGTCACGGCAGAATACGAAATACCACCCGTATCACCTCGACGTCCGTCGTTCCACAATTGAGCGTATATTGTGTCGTATATTGATCGTATGTGGAACCAGCTGCCATTTCTGAGGTTGTACATTTGAATGCCGTTAGTTACTCGTTAGAAACTCCAATGGAGTTTCTGTGTACGCATTTAAAACTCTCTCATACGGTGAAGAAAACAATCGTGAGGAAACCGGCCTTAGATCCAAAAAGTGTGTCAGGCACCATGAACTGCCTATTAGAAAAAACTAATAATTACGTAACAAATACATACATCTGAGGCCCAGACCTAGAAGGTTGTAGCGCCATCGTTTTTTTTGACGTGACAACGTCTTATAATTCCATAGAGCCGGCTGCACGCACGAAAAAACATGTCTCATGCAGCGTTACCTCGCGGCGCGTTACCTCTGATGCGTTCCATTTAAAGCTTGAAGTGCAAGCGAGAGCGCGGAACAAGCGACAAAGAGGCACAATCGGCCTCCGCGTTCGACATCTGTCTCTCTCCTTGCATGCGTCCACGTGGACAGCTGCTATACAATAATACATTTACATGTTTTCGTCAAGTATGAAGTGCAGTGAAAAGTTAATGTGGTGTCAATTGTTTATAGCAACGATAATTGTATTTATGCGTACAAATAAATGTAACTTGATCAATTCAATTGTGCTTTCCATTTACCTCCTTCTCTATATCCATACAAAATATCTATCAAACAAATAAAATTAAAATTATTTTCTTATGACGTTGTCACGTTCAACTATCGTCAGTAAACCGACTTTACAGACGACCGATTTTTTTAATGTTATTTGATACCTTTTCAATAATAGCCACTGGGATAAATCAGTTAAATAAGAATATTATAAAAATACTAGCGGCCTCTGCAAACGTTGTTTTATTTTATTGATAAGGAACAATAATATGTATGTACATGTACATTGTTATATAGGACCTACGCGACAATTTGTGGAGAAATGTGAACGACATAACAAGTGAAACCTAACAACTTAGGTTTTTTTTATAACTTTAATGTTTCATTTGTTTTAAATTAATTTTGGCAAATAGGCTGGAACAATTGTTTATAGGTGACCATTTGTCTATTAATTATAAGATATAAGAGTTGCTTTTTGACATTTTAAACACCGCTATAATCAACGTTAAATAACCCATAAATAATTAAATTGTTTTTGATGTAAGATAAAAATGGACAGTTACAAAATAACAATAATTAAACTTGAACTTTATCTATCGCTTAGACTTCTCGCAACATTGTATGTCATCACAATGATGTTGGATGATATTTATTTGTTCCATATTTAAAACAGGTTGTAAAGGTTCAATACTGGCAATACTGAAAATTGAAATTATAGCCTATGGACATAGAGTCTAGACTCTACATTTGTGGTCTTTGGTCAATTGAATCGATGAACGCAAGCTTTGTGTCAAGGACCTTTCAATTTTTACTCTATGCAATCTGTAGCTATAGGAAAACCAGTCAATTAAAAACGAAGAAAATGTTGATCGTAAAAAGTGTTCAAAATTCAAATTTTCAAACGTAAGGTTAGCTTAAACAATCGCACTTACGCATGCCATCCCAAGGATAACCAAATCGCAAAATATTTATCACGTTTACTTGACCTCGATACAATGTCAATGCGCATTGCCACCTTATGCAACCACGCCGAAGTGAAACCAATACAATGAGTAGTAAACATAGACGCTGACGTTTTCTTTCATCTCTCCAAGTATTAAAAGAAACTACCGTATTGCTTTAAAATTCGTACTTAAAAATATTTATTTAGAATCCGCTTTATAGCATATTGATAATTAAAAATAACGGGTAACAACCATGCCTCCTGCTGATAGAGGACAAGTCTTTGTTTTTAATTTATGTTATTATTATTATTAATTACTTATGATGTCATGTGGAACATGGTGTAATGGTTGCAGCTCCTTACAAACGTTGTGTAAAAAAAAACATGGCGATTAAAAAGAGTGGCGGAGAGTTTATTGCCAGTTCTTCTCTTCCGTTCTACGCCCTTGATTTGAGAACTGGCAGTAAATGTAAAATTAGAAGCATTAATATGTATTTCTTTAATGACGAATCACAAGTGTACATTGTGTTACCTACGTGAATAAATGATTTTTCGAATTTGAATTTTGAACCAATTCTCCATTGTAACTCTTTAGGAGAAGATTTCTAAGAACCCTTTCGTCTGATACCATTCTGTATGTGGACATTTAAATAATGTAACTGTTAATATTTCTAAGCTGTGGTTTAGGCTCAAGATTAGGGAAGAGATTGTTCAATTTAAATTAAGAATAACAGAAGTAGCTTAAATAACGTATATTTTTAAATAAAGTATTAGAAAACGCATACTAAAGTATTGGAACTTTAAATTTGTTATACCATAGATAAATACCTAGGTACCGTTCAAGTATTACGTAAGCAGATTTACTGAAATTAATCCCCCCCCTGCTCTTGTCAGCAAAAGTAAGTAAAGCTCTCAAAAATAATAGATCATAACGTATTATTTTTTTGTAGGAATCCTCGAAAATGCATTTGTTTTCAAGCAAATAATAAAATCAAAGACCCCCCCGCCCGCTTATAGTGCCTACGTAATACTTGAACGGCCCCAGTCAGTTATACTATAAAACTAGCTGACCCGGCAAACGTTGTTTTGCCATCTATATTATTTCTAGGAAATATTTTTTAGTTCAATAGAAATAACTATCTACTATAATAAAAAATATTCGTTGATCGTAGTGGGGTGAAAATTAAGGGTTGAATGTAATGTTTTAAGGCCACATAATAAAATAATAAAAATGTTATCCGAAAACACTTAAGCGTTTGAAGGATACATAGTAGCCGAGTAGACTTACTGAATATGCATAAAAAATTTATAAAAATCGGTCGCGCCGTTTCGGAGGAGTATGGGAACGAACATTGTGACACGAGAATTTTATGTATTAGATGTTGAATGAAGATTACTGCCGTGTTTGTTGCTATGGTAACGATGTTATCGTCGTATTACCCGTAACCGTGGTAACAATACTATTAGTCCACTAATTGTAATAGGGCCAACATTCTATGCATGTAAGAACTATCAAATGTCAGAGCATCGTAATTAAATGTACCTCTATAACATTACATGTGATCAACAGTATTGTCAATCTAATTGGCACCAATCTACCCGCACCTTGGCCCACATTTCTCTAAGACATCCTAATTTATGTCACCTTGCGGTTTGTCGTATGTTTATTCATTGATGTATACCATACCTTTCTAAAAGCCTTCTTCGTTCCTTTCTTCTATTTCAAATATATTAAAATATTTTGGGCCCTTCCAAACAGTAGCGTAACAATAGGGTGGCAGGGCTGGCAAAATGCCACGGGCCCCGGACCCAAGAGGGCTCCTGCCCAAGTTATATGTTCTATGGATGAATGTGAAGTCTCCAATACGCATTGGGCCAGCCGGGGGACTACAGGCCATTCCCTCCCGCCTAAGAGAGGAGGCCTATGGCCATTAGTGGGACATATACAATGTGTAATTGAGTACGCTGAAAATCTCGAAATTTATTAGAATTAAACTGAGTACAACGTGACGATTTTTACTGATAGGGCCTCATGAAAAGAATTTGCCACGGGCCCCAGATGGTATAGTTACGCCACTGCTTCCAAATATGTAAATCTAAATTAAATATTGTCTCGTTTTATATGTACTCATTTCTCTAAATGGAATTATAAGATCTATTATTATTATAAAGATAAACTGCAAAACCGCGAATTTCGTTTCTCCGTAATGTGATTTTACTTTGCCTGCCGTACATACCAACATGGATCATCTTGCTATGCTACCCCAGAGACTGTTCGGTTTTCCAGAATAAAAACTTTTTAGGTTGTTCTGTGAATTTTTCTCTATATAAACCTCAGAGTTCAAGTATACTTTAAACAAATAAAAGATAGGGGTAGATCGTAGGGGGGTGTTTATGTTGTATCATAAAATAAAAATTAAGAAATTTGTCTAAAAAACAAAATTTGGAGTGGACCACCCTTAACATTCAGAGGTTTGAAAGATAGATAGTAGCCGATTCTCAGACCTACTGAATATGCATAAAAAAATTCATAAGAATCGGTTGCGAGAGTTTTTTATATTAGAAGATTAACATTTATTATTGATGTCTATGGTACCAGACATAAGAAAAAAATCTTTATTTAAGTCATTATAATATTATCCACAGATAATCAAACTTAAAAAACATAGAGTGCAAAACAGGATTACATCTTTTTATTTTGTGTTGCCAGATATAAATAATGAACTTCTAACGAGGAATATAGAAGTTTTTAAACGCGAGTAAATCCTTGAAGCCCTAAAGGAAGACAAGCTGTTCACCTTTTGCTTTCAACTGTCGATGCCAAACCTGAATTAAATTGTGTTTTCTATTAAATACATGGATTTCAAAAATAATGCTACATCAGAAATAAACTATAAATCTAAGGCATTTTATCACAATATACTGCATGTATGAAGGAATCTTAGGGAAACTATCATCAGTAGTAGTAGTAGTACACACTTTCCGCACTTTGACGCATTTGGTTCGTTGTACGTAAAATCCTGGCAAATTAAACCGGCCTAGCTTCTAGCTCAAGCTCAGAAATTTTCTGGGCATCTATTACGCTTATACCTTTAGTTATGTAAGCTTGTGTCTCTTATTAACTATTATCAGACGAAAATACACTTTATTATAATCTATTTAACGTTTATGTCTTGCAACACTAACTTCTGGTACGCGCGTGCAACGTAAATAATTGAAAAAGCCCGTTTTAAACCCGCTTTACTGTAATATAAACTATTTGAATTTTGGTTAAAATTAGTATATAATTTGCATGCGTTAGTAATCTGAAATTTGTGTGACCTTATTCGCTAGACTCATTTTAATTACCTGTAATAAAAATAATAATTCGAAAAACGGCTCAGATGTGACCTATTAACATAAATATCGATATGGTTCCTGTTTCTGATTTATGGTCTATAGAAAACATGCCTAATTGCTTTTTCAAGCTGAAATATAATAAATAACTGGAAATAGAGCATAGTTAGACTAAATTAGCAATTAGTCTGAACGAGAATTATGTCCATCCAAGCATTTTGATGAGCTGACCGATATTATTTACAAAAAAACGAATTAATAGAAGGCCGTGACATATTATGTCAGATGATCTTGATGGAAATTAATAAATTACGCACTTTTATAATTCTAAATTATTGACTCATCAATAATTTAAATTGAAACAGATTTACGACTCGAGGCAAATGTAAATTATTATGTATTAACAATACAATGATTTTATAATAATTACACATACTTTTGATGAAGTTTAGATTTATTAATGTGTACCTATTATTAAGAAACATTTAAATCTGTTTGTACCTAAAGACGCCAGATAAATAAGGAATAAGAAAGTTACTCTATAATAAACAAAACTTAAAAATGTAAGTAACAACCTCCTTGTCTTTTTAGTATTTGTTATATGAAAAAAAAAATTATGTCAAAAATTACAGTGACAAAATATATTTTTAAAAGACTTTGTGAGTGTCGTTGTACTTTCAAACGAAACATAATTTGCACATATGAATAGGTCTACTTCTTGTAGTGATATCTCTTTAGATAGTTTAGAAGACAATTTTAAAAATAAATCGATACATAAGGAGAAATCGTATGAGGAGCAGGTGGAAACAATACTTGTCCCTTTTTATGAAAATGACGTCCTAATAAGAGTGCCCAAGTTGTCAAAAGAAAGGAAATCCAATCAGAAAAACCGAGATAGGAAAAACAGCAAATTTAAAAAAGAACCCGAACCTCAGAGCTATTTAATCAACAAAAACATACAAAACAATAAAAAATGCAGTTACTTAGATATATTTCGCAAGCAATTCGTCCCAAATTCACTCGGCAAAAAGAAACAGACTGAAGAAATACGTTCTATATCGCCTCAAGTTGGTGACACTGAAACCGGAAGCCTGGATGACGAAGGAAATAATAACGAATCAGAATTTTATAACACAGAGGCATACAATGATGTTTATTATGATCAACTTATCAACCAAGATATGGAATATTATTTACATCAGTCTTTAGAAGAACTGCAGCTTTCTCAAGATCTAGAAATCAAGTTGGAAGATGATGATAATAATCTTAAAAGCGTATCTGAAGTGACGCAACCACGGCGAGAACGAGGACGAGTTCAGCCTCTGCACAACATGAAACTTGGTGGTTTGGGCCCAGATACGGAAAACATCAGACCAAGATTAGAAAGAGCTAGAAGTTTACAACGATACTCAGAAAAAGTAAGAATGGCAAACCGTCTTAGAATTTATAAAAAAGCGGTTGAAGAGGATAAAGAGACCCAACGACAAGCTTCGGCTAAAAATTCTCAATCTGCGAGAAATAGAAGTGCAGAAGAGAAAAACACTTACCTGATAAATAAAAATATGAAAGAAAAATCGTCGTTAATAAAAAAGATTTACCACGGCAAGTCTAAATCGGCAACTGTGCAAAACTCAAAAACAAGGGAAAACAGACCACCAAACGAAACAAATGATAAACGGGAACAAATACCAAAAAAATCGGCAAAGAATGTGCATATTAAAAAAAATGAAAATTGTAGTGGAAAGGTACGAATTAAAAGTATTAAAATAGACAAAGGTACGGCCACTGATGATAAACAACATCGAAACGAAAAGACGAGGCCCATGGAAATTAATTTCCTTGTTAATATAGATGCGGGATTAAGACCATCTACCGCTTTGCGAAATTTGGAAGAAAAACATAGACAATATCAAGAGAAAGTAAAAACGTTTAGTACGGATTATAGAAACGATTAATTACAAAGCTCTTTTACATTTGTAATGGTATTTTAAAATATACTCTTTAATATGTTTAATATGTGTGTTACTTAGAGATATTTAAAAATTGGTGATTAGTAGATTCGGGTACATCTACTTTGTACTTTAACTAATACCGTACTATGACAACAGTTGTTGTTACATTTTTTTTAATCAGTTCTGTGATACACACAGACACACAATATGATAGCCCTGGTTCAATTAAAAAATGATCAAATCAAATCAATTTAAGTTTCGATGCGTCTTAGCGCATGCTTATGAATGTCAAAAACGTTTACAAAATTCGCAAAAGAGCAAGACTACGCCATCCGTTCGCAAAACTACCAGGTGGCCTTGTTCTGAGAAGAACGGGCAAGAAACTCAGCAAGTTTTACCCTCCCTCTACATTACAATTATTCAGAGGAAAATGTCAAAAACCACAACGTCATTTAAGTTACATAAGTAAAAAGCACTCTGATGCGTAACTCGGACGATTTAGGAAATCGCCACGCTTATTACACTATGAAAGCCTGAGTGAGCAAAATGTACAGCCTTGGCCCGTACAGGCACCGTAAAGCCCAGACGCAGAAATGTATCTGCCCCAGGCCCTATTCAGGGGCTCTTCAACAGTATACGTAGATACCCTAAGAAATATCGTAATAAATTTTCGATTGTATTGAGTCATGGTTCAATTTAAATAGGAACAAACAACTACATAACATGGGCTACTAAAGTATAAGATATACTACGATAAAATACCAAGGCATCTCTATCATTTTAAGAGATGTAACGGACCGCCGTAATACTTAAATAGCGCAATGTTCATATCTAGTACAATAAATGATGCATTCAACCTTCTTAATTATTAAAACATATATTAAAAGCGAGGGAATTTTATGACACACTCATAACAATAATTATATTAAGACAAGAGTTTTTTTTGACATGTAACACGCATTGATTTAGAAAGTTTAAAAAACACATCGTGACTGGCAGAGTGGATGGCACCAGACTTCGAGGCCGAACCCCTACTCGCTGGACCGTATAAGTAAAGGCCCTTACAGGTCTCACCATCCCAGAACCCAGGCGCAAAGGCTTGCCGAAGATAGGGGACAGTGAAGAAGTTGTGTGTACTAACACAACCTACAGAAATAAAGTGTGTGACTGAAGTAGAAGATGAATATGATTCTAAATAACTTTATCATCATCAACAAATTCAATTTCCGTGATAACTTAAGAATTGATCGCTATCGGAAAGTTTATATTCGCTTAGTTTATTATGTTCACATAATAGTTTGTGTATTTAAGCCTTCTAAAACTAATGTATCTACGAATAATGAATGATTAAGCAACCCATTAATAACAAGATTTTATTCAATCATAAAAAAATGTTTGTCCTTATTGATTCGTTGATTTAATCGTTAAAATTAATCCGTGTAATTTTTTACATATCCGTAAATATTGATTATAGTATTTAATGTAGGTGGAAGATATCTATTAAAGGCTCGATTGCGATTTTGTCTGCGAATTAGGTGAAAGTCCCGGTCTGCACTTCATATAACCGTCGCCATTTGGTTGCCCTCAATTTCCTTACACCCAGAATCTAGAGTTTAGATTCCCAACGTGGACCCCACAGGGAGGCCGTTTGATTGTTAAGGAGGGCTCTTCGTAAATTTATTACTTTTTAAAACAATTATTTGTAATTTCAGTTTTTCATTATATGTTTTAAAATCTTCTTACGGTGTTTTGTTAACAATTTCCAAGTAATTTCTTCCTAAAACCTATCATTTAAGTTACTTAAATTAATTTCTAAATTTAATTTCTTAGCAAGACAGTATGATTGACAGTAAAAAGATTGGCGGAGAGTTTATTGCCAGTTCTTCTCTTCCGTTCTACACCCTTGATTTGAGAATTGGCAGTAAATGTAAAATTAGAAGCGTTTCATATATATTTCTTTTTTGACGTTCATAAGTGTACATGTTACCTATATGAATAAATGATTTTGAATTTGAATTTGAATTGTTACGCCGCGCATATTATATCATGTAGTCAATGCGGCACGCTTGCGGTCTTCCTACCTCCATAATTAATCTATAGTGAGATGTTCACTAGCCTTGATTGTATTGCCATTTTTTACAAAAATAACTATAATTTTCATTTTTTGTTTACTCGAGAGAAAATTAAGTATAATTTTGTCCTAATTTGTTCTATTAGTCGGAATAAAGAACTAATTTGAAATATACAATTCTGTTTGAAGCAAGTCGCTTTTTAATGAGCGACATTAAGTCTTTTAAGACTAAAAGCCGTACACAAAGCATCTTTATAATACGATACTTAAAAAGAACCAGTGCCGCTACAACCTTTTTAGGACTGGGCCTCAGATTTCTGTATCTATGTGTCGTCATCATTTGTTTTTTTTCTAATAGGCCCGTAGGTGATCTGCTCTCTGCGCCTGACACGCAGTCGACTTTTTCGGTCGACGGCATAAATGTTAACGATGTTTTCGATTGAGCGGGTGTTAAATCAGTTACAGGAAGTCGATTTATTCAAGCCGGGGTTCGAACGACCTGAGTCATCACTGTCGGACGTTGAAGCCACAACGCCAACACTGCTATAATAAACTGACATTTAAATTGGAGCGTTTCTTAACACAGCTTTTGCCGCGCACCACCACTATGTGGAACCAGCTGCCAACTGAAGTATTTCCGAACCAATTCGACTTAGGGTCCTTCAAGAAAAGGGCGTACCAATTCTTAACAGGCCAGCAACGCACTTGCGAGCCCTCTGGCAATGTGAGTGTCCATGGGCGGCGGTATTAATGAACATCAGGTAAGCCTCCTGCCCGTTAGCCTCCTATAACATAAAAAAATTGGAGTGTTCTAACTACGGCAAATATCTACATATGTATTACTTTATATAAAAAAAACTATTCGTTACCAAAACGGATACGTTTTAAATGAAAGTGTTATTAGCAGAATATGATTGATATGTCAGCTATCCGGTTTAAGAGAAAGTGTAACGTCGGGTCGAATCTCAGGCTTTTTTGTATAGTTTTCTAATAAAACACAATTTGTTTCGGTTAAAATTCTATTTATATACTAGAAAAGTTGTTGATATACCTACAGGATATTGTATTAGACGCGATATTTCATAAAAAAACATATTACATAATAAATATGTATAATAAAAAAATATATCGTATATTAAAACCTAAACGTAGCAATCAAATATAATTCATATCATTCAATCATTCAATTCATAATTCAATCAAGTATTTACAATTCTCTTAACCTACATAATTTAAATAAATAAAAAGAAAGTTTGGTCCCTGTGGCAGTGTACCTTTAACGCTGGCAGCATTACCTCGCTGTATTGCGATTCTTATTTATAAATATTAGAATAGTTATTCGTTACGTGCGTATTTCGATAGAATCTCCGTGTGAACGTTTGTTAAACACAAAATTGACTAGAGAAATTGCAGGCTTTTGTATCGACGAGATCAATTTAAAATAATTGAAAGACGCCCTTGATAGCTGCTACAATTATTGATATTTAAGTAGAATGTAGTGTAACGAGTTATGCAACACATTTCTCCGTTGGCACGCATTTTTTGTCCGAGTGGCGCGCCTTTGATCGTTTACTTTTGACTTTTTTTGGTTTAGTTCTTAATTACGTTAAGTATTATAGAATAAATTACATACAGTGTAATAGGACTTTGAAGTTAATGTAACGTCGAAAGTAATCGACTTTACCGCTATGTGGAACCAGCTGCCTACTAAAGTATTTCCGTCCTTCAAGAAAAGGGCGTACCAATTCTTGAAAGGCCGGCAACGCACTTGCGAGTCTTCTGGCTGTGTTTAAACCATCTCTGAACTTCCACAAATATTACAAGGCTAACAAATCAGTCCAGCCATACTCGAGTTTTAACGAGACAAACGAACAGCAATTCCTTTATATATATTTATTATGAATTATATATATATATATATATATATATATATATATAGATACAAGCAAACCATCTAGTGATTATGTACATTTTAAATGTAGGCAAATTAAATTATGTCAGACTAAAGTCAAAGAAACACTGTCAAAAGCACACAACATCTGTTTCATTGATAATTTTATTTAACGGTAAATGCGCCATCTGTGCCTTCAAAGCGCAGTTACTTGCCAAGTCGCAAGGACTTCCGCATTGAATTAACAAAGTGTAACTGACCTAAGGCGTTTGAATATTTAATAAACAATATACTTATACTTATATGCTGGTACTTTCCTGGCTCAACGAATAAGTATCGCAATACCGCAAGGAAATGCTGCCAGCGTTAAAGGTACACTTGCACAGGGTACAAACTTTTTAAATTTGTTTTGATTTTGTTTTTAATAATTTTATTATTACTTTGTAGGTTAAGAAAATTTGTAAATACTGCATACTTGATTGTAAATAAAGATTAATTAACAATATTTTATTCATATTTATGCCGCCCATTGTTCAGAAGTAGTTCATGCTCTGTGTTTTCTTATATATCATCATGTAAGTATGCAAATTGTAACAATATTACAAATACATTACAATAATGTTTCGTTGTACAATGTAATTTTTTAAAAAACGTCACGCTCTGAAAATAAATGTAATTTGGATTTTACATTCATATTGAAAGGGTATGTCATAAGTTTCAAGTTGTTGCTTGTAGAATGCAGTTTATACACCATATGCCAAACAGAACACATTTCTTAAATATGTTCAAGTTATGTAGTATAAGTTGTCGCTTCTTCTTCCAACTTACCGTAACTTTGTTTATCATGCTCTTAATGAGGTTTAAGTTTCTATTGAGTTTTAGTTATTATTTATTTTGTTGCTTACTCGTTTAATTAAAGTTTTCCATTGCTAGCTTGTGTTCTTATATAATTGATGTGTTTGTGTAAAATTTGTGATTTGAATTTGTAATATCTTGTATAAGTTTATGCATATGTTAACGTAAAATTGTAAATACCGTTAGATTGTAATCTATCTCGCGAGATTATAAACTGTCGAAAGATTGTGAACTCAAGGTACTGCTTACAATTTCACGTATTAAAGAAAAAACTGTTTAACCGGATTGAAGTTAT
This sequence comes from Pieris macdunnoughi, assembly GCA_905332375.1. Taxonomy (NCBI): domain Eukaryota; kingdom Metazoa; phylum Arthropoda; class Insecta; order Lepidoptera; family Pieridae; genus Pieris; species Pieris macdunnoughi. The sequence goes on from CAJOBZ010000061.1 coordinate 5,475,657, forward strand.
GTATTATTATAAATCACGCGCGAGGTGCGTACCGTTTCACAATATGACGATTTCACTTCGATAGATTATTATCTACCGAATAATAACACGTTAAATTGTAAGCAGTACGTTGAGTTCACAATTTTTCGACAGTTTACAATCTCGCGAGATAGATTACAATCTAACGGTTTTTACAATTTTACGTCAACAAATACACGTTCTTTTAGAACATATAAATAAATAACTAGATATAACTATCTATAAGTATATTTATTTATAAATTTATTAGGCTCTACTAAATTTTGTTTTAGAGAATAAGGGGTCAAATATTATCAGTCCGTAAAGTATTGTTTCTGTTCTATGCAAAAGTCTATGTCTATTATCTAAGCTTGTAGCCTACAAAGCGACCCTAAAGTGTTCAAAATCCAATACTTAATACACATATATTTTACGTACGAAGCGCTAAGTGCGACTCTTGTATGTCAAGACGGATTTGACATACTAGGCGCCAACTCTTGACTTTGAAGTGGGTCTCGGCTAAGATAATACTATAGACAATCAAACTATATTTGTCTTTGATAATACTTAGCCTGGCGTGGACAGTCTTACCCTGCGCCACCTGGCGGTACGAGGATGTATCATAGTTGATATAATATAACGTTTTATAAGTATTGAAAAATCGGAATTATCCTCAATTTGGTATGAACAAGGTTGAATCTTCTAGCGCATTTCGATTTGACTGCAAATTTAACACTCTTGAGTGAATAAAAGAAAAAAACCCTCTAGGATATTATATTGTAATGTTAGCACTATCAATGCTTTTAACGCTCCCTCTATAAAAATAAAGCACATTTTGTTCTACACAGAGAATATTCACTGGTTTTCTAGTGACAAGAATAACGTTTTTGGAATTCATTTAAAATTAGCGAGATACAAGCGAACCTGGGACACGTGTTACACGATTGCTACCACCTCCTTCAATTAATTAAAATGGGTAAAATCCATCGTAAACCACGTGTCGGTAGTGGACGGGTGTTGCGACTGCGAAAGAATTGCTGCATCTGGCACTCACTTTTCGTGACTGACGGCCAATAAACGTAATGGAGAGTCACGAAAAGAAGAAGAGATGATGGACATTTTTAAACTTATGTTAGTTTTCTTTTTATCCATTTTGATAAATAATAATTATTATTCTGTAGTTTAAGTGTATACGATAAATGATAATCTCTATTCGCTACAACCGATTAGGAAAAATATTAGCGAAGTGTATCTTCAACGGCCTAGCAAGTGTTTATTCCATATAGAAAAAATCCATTGCAACAGAACTAGGGTATCGACGCTCAGGGTTACAAATCGCTACTGGGCTAGCACTGTTCTTATATAGTATATATTCTCTTTTATTAAAGCGAGTATCGCCTACGAGTCTCACAATCTATTGATTTTTTTAGACAATTGTTTTGTAGCCATAGTTAAAAATTAAAGTCATAAATAAAACAAACGAATTTGTCTGGTTTAGAAGTTTACGTGCTTCAAACATGTGAGTATAGATTATAGATTATCATCTATCTTTTCTATATCGCGTGAATGACAGCTTTTGCAAACAAATATGCACTAATTGCAATTTAATTAAATATAATCTCCATAAAGTGATGGTGAAAGGACGAAATCCGGGCCATGCTCCAGTTGTCGAGTTGCACAAGCGAGTGGATATGCATTGGGGTTGCCAGTTTTTTATCCGATACAAAAAATATTAAAAAGCCTTTTATTTCATGCAAAATCAAAGTAAAGTAAACCTAATCCTATTACATATAATTAACAAAACATTTTTAGGCGCTATGAATGTATTAATTACATTATTTAGTATTTAGACTTGCCCTATACATTTCGTCGTCGATACATAAATTTAATAAGTTTTATTTATATAAGACAACCCTGAACAAATACTGATGCGCTGTGAATCGAACCACCGGTTTCGCTACGGAAGTGGTTTTTAATTATATTAATAATCTGTGGTATTGAATTCTTATAAATAATTTTAAAAATAATAGAATATTAAACTAGCCAGCAACATTGAAAACTGACGTGACGAAGTCTACAGCTTTCGTAATATTAAAGTTTTAAGTTATCGACTCAGTTGGTTATCTATAGCTAAGCTACAATTACTTTTTTTAATACAAACAGGATTAAAATACAATACTCGAGCCCTCTTTATATGATTGCCAAGTGGCAAAGGCCTCCCTCACTCTTCTCCATTCGCTTTCATTGTGCGCCACGTGCCGCCATAAAGGGGGCCTGTACTTGACCTTATATTAAATAAGACATAACACTGTAAATACTTGATTACCCGAATAAAAGGCATTTATTATTCAATACATATTGGCTAATACCTGCCGTAAACTGATATTTACGATGAGTTTTTGGCTACAGGTTCACCACGGAAGGCAAGTTGTTGGGAGAAAATTCTGCTCTGACAAAGTTTGAGGGCGATTTGAGTTACTTCCATTTTGTTAATTCCCTAACAGCATGCTGGCGGTAATAGCGGGAAGGCTGGATTGCCCTTATATGGGTCATTGCAATGGACTGCATGTGCCCTTATTAATTTTATGATTAAACATACTTTAAAGCTAACCTACTAATATAATATTTAGGACAATATTGTAAGTAACACAACCATATAGACATGATTGTCTGCTTGAATGAATAAATTATTATTATTATTGATAATTAATTCTATTGATATAATGAGTAATTTTGACAACCCTAGGTATACAGTTAGCCAAATCAGATTACTGTAGTTTAACTTCCTGCTAAAATTTGTACAATTTACTTATATCTATAGTAGTAATTGTTCGACTATTGGCCTCAAGTGCGAGTGCTCAACAAGTTGTACGTTTAGACCAAGATGGGGCTTAGACTGCTGCTGATAGATTCAGAGACAAGACGATGATTTACTCTCGTATATCAAAAACGTGTTAGACATTGACACCCTGAAGTCTTAGTACGTACTAAGTGTCCTGTTTGAATGCCACAGGCTGAGAATCAAAGAGATATGTCAAGTTAAAGCACGAGCTATAGCTTTCATCTGTCAAATTATTATAGGACTTTGAAAGTTCATGAAGAATACAAAATTTCTACATTGTTAAACGATTTAAAAATTATATCTACAAAATCAAAAATGTAGAACTTTTTTTTATTTATGAGTCTCAGTCCGATAGAACTATACTGTACTCATAAAATGAACAATTTATTGGTCAATACATAAAGTTTATTTCGTTTATAGTTTCGCATCTTTTCCCACGAATGACCTCAAGGTCTGCATCATCTCAATATCAAATAATAATTAACTAAACTGCTGTAGACATTATTATACTGACATTTATAGGCTTGCGTGGAGCATTAGTATTAAAATTGATTCGTTTTATTTAAAGGAATAAAATTTTATTCTAGCCACAATGACGTTAATCTAAGTAAGAACATTCGAAATACTAATTAAGTTTATTGGGGCCGTCTTTCATTTTCTTATTTGGTGATTACGCCAAAAGTAATTATTTACTTTTTTACACCCACACATTATCTATGCTTGAAAACGAAATGTATTTTCGAAGATTCATACAAAAATTTTATTATTTTTGAGTTTTGCTTACTTTTGCTGACAACAAAAGTGGAATTGTAGTAAATCTGCTTACGTAATACTTGAACGGCCCCATTGATAAAAAATAAAAAAAACAACATATTTTTAACACTTACTTTGTCTCGACTCCGACGACATCCGAGGATGAGACTAGACCACAGATATCGGTCTATCTATCATTAAAAAGGATATATATGAGATAGTATATTCGTCTTCTAGACACAATCAATCTCAAACAAAATTTAATCAACCGGTTCAGCGATTAAGGTGTGAAAGTATTTCAAAGATAGAAATTTCACTTTTGTATTAAAAGTGTTTAGTATTATATTACATACACAAACTTAATTATGTAGGTGTGATGGTTGTCAGTTTTTTATATACATATATTATTTATTGTAGTAGTAGTAAATACAACAAGATCTGACCAAACAAGTATTTTTCTTAGTATGAAGCAACGGTTATAACTGGAACATTATCTAGATGTTTTGTCCACTTTTTTCGTAATCAAAATATGTATATTATATTATCCACTGCTTTTTATAAAACTCCTCTCAGTATAATTAATTAACCATATCCATATCAGTAAAATATGAAAAAATTCGATGCGGTATTATTTAAAACCAGTTGTAGTTTTTAATTACATGCTTTTATGGTTTTTGCAAAGTTTTAATGACTAGTTACTACTGGTTTTTACGTCAACCTACTGCATAAATATTGTAATTATTATATCAAAATATCGATAATTATTCTTATTCAAACATTTCAATTTTAAATATTCAAAACTATTTAAAATTGTTATTCTGCGTTTAATAAATACTATTTTAAACAAACATTCGGAATAAACATTCACAAATAGAAAAAAGCCAGATCGCGACTTTCGCGCCAAAATACGTTACTGCGTTTTCGTGTTGTATATCTATAATGATTTTGCCGAGAAATTAGCGCTCTATAATATAAATATAATTATGTAATCTATATAAGTATTATCTATAAAAACTAAAAAAAAAATAAACAATGTTCGACGTCAAATGTCAAGTGTCAATCATCAATCTGTAGATTATAAATAATAAATGCGTTGATGCGCGGGAAATGTAAGCATTGTGCAAATTCATACCAACCTTTAACCTAGTCATTTAGTTTGAGAGTTAGAGTTACATTTTAACTTATTTAAAATATATACATTTTTATAGGACTAGCTAGTGTAGCAAGATTTTAATCTGTTGGACCAGTTACATAAAAACAGTTTTTCTGTTGTAAGAGTTGGGTCTAGTCCATTTATACAAATATGGTACTCCAATCTAATGCATCTAAATTCTTACATAAATACACGTCGAGGTAAGACGTATTATAAATAATTGATTATTTGACACGAAATAAGCTTGACAGGTATGTGCATAGTTTTATGTTGATCGATACTTGAATAAAAACGAAATTCTGAAAGATAATGTATGCTAGAACTACTTTTTATTTTTTAACCAGCACATATTATGATTAATTCATTGATTAGTTTTATATATAACTAGCAGACCGGCCAAGCGTTGCTGTGGCTAAGGTTTTTGTTAAATTACATAGTAGCAAACTATTCAAGGGAAACGGTAGGAGAACACCAGTCATGGGGACCACCATGCTTTTTTGGTGGTTATGCCATTAAATTGTAGCTTATGTGAAACGTTGGTACTTTCAACACAGCGCCATCTGTTCTGACTATCAAATAATAAACAAATATTTTGCAATAAAATAATATTGCGGTTATAAATTGAGATATAAGCTATTCTATCTTTTAAGTTGGATCAAACTACACACGGCGTGGAAATTTGATTGATATCGGTTCGGTAGTTTAGGAGTCCATAGCGGACAAACAACGTGACACGTAATTTATATATATTAAGATTTAAGTGGTGGTGGGATTTGAATTTGTATATGCAGTTAGCATAGTTCATTAGGATATCCGTAAATGCCGCGGAATAGACAAATATAGTTCCAAACTGACTCGTTACTTTGACTTTTTTATGACAAAAATCAACTTACCTTTAGTTCTTGTAATTTTCGAGATGGAACCGAGGTTTTCTTTTTATTTGAGATTGTTATTTTTGCATATAAGTGCTTGTCACATTAAAACTTGTATTTTTTTTCTTTACAGTGTGCCGAGTGTTGGAAAGCTTTTATAAATTAAATTAAATTAAATTTCACCCGAAATTTATTGCAGCTATATTTTGATGTCTAAATTAATTACTTTTATATAAATTAATAAATATCTAATAGATTTCGCTCCACACGGCTTGTCAAACCATTTGTTAAAAACACCTAATAATTCTCTTTTCAACATATCCTCAACGATTATTATCACGTAGACATTTAAGTTTTTAGTTTTAGTTACATCTTCAATCATAATTATTTAAATGTTAAGGTCATAGGATGGTCATTGCATTGGTCAAAGGTAAAAAAACGGTTTAAACTAATTTGCACTTACGAAATGATTAAATAAAATTTATGACTTGTTTTTGTAAATTTACATAAAAACATAACAAAACGTAGGCAATACCGATACAAATGTTATTATGTTTTTTGTTACCAAATTTACTTTTCAAAAGTTTCGTTCTGGCATCTAACAATCTTGTTTTTCGTATACAACTACTACAAAAAAATTAAACATAGGAGGTGCTAGGACCTCTAATTCCATATGTTGATCAAGTTTTTTAATGTGACTGACACATGCCGTCAATTTTGTGTTTGAAAGTATGCCTCACGTTACCTTCACCGTATAGTGCACGTGATACGGACGACCCACGATTTAGATTCAGTACTACGTCTACTACTGAAATCATTTATATTAGTATAAGAAAAATGCCGTTATAAATATTTTAAAAGTGAACTAAGAAAATTCATGCGCCTCAGAAGTTTACAAAAACTTGTTGATATTGTTGAACTGTAGTTATATACGCCTGTACCGTGTACCTTCGTTTTTGGATTCAATTTCGATGTAGTTCTCTCAATATCCGGAGCGACGATGTTGCTTGGGGATAGCGTGTTATAAAAACTCAATACTGAAGTCGGGATCGCAATCCCTATTAGATTTTACATACTTAGGGTCTGTTTCACAATGTATGGATAAAGTACCAAATAGCTATGCAACACATAAATTATTTGGAAGATAAATTGTGCTATGTGACACTTCATCGGACTCATAACTTATGATGGACTTTATGTGATGAATAGCGCTATCTGACAGTCGTGAAACGCAACAATAGTTTTTATCCTACCAATAAGTAATTAATAACTAATTTGGAACTTATGTAGTAGGTATTTATCCGTACATTGTGAAACAGACCCTAAATATTTGCTTTTATTGTTGTCAAAGTGGTAACACTTTCACTTGTTATTTTGATACATAACTTTCTTTTTCCTCTTTCATAATATTGCTAAAAAAATAAACTGTGTTACACAAAATATATGGTATAAAAATACAATGATGTAAAAATTAAAAATAAGGGTAACTGAAACTTAGTACGCAAAAAATAGTAAACTGATCCATTTTTTAGGGCTTCGTGTTGTTATTAAACTGTAGTCGATCTGTGGTTCATCGATCAAGCCCACTTCCGTATTTTGACATTCTGCACTTTCTCACTTAGATCTCTCTTAAATTCCACAAGATCATATCTTATATACATACAGGCTCAGTAGACATTTCTCAAATGTTGTATAACTAATTATCAAATATTTTCTATACTAGACTTGCTTTTATTGAATAAATCAAATATTTTAAAACTCATTTTACAGCATAGTAACATAACAGTCGAATTTAAAGAAAACTTTTCCTCATGCAAACAACTCATTTCAAATAATCGAATTCTTGTTACCCAAAATCATGGAAAACAAAAAACACACAAAAGAAGATCGTCTAGTTACGTGTTAGAGAGCGGCATTAACCTTGGGTATGGCTTGCAATTCTCAACCCATGTCGTGCGTTCAATATATGCACAATTAACACTTGTGGTGAAAGAACACATCGGAATGTCATTTCATTCACGTATGTCAAAAATGTATTGAAGTCAGCCTAGTAGTACAGCCCTGCGATTCTATAACTCACTTTTCGAACTCACACAGCTGTTTTGACAGCGGCGGTCGCGCTCAAATCAGTCGTGAAGCAGTCATTTTATGATTTGGCATTCTGATAAACAATAAACTACAAGCTACCACCTTTTCAGAATGCCAAATCATAAAATGACTGCTTCACGACTGATTTGAGAGCGACCGCCGATGCGAAAACCGCTGTGTGAGTTCGAAAAGTGAGTTACAGAATCGCAGGGCTGTACTCCTAGTTCGCGCTAAGTCTCGGTTCCGAATATTACTGTAGACTCAAAAATCTACGGCTTGTGTCAGGCGCATAAGGCAGTAAGTAGGTCTACCATGTGAAGCATGCTTTTCTTTATATATTGCTTGTATTATTTTAATAAATAATGAGGGGCGCTGTAAGTTTGTTCATACAAATTCAATCCTTTCTATGTTATCCTGGAGTTACTAGAACTAAAAGTCCTACGTATTTACGGCCCGCTTATCTGCCACTTTTAATGGTCCAGTGAATAGGCTATCTCGCTTACAACTTTATTACTGACATTGATGAAAATTTTGATATATTTTACAACAAACTTCCAACATACCGTAACTTTGTTTACAGTTTATCATGCTCTTGAGGTTTAAGTTTCTAATTTTTTTTATTTAGATTTTTTTTATTTGATTTGAATTTGTCATAATTGTGCAATTTTATGCATACACTTTGTTTTAGAAATTATAAAAAATTTTCAACAAGCATGTCAAACTCAAAGAAAAGCTACTGATCACGTACTTTCCAATATATATGAAGATATTTCTGTCCAAGACCAAATAAAAATTTAGTAGGGATGATGATTCAGTAGATATTTTCTTGAAGGTTACTTTATTACATCAGATGATTAACTGGCAATACTATGAAAATTTTTGAGTAGCAATTGACTCTTTATTATATCTATTATTATAGTCTATTAAACATCGTGAGGCATCTCAATTATTACTCAGTAAAAGGTGGCAATGACCTGGTATTCAGACTTAAGTTATAACCAACAGACTACCTTCTGTTACGGTCTGATTCGATCTTGTAAAACTTAATCTTAATGTGAGTACAACATGTGAAGTTACACACGCATTGTGTCATAGTGTTTTAAATAATGTATCCATATTACTAACTAATTTTACTTGTTTATATATACAGTGCCAGATTTAGAGGTTTGGAGGCCTCGGGGCATCAAAGGCGTGGAGGCTCCAAACTATTTTCCAATAAAAAAATACATTTTTTTGCTGTTTAGTTATTCGAAAATTTATTAAAAATTATTAGTAGGTAATTACGATTTTTCAAATGAAAATTTACTTGTGTTTTCTTCCGAAAACCAATCATTAAGGTTTCATAAGTGAACAAATTTTTAATATTAATAATTATGTTACTAAGGTAGCGCATGACAGATTTAAATTCCTTGAGTGAACAATTTTTTTAATATTAAAAATTATGTTACTAAGGTAGAGCATGGCATAAAAAAGGTTGGGAAACTTGAGAAGAAGAGTTTTTATCACCTAATTACGAAAGATAAATAGCCTACGCAATAAAATGTTTTTAAAATACCGTATTAAATCATTTTTAAAATAAGTTCAGAAGTTTATGGTAATTCCCATATAAGCAAAGTTCACTACAAAATTATCCTGTTCGATATAATCAGATTACCAAACAACGATGGGTCGATTTTATTCAAATACACAGTTATAAATTAAATAAGTGTCAAGATCAACTTTATAGCCGACAAAAAGTTATCTATAAAGTTTCAAACAAAACCTATTATTAGCATTGTTGAATGTCAAACGTATTGGGTACGTGTACCTACATCTAAAATTATCTAATGAGTAACATAGGTATTTTCATTATAATTAAAGTCGATAAAAATTCTGGTCAAATTATGCAAATTTTACCTGTTTTATTGCAGTTTTAGGTACAACTATAAAAATATATTATTGAATTAAGTATAAAAAATAAATGAATAGATTTGTGATGTCTGAATAATTAATTTAGAAGTTAAGAACACTATAGACTTTAGCCTACTATAATTTTTATCATTTTTAAGAGTAGCATGAAACTGACGATATATTCCCAGTACACCTCTTCGTAGTCTTCATTACTGAAGGTCGTGCCTGTCTTGAAAAGCCGTAACCAATACGCCATCTTGCTGCCTCCATACCACTATCTTCAGCCCCTTAATTGTCTTAATTTGGTAGACTAACGAGTGACGATCGACCCCAACTTCTCCTGCCATAAAACTCAAACTCAAAATAACTTTATTCATATTATACGTAAACAAGTACACTTATGAACGTCAGAAAAGAAGTTAAATTAATTCTAAATTTACATTTACTACCAGTTCGCAAATCAAGGGCGTAGAGCAGGCAATAAGAACTGGCAAGAAACTTTCCGGCACTCTTTTTAATCGCTAAGTTTTGAGTCATACAAATTGTTTGAACTGGAGCAAATCAATCCCAAGGATTAGGAACATTTAAATATTCGTCAAATTTATAAAAAGCTTTATTGATTAATTTACGTTTAACTAGAGCTTTGATCGCTCCTCCATTCGGTTCTCTCCTGGCAATATGGCCAAAGTAAGTACCCGTTCGTAAATGACAGTCTTGACTCTTGTGGTGATATTTATTTGGTTGAATGGGCTTATTGGTTCTTTTGCAAGTCCATGATATTCGCTCCTCGAATACCACATTTTGTAATGCCTCTATCTTTTATCTGCACGAATTAACCAGAACTCTGATCCATACAAAAAAAGTGTGTGTACTTAGGTAAACGCGTTAGAAGTTATACTTCTTTGGCGTAACAAGATAACAATCTTTTCAAAAATTTTATTAAACGTAGAAAAAAAGACACTAAAAAAAGAAAAAAGGGTATTTGATACATTGAAAGTTTTATTATAACGCATTATCTAGTTAAATAAAGTTTATTTAAAGATCACAAAATCAAATGCTAACTTCAGGGTGTCGGTTTTTTGTGACGGTGTGAGCGCGCATCGTAAAAATTTACTCTCATCATTTTTCCCTAAGGCGCCAAAAGACGTAGGTATGTAAGAAATGAAGTAACTTCAAAATATGGAAAATACTAAAGCTCTGACGAGCCTGCGCTTGGTAGTTTATAGGTACATATTTAAAAGAATAATCATAATTAGACTTCCGTAATTTATTTATATTTAATAAGTATACTCGAAATTCGGAAGTGGAAATAATACAATGTTGTCTGGTGCAACAAGTTTAGAAGCAATAATGATACTCAATGAAGAATTGTTATCGCTATTTTAATCATATGGTAACCCCGTAATCCAATTTTGTAATACATATGTAACAATTGAAGCAACTTTTTATGATGGGCATTTTATTTTTAAAGTAGCGATGATATAAAAATATACAGAAATATTTTTCGTAATACTTTGAGCTGATTTTAATGATAGTACTTTTTAAGTAGTTATTATATAATATATAAAACGGATAAAGTGAATATTCATTATAGTCTTGTTTTAAAATGAATTCGATGAATGAAGTTGTTTTTGATTATATTTTGAATACTATAAATACGTGTTATGGAATTTTTACGTATTTTAATAGCTTTTTTGAATATCTTTGTAACTATACTATTAAGGATGTTTAGAAATTTAAGCTTGAAATTTTCAGTAGCGGGCTGATCAATTAAAAAAAGCGTTGTTAAGAATAAGTATTACGCGATTAGGTATTTTTAAATAGGAAATTTCTAGTAAAAACCAAAATTAGTAGTTAGAAAATATTTTTATTATTTTTGTAAAATTTATGTTCACCGTAATTGTCATGTATTTTAGAATAGATAGATTGTATTTATACCGTATAAAATGCATTATATATGATGTGGTGTACTTTAATAAATACATATTTTTAGATATACTCATGATATTACAATTTTTATTCTATATTCTCTATTCGATTACGGTGTTTAATTTAAAAATAAATTAATCTTAAAGAAAATTAAGTATTATTAAGTCACTATAAGAAAATAAATTAGACTTTAGGCTAGACTCCATGCCTATTTCCTGTTATATTACTAATATGTAAGAACATTTTATGCAGTCGACATATTACGATAAAGTGTATTTAAATAAGAAAATGTGCATACAGCGTAGATTAAAATATTATGCAACTATTGGCCGTGATTATGCGTTAAGTTTTCGTTTCGGTTCCGTTATATCACTTTTACTTTTAGTGACACAACTGATGATTTCTCTCGAAAACAACCTGATAATAATATACTTCCCTTTGTTAATACAGCAGACAATAATAGGTATTCCAAACCGCATTCGTTTATAGCACCTTGATCCCTTATTTGGATGAAGATCAAGAGAAGATCAGCCGGTAACCTATAGGTATAGGGAGTCACTTCTATACTCACTTCTTGGGGGTTTTGCCCAAATCATTCAATTCAATCAAATCAAATGTATGTGGGGTTTTCAGGGGGTACATTATACAAGATTTTTTTAAACACCCGACTTTATACAATTTATATTAAGCCTAAAACTCAATCAACCAACTAACCCAACTATAAACTCCAAGCGACTGTAATAACAAACAGCTAAAATACTCCAAGATCGAAATTTTATACTACTTGAATGTATTTTTGATTCATATTTGAAATTGCCTCTCAGACCGAGAGAGCTAAAACTTTAGCGCTTTTAAAATCAAAATTTAGGGGTATTTGAAGTTGGTTCTAGGGGGAACATTCTGTAGGAGTTGGCAACACAGGACTCATTGCGTTTTTTAGTAGGTACACTTCTACAATGAAGGTCCTACGTGAGGAAACCGGCATGTCTTAAACCGAAAAATCGCCAGTAGGTATATAGAAATGCTATCTACACTTTCTAGATTTATTATAAATTACAATTATCTACTTTTATTTTAAATGACAAAAAATTAAGTAGCTTAATCGAAAACACGAAACGAAAATGCACATATTTATTATTATTAAGATATTTAGGATAAATACACAAAATAGAAACATAACATGATTATTATATAAATGAGTATAGCCTTTTATAACCTCCATAAAAAGGTTATATCGAATTATACTGGCCAAACTACGATGTAACTCTAATATTATGAATATTTACGCCGTACGAAAAAACTGTTTAACATAATATTTAAACAAACCTATTTATAATGCAGTAACAATTTTTTTCGGTAGTTTAGTTTTGGTAAGACGCTTTAAATTTTATAATATTAAGTATAATAAATTTTACTAATTAAATTAATATACATACCGACGTCACGGAGATTATTTGACGATTTCTGTGCACTTGCGAGCAAAACAAGGGAAATTAGGAAAACACTAGGAACGTTGTGGAAAAACGACATTTTTCACGATTTATTAGTATGTAACTAAAAATAATAATATAATAAGAATGTAATTTAAAATCGTTTGTAACAAATCGAATTCAGGGTTGCGAATTAAAATTCAAATTTAGAAGCGCGATATCATTTTCGGTGGCGGCAGTTTCGGACGTGCGTCGCGTACTTTGAAATGCGTTCGTACTGAAATGCTGCGGTCGCGCAGGTGCGGATCTTAAAAGCACGGTCCGCGGCAAGTATAATGACCTAGTAATTGCCTCTATCATCTGCCGATTATATCAGTAACAATCACATTTACAATGCACGTTAACGTTATAATTTGCACTTAGTCGGTGTCACTTTGGTGACAAAAATCATTGAAAAAATCATTTTATACCTACCTTTTATTTTTGGAAAGGCGTTAACACCTAGTAACTTATTGCTAATGTCTACATTCATTGAAATACAAGTTAAATATTAATTAAAATTAGTCACATGTTAATTGTCTCTATTAAATATTGTTGTCAATTAAAACATTAACTAAATTAGTTCTTAATTATAAGTATTCACTTCCTCTGGCAATTTTTGGCCTTAGCCGACAGACCGAGGATTCTAACGACCGAATAAAATATATCAAAATTTGTAATAACGTTATTAGAGATTAAAAATAATGATATTATTTTATATTTACCCTATTATTTAATTAAAATTTTTAATACCGCGACGGAATGTTTTTTATAATGCCTTAATATAATCTATATATTTTTATAGTTGAATTTCATAACTTTATTTAGCTAATATTGTTCTTAGACATCGGACGCAGTGAGTAATTCTAAAAACAGCTTTTTCTTTTTAGTTATTGCATAGTTCTTTCGCGGGCTTTGAGCGCGGCGACCGAATCAAGAAATTCCGTAACGAAAAAAAACCTTACACACGATGACGTAATATAGGTGTGGCCAATACGCGTTAGAGCGGGACAGAACGCATACTGCGGCTCACATCGGTCTGGCGTGATCGGTGACGTAGCGTAAGCGCGGCCGGTGCAGCCGGTACGCGTTAGAGTGAAATAGACTTAGTCTGAGTCTGGTAGAGTGGTAGATTGAATTAATATCAAAGAAAAAGAATACTGCATTAATAAAAAAAAATATAATTGCATAAGTTGATAAAAAATGCTATGCAATAGCTTTACCGCGGCAGTCCCCGAGTGCCACACGTATTTTTTTTATTTCACTCACAAATGCTCGATAACTTTTAAATACGAACACGTTTTATTTTCATATTTTCAATTTATTTTCATATTGTCATTTTAGAAGCTCTGAGGTATAATTATTGTGCGAAATTGTTTATTTCTCTCATATTAACTTTATTATTCATGAAAGCCTCAATGAGTCCTGGGGGTCTAGCCAAGATGGCTTAACAGTAGTGTATGTAGAAAGTCGAAAACTAAATTTGTATGAAAATGACAGCTCGTGTCGACAGTCGGTAGCCTAGGCCCTAAAGGCGTGAGTTGGGATACAATAAGCGACGCCATGACAGTGCTACGAAAAGACACACATTAACGCTTACGCTATTCGGTAGCCAACGGCCAATCAATGTTTCGGCAGTGTAGAAAAAACGGCGTTTCTCCGCCATGTTTTAGCGTGATCTCAAAAGCTGCTGTTTGCAATAATTCAGTACAACTATTGCCATCTTTAATGGCTACCGTTTTAAAAACATGTCATATTTTGGACGTTTTAACGAAATGGTTTTAATTTGTTATCTGTCTTTTTTTACGTTCTCGTGTAATTATAATAATTTAAACTAGAGTTAATATTTTTAAGTTAAAAGTTTTAGCTTTTCTATAAATCAATGCGAGGATAACATAATAGACACAGATAAATATGAAAATATCAAGAAAATCAGCAAATTAGTAGAGGTAAATCCTAGTTATATTGGATATCTTTTATTGATATTTATATTGCATGTAAGTTCATGAAATTGTTCTTTAATTTGAAAAATACATATACCATTTAATATTGCATATAATATTATGTAATCACAAAGTAAAATGATTGTACATTTTATTTGTATATTTCAGATGAGAAAGCAGTCACTAATGAACATAATTAGAAGTTCTAAATATATTTTATTGTAATTATAATAGAAGCTGATAATGATATAATATTGATTTAAATTAATCAAATAAAGTGGATTTATACTTTATGAACTTTGGAAATATAAAATCTAGTGAGCAATACTAAGTAATGGTAAGCAGATATTTTCTTTAATTATTTACTAAGTCAATATACTAGAGAAGTTATTATAATATTGTTAATGAATGAGAAGTTTGATTTCAAGTCCCTTGGGAGTTACTGACATTGTTTGGTTATTAAAAACTTTAATTGACAATAAGCAGCAAAGTGACAAATTAAGTATATTTTTAAGTTTAGAATTAAGTAAAGAGTTTTAATATTAAAGTTACCTATTGAACAAACCTTGGACCGATCTTAGTTTAGTTTGTCAGTTTTCTATTTGATCAAAGTACTAACTAAAATATTTTCTTTTCAGAAAAAGAGAAGCTAATAAGACAACTAAAAATATTTAAATAAACCACAAATGGACAAGATTTATTAAAGTCTTATCTTTTAATTAATTTAAGTGTTATATTATGTACCTGAAAATGAATTTGATAATGGGGAATGAAGCATTTTATGAATAATGTAAAAAATAAGACAAGTAGATTATGAAATAATGGTTGGTTAAGTAACATTACCTCATGAACAGGAAACAGGAACTGAAACTATGTTCTTCCACATTTAATCTTAATAAGTTCAGCAGTTTGAATGTTAATGAGATATTATTATAAACAAACTGGATTTGTAGATTTTGGGAAGAATTATATCTTTAAAATAACTATTATTATTTACAATTGTTGTGTTAAGGAAACAATCACTGTTTTTTTAATCGCCCAGGATGTATTCATAGTAACTGTAGGTATCATAGTAATTTTATGAAATCATCACAACATCTAACGTTAGGTTTTATGAATTGAACTATTTTTTGTATATTGCACACAAACAAGATATTGACTTTGCTGCAAATTAACACTTACATTTATTAGTTAATTATCTACATATATAAATATGAATAATTGAATACATCTACATTAGGTAGTTATGCATTGAATTTGGTACACCTGTGTGTGTTCAGTAGTAATGTAATGTTTGTATTGTTTAATAAGTTGTTACATATGCTTATTTTTCTATGTAGACTGCATTATGTTAAGGAAGATATTTGGTGCCTTATTTTAATAAAAAATAACCATAACTGAAACATTTTTATTTTGCTACCTATTTGTTTAATATTCCTAACTATTAGTAGGTACGGGTCATTCATATATGCATTATCTGTATATTCTTGTAAAATAAACTAATATTGTTAACCACTTTAATGGCTTTTCCTACTAAAGAAGACATAGGTAAATTACCAAAAATAAAACTGACAAATACATAACATACAATGTTTATTCACTTCTCATTTATACAGATTTTGCATTTACATATTAACTAGTAGCAAATCACTGATATAACCAAAAGTTAATTGACATAAATATTAACTTAAAATCAGTATAAATTTATTATAAACAATCAATCTTTATGACTCTAACTTAAACTAAAATTGTTTGTTGGACATAAACAGAGATAATTCCAACTAGTAGCAAATCAATAATAAAATCTACACATATTTAAATCTGCTTTCAAATTGACATTAAAAATGTTCAAGCACAAACACCAAACCTAATTAAAGCTTAAATCAAACTCTAATTTCAGTGTTCACACTAGTTTACGTATTTTTTCTATTGTTTTTTAATTTCTTGGACTATCCTTCTATTTCTTATCAACTTCTAGTCAACCTTATTTTCACTCTTTATTTATCAATCCACAGTACTATTTCTATTGTTTCTTCTAAGCGGTAACAAAATATGTTGCTTCTTCATTTTGCAGATTAGTTGTGAATCAAGTCAAATCCTAAAAATATCAAAGTATGAGTACTACTTATTATTATATATCGCGATTATGCAATTTCAAAATATTGTATTTATTTGTAGCCTTAAATTTCAGAGAAAACATGAAACAAACCATAAGTAATTTAAACATGCAATTAAAATTCATATATTCACTTTACACCTTCCGTAAATTCCACTTAAATCGAAAATTGTTACGACCTTGCTGACATTCTAATGTCCCTTTTGCAGCTTCCAATAATTGGAATTTGCAATTATTGCAAATTAACAATAATATTGTAGTTTTAACTTTTATTTGTTTATAAAAGTGACATTAGGAATATATTTAATCCAGAGACAATATGACGGAATAAGGTGCTACGAACAGCAGCTCGCATCTACGCTGTCGACTTTGCGGTAATGTATCGACATGCCTCTTGGCTACGAACGAAGCGTTTTCGACAGTACAATTACGCAAAAGCGGTAGTGTATGTAGAATACTTTTCGACACCAATATGGCTAGACCCCTTGACCATTTAGTAGGCTACAGATTACAGTTGCCATATCAAACATTTCAAGCAAAATCAAACTCTAACCTAGTGAGCCAATGACAATTGATATTTGATGTCACTGTTAATGTCAATGGTAATTTTAGAATTCTGCATTCTGGAAAGTGAAAACCAAAAAGAAAACACGATTATCTCTGTAACGATTTAAATTTTGACTGATTTAACGCGTTTAAGAAGTGATTTTAACTAAGTGTCTATAATAACAGACAAAGTAAATGGCTGGCTTCACGGAAAACGCGTTGATTCGAAAACTGCAGGATTTGAATTCTAGCCAACAAAGTATTCAAACATTGTCACTATGGCTTATACATCATAGAAAACACCACGCTGCCGTAGTTAAAACATGGTATAAAGAATTACTGAAAGGTAAGCGAAAACTTCGACAATTTCAGCTAGACAATACAATATTTACGTGTTGCATCATTTTAAAAGCAACCATATAACCACTAAACACTAGGAGATGTTTCGGGTGTTCTGTAAGAAGCAAGCAATCATGTCAAGGAAAGTTACGCTAGTCGCTTGTATGTGTATTATGTATTTCTTGTTGTTTTATTTACTTCTGTGTAACAAAACATAACCAAGAGGTTATGATTTGTAACTTAGTTGAACCTTTTGCTATTCCTTTCCAGCAGGCTGAAGCTTGGCTTACATGCAGATTTTTATAGTATTGATATATCATTTTTCTTATGTAAAGTTTTATACATATGTATTATAATTATCACTTTATAGTATTGATCAAACTGCATATGACAATAAATATTTATTCTTTGCTAGCTAGTTTAAGGGTTTAATATTAGCAGAATCTCTTATCAGTTTAATCCATTGTAGGAACACTAAAATAGAAATTGAATACCAAAATATTTGTTCCCATTATTAAAAAAAATTAAAGATATAGTAGTATCTGACATGAATTATTTAAGTTTTAATTGCATACACAAGAGTAAGGCATTATGTATATCATTTAGATATTTACACCATGGAAATTAAAATAATTTTATGATTATTTCAGTGAAAGATAGTAAACAGCTTACATTTATGTATCTGGCTAATGATGTTATACAAAATAGCAAGAAAAAAGGTCCTGAATATGGAAAGGAGTTTGGTGAAGTATTAGTAGATGCATTTAAACTTATGGCAAAAACTGGTATCAATACAAAAACTAAACATTCCCTGCATAGGATATTGGGTATATGGGAAGAGAGAGGGGTATATGATGCAAATAAAATTCAAGAATATAAAGTTGCTGGTAAGTGTTACCTACATAGATATTACTCTACTAAACTTCTATTTTGTTTAGAGATGAAAGAAATACTGTGTAATGTTTTTAGTTTTATTGACCCCCCCATGAACTCGCCGTAACGTTTTTCAGTACCCAAGTACAGTACTGTATCCAAGGCTAGTAAAACGTTTCGTGACCACCTAGTGACTCTTTAGTTACTATTATGTGGTGTAAGTCGAAAATAATATTAACAATAACGCGTAATTCATTCCCCGCCCCACATCGTAACGTTTACAAAAGGACCCCCCCTCCTAAAATTCGTTACGTAATACTTGAACGCTCCCTATAAGATATTAAACTATATATTTTGTAATTTATAAAATATTTAATGAGGTTTATGTCTTTTCTTTACATTAAATATTGGACCACTATCCATTGATTGTCACTAGAAATGTTAATATATTTGTGATTATTTACAATAAGATAGGATTTCATAACCTTCCACATACATTATTGTCAGAGTTTATCAAAAAGGCATCTTTCATAATGATTCTTGCTATAAGATCATGAATCATGTGTCTCATTTTGCAATACCCTTCTTCACAATTAAGATTAAAAACCAGTGTGTGTAAATACTGCTGTAATTAAATAGCAATTACAGTTAATAATAAGTAATTAAGTAATGTATTTTAGTGTAAATATATGTTTCACAATAGGAAATTGCTCTAAATTAAAAGTTGTAGAATAAATTAGTACTCTTAGCAAGTATGTTTTACTAAACATTTTTTATAAGATAGTACTTTAATTATCTTATAAAACATTCTATACATGTTAGTTACATTTGCAAAGGTTGAATGTGGTGCAAAAATATTGACTAAAGCCAAGCACTGCAGTTCAACCACAGTTTTGATATACACACAACATATTACATATATTTTCACCTTTATGCGCTTTTAAAGAGGGTCTAACATTATATAGTAATGTGACTAAAATAATATACTATGCATTATTAACAAACCTACCATCACCTATATTAGAGCAGAGTACAAAGGGAAAGATACAGAGTCCAATTTAGCAAAAAGTGTAATGAAATTAAATATTCCCTCTTTATAACCAAAGTTTTCTTGAAACACTATATGATTTTCAGTTGATCCAAATGATGCTATTCCAAGTAAAGTTAGCAAGAGAAAGTCCATAGATACAGAGCCAAAAGACCCAGAGAAGAAACCAAAGTTGGAGAGCCGGGAAAAGGGTGAGAAAAGAAGGTATAGTGAGACCAAGGTTGAAGTGGATGGAAAAATTGAAACTCACATCACACTTAGCCCAAAGACACCTCCTGGTGACCCACCAGAACCTGAAGAACTTATTAAGGTGGGTAGTTTCATAAGTTTAACACTATATATAATAATGAGCGAAACTTAGGACCTCATGAACATCCAAACATGCATAATGGTCCAAATCTGAGATTTAGTTCTTTTAGACTTAATAACAAAACTGATATCTAAAATACATAGTATGCTTATGCTTTGTGTGTAAAGTTTTACTGAAAATGTGACAGACCAATTCTCGCTAGCACTACCCACAACCCTAAATGTGGTATTACAGGGAAGGCAACTGGGGCTATAGCGGGGGGACCCCACTATTGAGACTACGGAAAAAATCTTTCAAATTCCGTATAGCAACACACATTTTTGTTTATTAAATACTATAACAATTTCATTTCTCAGTAAATTATTAATGGAAACATCACTGAAAAAAAGTTTCATTTTATTTGCAAAATAATTTGGGACTCCTACACTCGTTGCTCCGAGGTCTCCAGACCTCTAGCGGAGATGGCCAATATTTGATGATGGCAATTAGCTCAGTGTCTGACAGCATTTCGCTATCAGTTCGCAGACGTTATTGTTTTACTTCTTTATGTACTAAACTATTCTTATATGCAAAACAATATCCCAGTAGACACATTTGTACGTCTGTTGTAACTGTTCCCATTGTAGTTGGGAAAAAAACAGAGGAGAGAATTTTAGTGTAGGAACAAGACTTTATATCCAAAATTGTAAGTTATATAGGATTTTCTCTTAACTCGTAGAAATCACAAATAATAATAATCCAGTACCATGTGTCATGGCCTCAGATTGCATACCTTTCTTTTCCCAATTATTTATAGACAAGTAGGTGCTCAGCCCTCGGTGTTTGACATATGTCGTCGATTTTTGGGCTTCCTCACGATATTTGCCTTCACTGTCAGATAATTGCGCCTATAAAAAAACTCCATGGGTGAAACGCCGTTTTTTGAATGAGGTCAGGGTTGAGGATCGCACGCTCCAGCGACGAGGGACTCCCTACTGGTATTTTATCCCGAGTCATATGTAATACCTGATTCTTTTCACAGGCATTGTTAGAATTGGAGTCTAGTGCCTCAAGCGATGAAGCAGTGCGGGAAAGAATCGCCTCCCTCCCACCGGAGGTCTCCGAAGTGCAATTATTGTCGAAATTGGAAGGTAATAACACACATTTAGTATATGCATACTGTAAAATATATGTAATTACAGAAATAAATATGTACGACATTCAATTGTTTTATTTACACCGAAGATAATGACCTCTATTCACCCTCAGGAACTTAAAAACACCTAATTTAAATAATATATTGTTACGGAGCTTGTTATTCTTGCAATATTATCTTGAAATGATGTGGGAAAGCGTATCTAGAAGGGTAAATAGACGTTATTAGAAAGCACTAGGAATAACTCTATTTTATTTAGATTTAGATATTTAGCGTTTTTTTTTCCAATTAGTTCCTTTACAATGTTCAGTTACATTATATTTATCAAGCATAGAAGTGTGGAAGGGTGGTGCTGGCACCGCAAGCGTGACGCATGATTAAATAATCATAATTAGATTTGGCATTATGAGAGATTTTATTTTATGGCGGTTAGAATTTTAAACCCTATTTGTTAAAAGCGATTTGCGAAGTAAATTCAGTATGTTTTATTCTTACACTAGTAGAAAGCTCTCTTTGTGAGCATTTTTATTTCGTATTAAATTTCCCAATTCCTCAAATAAGTAAATCATATTATGCCATAATAATTGCGCCTTTAGATAGTCATGATCGAATTTTATTAGGTAGTTTCGGCATGATATTTTAGAGACAAGCTCATCGATGTTAAGTGATGATGCCGCCCATGGACAGTCATGCAGCCAGAGGGGTCGCAAGTTCAATAACAATTAATATGTACATACAATCTAGTTAAACTTACACACCTAATATATGTGTACATTTTATATTTTAATTATAGATAAAGAGGCAGCCCTAAACCTTAGTACAGTAGTTAATTCGGCGGTGGAACTACTCGCCGACTACAATTTACGTCTCGCAGACGAACTCGACAAAAGGCGGAAAGTGGCTGGCATGTTGAGGGACTTCGCCCAAGCGCAACGCGATCTTGCCAAACACGCGGAAGCCAGACTTGAGGTGAGTTTTTAATAATACGATTGAACATCAAAATTCTATGAAATAAATTTTTAAAACGCCAATGACGCTTCTACTCTTAGGCCTTAGATTTCTATATCTGTTTAGAGATCATTAGCTCTTCGTAGCATGGGTGTATCGTGAATTTGTGGGGCTCTGAGCTATTACGGGGGACTTCCCAGACGCGAAAAAATACATCGACCGAAAACATGCGTCGGGGAATTACCCGATCTCAGAAATTCCTTATGATTGGATTTTTAAAATTTCAGTTATTTTTTAAATTTAAAATGTCGTCTCTTATTTTCAGTGGGAACTTGGGGCCCTTTGTTTCTATGGGGCCCTGGGTTGCAGCCCGAAAAGCCCTTAAGTAGATCCGCCCCTGTTTCGTAGGCTAGTAGGTGATCAGTCTTCTGTGCCTGACGCTGTCTATTTTTTGTATCTAAGGCATGCCGGTTTCTTCACGATGTTTTCTTTCACCGTACTAGCGAGTGAAATGCGCACATACAAAAGTCCTTTGGTGCACAGCCGGGGTTCGAACCTACTACCTCAGTCGGTTGAAAGTCACCACTTAATAAAAATAACGCTACGCTACGGCCGCACTGATATTCCTACTTTAATACATTTGATATTTCAGGAATACAACATAAAACTCCAGAAGTTGTATGCTGTGAAAGCGGAAGTGAAATCTCACATTGAGAGCCTTCCCGATGTTTCCCGCCTTCCAGATGTAACAGGTGGTTTAGCGCCTCTACCCTCCGCCGGGGACTTATTTAGCATTTAGCTGACTGAATCACGGAATAGATAAATGATTCATGGCTTATTGATTCAACCTAAATTGTAGGCACCGCGAGTGTGACGCAAGCGTAATGCGTAGTTAAAGTTATTTGAAATCCTATACAGATACCGGAAAACATCTTGAACAAATGTCCTTGCCTGCGCAGAAGCGATTTTTAGGTATCACTGGTAGGGGAGGCGGACGGTGGTGCGCGGCGGCGGGAGAGTGACGTGTCGATTGCGTGATTGGTAAATCAGTTGACGTCCCGCGCTGCGCAAACTTTCCCCCACTCCCTTGTTTAATGCTCAAGAAGTTTGCCGGTACCTGTACGATACATACAAATGCGATTACTAAATTAAAATTATATTAAAAGCTTTTCAATTTATCTACTCTGTGGTATTACATTTTCAGAATAAAAAGCTTTCGCTATACATAAATTGTAAGTCTATATTACTAATCGTTATTTCTACGAGTCGTTTATGCGTAACAGCCTGGTTTAAATCAAAGGCGACGCAACATTTTAGACAAATTAATTGCCTTTAAAGTTATAAACATAGAATTACTATTCGTAGCAATTCGCTAGTAACCGTTATTCAACCTAATCCCTTCATTTTAAGAAAAATAGTTCCTCAAATTAGTATTTAAACTAGACGCGTGTATGTTATGAATTCATGTGGATGGTATTATGCAATACATTAGTATTTTAAAGCTACAAAACTTTTCTTTAATGATTTTCAATAAAACTAGGAAAAATGACTCAGTGAACTGATTTTCAGCAACTCTTGCAGTGTTAATTATTTGCTATTATTGTTTTCTTTTGCGTGTTATATTTCTACATACTGGCTTTTTATGTATTAACATTGTATATACGCGGCTGCTTGCCAGATCCATGCGATTTCGATACAAAGACCCCTCAGATATTGTCGTCATGATCGTGGAACAATGCCGGATTTCGAAAAATCCAAAATCCACTTTTATACAATATTTGGATACTGCATTGACTAAATATTACGGCTACATTTTAAAAAAATCCCTGTGTTTTAAATTTCAAGTTAATCAGTCGGTAAAGTGACGGATTTGATGAAAGCATGTGATTTTTCTAGAAAACTGTGCAATTTAATGTTATTGTTTTTTTTCAAAACAAACCCTTTTGTGGCTTGTATACCAATTTTCATAATAGCAGAATATGAATTAAAATAGTTATGACAAAAACTAACATGATTATATTATGTATTTTGAAATGGCTGCCCTGTAAAGTTTACTATTTGTCAGATCCGTCACTATTCTACGACTATGACGTTGTGTGCTGCGATATTGAGGGCATGCATGGATCTGGTTGGCTGCCCCTTAAGTTGATTGTCCTCATTTTAACATGTCTAATGTTTGTGAGAAAAAAAATGGTGCATGAAAAATATTTTGTTGTACAAAATTTAATGTAAAGATTACATTTTTCAGATTGAACTGGTTTGAAAAACACGAATTAACGGCCAAGAATTAAACACAGATTTTAGGTAGAAAGCACATTTTTTATTCAATTCCATTTTGGCATCTTTGACTGTATAGCAGTATTCTGTTACGATCAATAGCGATAGCGAACACGACTTCAATATTGAATTATTGTGCGCGATCCCAAGGTAAGACGAGCTATTGAACTTGAAACGAATCTATCTTGCAACAATATAGAATTCATTAATCATTATTTATAATAATGATAGCTATTAAATATACTAATGATATATTTCGACTTTATAATTGCATTATACCATCCTATACGTTGTATTTGGAATGTTTTGGTTTGATGTATTTAAAGCAATAAAGTATCGACTGACCCGAATGTTCTATTTGTAATAGTAAAAAGTGCTCTTACATCGTAGTATAAGAAAGTTAAAAACTATTATTTGTAAATACTCGTATATTAGGGAGCGTTCAAGTATTACGTAACGAATTTTTTTTCCTTTTGTAAAACGTTACGATGCGGGGCGGGGATTGAATTACGCTTTATTGTTAATATTATTTTCGACTTACACCACATAATAGTAACTAAAGAGTCACTAGGTGGTCACGAAATGTTTTACTATACCCGAGTACAGTACTGTACTTGGGTATTGAAAAACGTTACGGCGAGTTACATTGGGGTCAGTAATCTCCAAAAAATGCGTTACGTAATACTTGAACGCTCCCTTCCCTCAAATCATTTGATGACATTTTGGTCAACTGTACTCGGAGTTGTACAAATATCTATCATTAGTTTAATCATTACTACGACTGCCCGACTTTTATGCCCCTTTAATCGAAATATTTTACAATTGTTAGATCGAGAACTCGTTTTTAACCTTCTAAGCTTATGTTAACAGTTAATGAACGAGTCTGAGTATGGCAGTTTTAAGGACTACATTTAAGATGCATTTTTTAATTTAGTGTTTGGCTATTTGTGATTTTTTTGACCAAATTGTAGTATCACCGTAAGTGGCCCCACGATATTACAAAATATACATATTGTTATTACATTACAATGTTGTTTTATTAATAAAAATAGTCACTAGAAATCACTTCACATGCTACGTGTGATGTATCTGTATGAGAAATGTGATACAGTATAATAATTATAATGACTTAGATTCTATGAAGAAGGGTGTACTCGTATTTGTGTACAAAATAAAGTATGCCCTTATTGGACATTGGAGTGGCCCCTACATAATAAATTAATGAAAAAACCACATTAATAGTATCCAGAATGCAGTGTGGAAGAAGGAAGAAGTTCCTAAAACCCAAAGGATCCTTAACCAGTCTAATCATTGACTGGCCCGAAGGCCGCAATGGCTAAGATCGAGAAGTTTTATCCGTATCACCTCGACCTCCGTCGTACCACAACTGAGCGTTTTCTAAGGCAGTTTTTTCTAAGTATTTCCAAAACAATTCGACTTAGGGCGAAAAGAAAAGAGCGTACCAATTCTTGAAAGGAAGGCAACGCACTTGCGAGCCTTCTGGCAGTGTGAGTGTCCATGGGCGGCGGTATCACTTAACATCAGGTGAGCCTCTACCCGTTTGCCTCATATTAAATTAAAAAAAGTTGTAAATATCCTCAGCGAAATAATTTCGTAAGGGAGCGTTCAAGTATTACGTAACGCAATTTTTGGAGATTATTGGAAAGGAGTTTGGTGAAGTATTAGTAGATGCATTTAAACTTATGGCAAAAACTGGTATCAATACAAAAACTAAACATTCCCTGCATAGGATATTGGGTATATGGGAAGAGAGAGGGGTATATGATGCAAATAAAATTCAAGAATATAAAGTTGCTGGTAAGTGTTACCTACATAGATATTACTCTACTAAACTTCTATTTTGTTTAGAGATGAGAGAAATACTGTGTAATGTTTTTAGTTTTATTGTTATGGGAGCGTTCAAGTATTATGTAACGCAATTTTTGGAGATTATTGACCCCCCCACATGTAACTCGCCGTAACGTTTTTCAGTACCCAAGTAGAGTACTGTACCCAAGTCTAGTAAAACGTTTCGTGACCACCTAGTGACTCTTTAGTTACTATTATGTGGTCTAAGTAGAAAATAATATTAACAATAACGCGTTATTCAATCCCCGCCCCGCATCGTAACGTTTTACAAAAGGAGAAACGAATCCTTATGTTATGTTTAGTTTGACAAAAATTGTAGGTGAATTTTGGGCGTTTGAATTTTTGTTACGTTTTAGAAAGAAACTATCTGGTGGGAAACTTACAAGTAATCTAATTGTAAACAGACACACACCCACACACATACACATACACACATACCCCATGTGGTTTCCTTATATATTGTAATGTATTGTATAAGATCTTCTGTCGATCCGTAGTGGTGGAGGCCTGATGACACAGGTACTCTTACCTTTAGCAGGCATCAGTCTCACACAGACTAGCTTTTTCCATTAACAGAAGTAAGAATATAACTGTCACTTGCTTATGTCCTAAGTTTAAGTTTTTTGTGAGAAAATAAATAAATAAATTGTGTGGCCGTGTGGGTACAACGGTTTTAAAGAATTCATCAGATTTTAATAAATAATAGCCAGTATTCACATTACACAATTAATTAACTCGATTTTAAGCATACAGACTACATCAGACAATTATATTTATTTAATTAATTGAAATAGACCTTGGAACGTACCTAAACCTTGGAACTTAAAAAAGCTTAAGTAGAATAAAATTGTCTAATAATGTAACTATCTAAAATTCAAAAATCGAGGCAATATGTCGGGATGCTCATCACCTACTTTTCAATAAAAAAACTGAGCAAAGTAACGAATGCAATCAGAGACCAAGAACCATATACCTAGTAGGTAGTCGCGCCACTGAATTTTTTTATTAAATTCTGTAGTAGTAATCTAAACTGTGTAATTCCACGGTTTTAACTTAAATATTATTTCGTCTCTTTCTGTGTTATTGTGTTTATGCTGTGATGAACTGAGTAACTTTATTTCGTTCAATAAAATAACATTCCGTAAATACAGAAAAGTTCATGTATTTTCTTTGAATAAAGAAAGTTAGTACGTCAGTGATCTTTGTTCTTTTTAGTATTTCTTATCTTTTTAACTTAATGCCTAGGTAACTACTCTCCATTGTGTCTAGATTTTGTTTCGTTTTTAAACAAACGTCCAAGTCTGGCAACCGTAGATAACATTTCAACACTCTTTGGTAAAGAACTGTTACTGTGATTTAAAAAGTTCCTCATGTGCCCTATATTTATTCCAGTTTAGCGCTATTCATCTATTTCTATCTACTCCTTCAACACCTCTTTCTTTTCGAAATTTGTTTGCCTAGTAAAACTTTTTTTTTCACGAGCAATAGTTAATAATATTAGAGGAAATAAAATATAATACTATGTTGTTACAATATATACCTATCTAGGAAATCAAATATATTTTAATAAATATAATAATGAGGCAAAAGTAGCAATAAGGATATGAAAAGTTAGGAATTTTGTTTCTGTTGTTTTAAAAAGAAATTACAGCCTAAATGTTTACTGTTTGGATACTAGCATCCTCCCATGCCTGGTCTATGGATGCCAAACCAGGGGGTTTAGTCAAGATGCCTAAACAGTAGTATATGTAGAAAGTCGAAAACTTAATTTGTATAACCCCCTGAACGTTTACGGAAAGAGTAAAGTCGAAGGTGATTAGTGCCCAGAGAGCGATAAAGCGAAGCATCCTTAGAATCAAAAAGATTCACAAAATACGAAGTGAAAGAGATCAGGGCGAAAACTAAGATCAACCCACAGATTCTACCGAGAACTATAATGTCAAAAAATTAGATCATTTGTGCTTCCTTATTTGCTCTATGTAAGTTTGGATTTTTTTTAAATGACACTGAACTTGCAGTCCTTGTCATTGAAGATTTTTGAGAACATTTATTAGAAATCATGAGCGATACTGTGGTAACTATTAATTAATAATAATCAATACATAACGATTATTTGAATGATTACTACATCGTATTAAAATTTCAGAGTACTCGAAGTAAAACGGTATCGTCAACCGATTCTGAGTCTACCGAAGGGCCTCTTGTGAGTAATGTTTTTAACACTATGTACTTATGTTAATAGAATATGGAGAGTGTTGGCCTAGCGTTTATAGCATAACTTTCAACCCTGAGACAGTCCATTATTTTAAAGTAAACTTCCTCGAACGGTACCTAAATGTAAATATCATGAGGAAAACGTTTTGTCTTGGAAACCAAATCGACGACACGCCTTGTATTAATTATCATCAAAGAAACTGATGCAATCTGAAAAGAGTTGCAGCGCTTGGTCGTAAGTTCTAACCCCGGCTGTGTACTGTTTTTTTAACACGGTACGGCTCGTACGGTGAAGGAAAACATCGTGAGGAAACCGGCTTTACTTGGATCTGAAAAGGCAACGGCGTGTGTCAGGCATAGAAGGCTGATGACCTACTTGTCTATTAGGAAAAATATGATTACGAAAATGCACAGAACTCTAAGGCATTTTTTAAAGTGCCAACTAAACGATCATATCTTTTTATCTTTAATGCATCCTTATAGATTGAAGACAGATGGACCAACAACATAAGTTATCGCCAGCTTGTTATTTCATCATGTATCGGAATCCTTCAAGTCTGGTGGCATCCGTATCTTCACGATTTTGCAAGATTCCTGCCATTTCTTTTTCTGTACAACGTGTTTAGTGTATTCTTCGCCTACCCATTGTTCTATTTGGAGCTAGCATTGGGTGTTGTGACGAGAAAGGGTGTATTGAACTGTTGGGATATGTCACCGTGTGCTAGAGGTAATTGTTTACTGTCATAACTCTAAACTCTGTATTTCAAACGGCTAATAATAATGTATCGATATAAGTTTGAATGTCTGGTTTACCTGTATCAAAAAGAATTTGAGTAGACAGCGATAATTAATATTATCGAGCAGTGAAGCCAAAGCAAATATACCAAATAAATAATGTATCTTATAAGAATAAAAATGTATAAGAATATAATTAACTATAATAAAGCATGCCCTCTCACAACATTGCTGTACCTAACCAAGATCCTTATCGTAATTAATTATAACGTGTCACGTGTAAAATATGAACATAAGGAATGCAATAAAGATTTGAGTTTGATGTGGAGGGAAGACACACTGTCTTGCGCTTTTGAGCCTAAAGGGACGGGCTGTTCCGAAGGCCTAGTGGCTGAGGTCACGAAGTTGTAAATACGCTTAGCTATCGGAAACACTGATAGCGCGATCCAGGATATTATGTCATTGTACTGATTGTAACTTAGGTTAGAACTCATTTGAACAAGTAAAACTTAATAATGTGGTTATTACAATTTCAAACATGAAAATGAGACAAACGTCTAAAAACACGGTTAACTTTCTTTTTTTTCCTACAATAAAGTTCACAAAAGAGAGTGCGTGCGTACCTACATGAATAATTATACGTACAATCTAGCCTATACAATAATGATGGCTAGTAGTAATAATAGTATGTTGACTTAGTTTTATACAATACTAGTGAATAACTTAAACTAACGTAATGTTCATTAACAGTCTTTGTGTTCTGTAATGTTTTGACACTATCTTTGTGTGTTCGAGGTACCGCACTTACACGATTCACTACAAAATTTAAAATGTTTAGTTCTCTTTAGGCGTCTTAATTCTGTTGTGTCAAAGAGAATTTGGACAGTTGGATTCGCATGGCTAACACATACTTCTAAATGCGACAATTTTAGATTACTCCATAAAACTTTGACAAAACAACTTGTCCTTTTACAGGTGTTGGAATAGCAATGCTCATTACTTCAATGTTCACTGTCATATCGTTGGGTGTTGTTAGTGCATGGTGTCTGGCGTTAACGGTCCATTCCCTGCATTCATTTCTACCCTGGCTGCATTGTGCTGCAGATGCGAATCCCCCGTGTGCTGCCAGACATCGCCCATTACCTGAGGGAAGTGAGACACCGGCGCAGTCTTTCTTTTTGTTAGTTACCTTCTGTAGCCACGAGTTTGCCGGCTTAAACAAGCCAACAACAAAAGATTTATAGATACCATTATACCATTTAGATTTCCTATCCAGTAGGTATGCTTAGAAATCTTCAGCGTGAATACGTGTTAATGCTGGCAGTATAATATTTTCGTATTTAGCAAAGCTTTCTTTAAGAGCAGTGTTGGCCAAAGCTTCAGCTTGCGACTCTCATCCCTGAGGTCGTAGGTTCGATCCCCGGCTATGCACCAATAGACGTTCTTTCTATGTCCGCATTTAACATTCGCTCGAACGGTGAAGGAAAACATCGGCTTGCCTTAGACCGAAAACGTTGACGGCGTGTCAGGCACAGGAGGCTGATCTCCTACTTGCCTATTAGATTAACAAATAATCATGAAACAGATGCAGAAATCTGGGGATTTCTCGCTGTTACAGCACCCTTAATTTTTAGTTTTGACATCAGTGTTTCATTATTCTTATCGATAATAATATCCTAAGAATGTTTTTATAGAGTTAACATAAAGTTTATTTGCAGTAATTTCGTACTGAATTTAAAAAGAAATGGACTCTCTGGTGGTCTCGGAAATGTGGTACCTGAGTTGACTGTGTACTATGTGATTAGTTGGATCTTGGTGTATCTTATAGCCTGTAAACGAATCTATAGTTATTCAAAGGTATTTAATTATGGTCTCAATTTATTCACGATTTTAATTTATTTTGATCTAGTGACATTAAAAGAATGAAGAAATTTAATAATATTTAGAAACATAGGGCAGGTATAATAATAATGGTAAGGTTTTCCTAGTACTGGATTTGCCTATTTTTATGAAGTAATATTTAATTTCTTAAAGGGTATTTATTTTTACAATCAAGTATACAGTATTAACAATTTTCTTAACCTACAAAGTAATAATAGAAATAATTAAAATGAAATGAATAGTAATAATTATTTCTAGTTTTAATATTTCTTAAAACTAGAAATATGCCGATAGTATTGAAAAGTGAGGTTCTATAATAACTAATTCACAAAATTCTTTTTCATTTAATGCTTATTTATCCATGCCTAAAACATATTGAAATAACATACAAACATTTAGAAGACCATAGACATTCTTATATCTGCTTACTTTACTTTCTGAAATTATAGATATTCCATTACAACATACAACTTTGTGGTACTGTTTTTAAATCTCGGTACTTTTTGTAGGAACAGACGTCTTTTTTAATTCTACCCAGCAGGATTGTACATTATTTTCAGATGGTATTATTCAAAGACGCGCTAACGTATTTCTCGTTAGTTGTATGCGCTGTGGGCGTGACCAGGCTTAATGGAGCGGGCAGAATGTTCAAAGAGTGCGATTGGGGTGTTCTTTTTAACGGTTTTCAGGTTTGTTTTTATAATAATAATAATATATTGCAAGAATATGGTACAAGAATGTGTCTAATGGTACAATCGTAAGTTCGCATATTCTGCCACATACAATAGCGCAAATCTGTCTTTAAAGGAATTTTACATTTTATATTATTAGTCATATGAATTGGTCAGTTCTTATATTATTTG
This sequence comes from Pieris macdunnoughi, assembly GCA_905332375.1. NCBI lineage: Eukaryota > Metazoa > Arthropoda > Insecta > Lepidoptera > Pieridae > Pieris > Pieris macdunnoughi. The sequence goes on from CAJOBZ010000061.1 coordinate 5,507,747, forward strand.
TATCGTACGTATCATATCATACTTTATTAAATTTATATCAACTACAGTGTCTCACGCAAATAATCATTTATTGAATAGTAAATTTTTTCCAAAAACAATACACCAAGTCGATTTTTAAAGACTCTAGTCGGAAGTACTTTTAATTATTTTGGTAAATTATTGTAAAACTAAATTGCCATACAATTACGTATGGCTACCAGGTCTATAAAATAAAATAAAATCTTAATTATAAACTCATGGCGATATTTCCGGAGTAGTTGTCGCCCGGTCCCGGCGGTAGACGCCAACCCTTTAAGATAATAATGTCCCTTTTTAAGAAAGGGGAGATCTCGACACTCCGCTGCTGCTTAGCCACTCGGTCACATCTGCCTGATTGCGTGTCTGATAGGCTAGGATGTAAGGGTCTCTGTATATTTAAAAAAAAATTATAAACTCACTCTCTCTCTTTAATCGGCAGCTCATGTCTGAGCGCCGTGGTTAGCAACGAAGCATCTGGAGCGGACTATCTGTTTCCACCGGTTTCTGTCCTGTGACTCTCTTATCACAGTGTGTTTTGAGGACGATGAGTCTTTCACTTGATCGGTCCATCTGGTTGGTGAACGACCACGTGGTATTTTGCCTTCTGTGTTACCAACCACGATCAGTTTCTCCAAGCTCTCATCGCCTCTGCGCATTGTATGACCGAAATAAGATGCAATTCGCTGTAGGCATATGGTAGACGAGTCCGTATGCGGAGTTGGGTCAGAATCGATGTATTGGTGCGCTTCGTAGTCCACGGTATTCTGAGCATACGCCGCCAGCACCACATCTCAAAGACATCGATCCTTTGCCTTTCTCGAGCCAAGATAGTCCACGTTTCTACTCCATACAGGAAGATAGGGAACACTAGAGTCCGTATAAGTCTTATTTTGGTTTTGATACCAATTCCTCTTTTCTTCCAGATTTTGCCTACGTTTCATGGTATCTTTAGCCTTAAACTCACTATCGATAGTAAACAATATTTGTTATCGTTTTATTGAAGAGACAGTTAAAATGTAAAATCTGCTCGAGCTTTATTTTGTCTACATTTATGATTTTTGAATATCTTGACTGTATTTTTAAATTTTATATCTTAATACATTTTAGGTATGGCGCGAAGCGATCGAATATTCCTTTCTCCAGATGTGTGTATCACAAGGAACATTGGTAATGCTGGGATCCTACTGTCCCAAACAGAAGCAGAAGCTGACCAACACAGCGCTTCTTGCTTTCGCGGTATCCAAAACATGTTGTACTGGCACGGCCTTCATACTTGGCGCTGTGCATGGTGCCTTATATCTGGATTACGATAATAGTACTAGGATTTGGGGAGGTATATTTTTTTAAAATTTATTATAATTGACTACTTGCACTAGCGGAATATTGTCTACACTAACTACGTGTATGCGCCAGACGCGAACTCGTGTAGAATGAATGTTGTAATATGTAACTGTAAAATTGTGATCCGTAAAACTGTTTACTTGACGTATTATTTTGCGATACATTTTAATCTATTGAAGACAAATCGTTGAATTGGGACGTTTCATATCCGTCCTATACCATTGAATAACGCATGAACCCGCCCTGATTGTATTATAACAATGTTTACATTTTCACTGGTATACTACATATATTTGCAATTCTTAAGAGCGGGCTATAACCAAAATCACTCATCGTAGACTTGATTTCACCTAAATATGGGATGTTAGAATTATTAGTATAGATAATGTTTGGCAGACAATTACACATAAATATACTTGGGCCCAGGTGAGTAGATTTGCAAACGCGGTGCTCCGTTTGGTGGGGCTACACTTTACACGTTTAAAGAAAAGTTAAAAAGTTTAAGAGCGGACTCTTAAACTAAAATATTTGTCGTAATAGTTGTGTATCTGTTTGTAATAGTTGTATGTATTAATATTTGTTTAATAATCGAATCGCGGTTTTAGTGTCAATTATGTCTGGCACAGAAACGTATCAACTTCATTAATTTATTAAAATAGATTAATAGTAGTTCTTAAGATATAAATCAGTTTCATTGTTTTCCATTTCAGGAGCATCATCCTCAATCGTTCTCTGGTCTGACTACGTAGCACGAATACCAGGCAGCCAGTTTTGGTCATTTCTTATATTTTTCTCACTGTTTGTATTATCACTTTCGTCTATGGTAAGTTTATAACTTTATCTATAACCGTCCTTATCATCACCTACTCGACCCCTTCGTTCTTGTCTATGGCAGTAATTCAACCTCACACAAGAGTTATTAAACTACACTCATCTATTTCAGGCACTACTAGTTCAAACAATAATATCAACGTTCACAGGACGACTCGTTCGGAAAATAACATGGGCGTTTCTTATATTAATTTGTTTTCTCCTTTGTTTTATTGGCATCTTAACTCTTTGTACTCAGGTAAGTAAGTTTTTATAAATTTCAAAACTTGTTTTGAATTTGTAAATAAATGAAACAAATTCTAATTACTGAAAAGTCTTTCCGTAAGTAAGTAAATTGTAAAGATTTATTTATTTATTTTCCTTATTTCCTATTTTTACAGTAACTTAATACTAATACAATAGAAAACTAACGTAAAACATAATATAAACATAACAAGTAAAAACTTACAAATAAGATGCTTGATTTGATAGCATAACATAAAAAGAGAAATGCGTCTGCACTGCTGGGGTTCAAAACTTCAAAGCAAACAAAAAAAGACAAATTCAAAACTTGTATATTGATGGGATAGAGGAAATTTCCCATCGTACAACATTGATCTAAAGTTTTGTTTTAGGGCGGACTTTATATCCTAAATTTCCTGATGCGGTGGCCAGTTTCGAAGCCCAGAGCACCAATAGCTGCTGTCCTTACACTCGTGGTTACTTTTGTCTACGGACAAACTGCCTTCTGTGAAGACGTGTATTTCGCTGTCGGAGAATATCCTAGCGTTTTCTTGAGAATCTGTTGGGCAGTGGCACCGTTAATATTGATGGTAGATATTGTAGTGTTATTTATATATAGCTTGCAAATGTAGCTGTTTTAAATTATCAAGTACTATTCAAAAATATCTCAAAGAATACAGCAAAAAAATGTTTATCTGTCAATATGTTGGCAGACGAAGATCACGAATTCTTAACGGTTTCTGGAGATTGCATTTAGCTTGTAGAATTTAGGCAGGAAAAGTTATGGGCAATACTAATTAATATTTTACGAGGATTTAATCGCAGACAAGTCATAGCTCATACAAGTGACGATATTGATTCTACAAAACGACCGTATTCCCGACTCTTCCACTTATTCAGTGTTAGAAACCCTTAAATTTGTAGACGTCAAGTACAATTCTCTGCAGGTTTTAGTAATGGAGGCAATTTTTTGTCAGAGCACATTTTTATCGGGAATATCGTATGGGCCGTTTGAAGCAGGCATCGGTTGGACGCTGGTCTCATTGACGTTGGCTCCAATAGCGATCGTGATGCTGCTGTATCTTATCTTCAAATTTAGAGTCAGGGTTTGTATTTATAAGTTATTCACTAGTTACATGACATCCAGAACTGCGTTTTTGACACAATACATCATCCCATAGACTAGAAGAATAATATCTATTCTTTTAATGAAAACCTTTTTTCAGGATTTCTTTTTGCACATGTGTGGCAAAAATTACGAACATTAAATTTAAGATACTAATTTATTATTTAATTTCAGAATATTATCAACGAGAAGTGAATAACCTCATATAAAAATAAAAGAACTTTTCAGAATGACACCATATTTTATTCACATTTTTTTTTCAACACCAATTAGTTACCAAAATAAAGGATTATTTTATAATTAATCATACACACATTAGTTCAACAAGATGATTATCATAGATAGACGTTAAATATATTTAAACAATTTAAATATAGAAACCAGTCTAATCTATTATAACCAAAAGGAGCATTTTTAAACAAAAATATTGTTCAAGCCGATTACAAAATTCCTACACTCTCAATAAATTGCATTGACAGTAAAAAAAAGTTTAAACCATTTTGTTATAATCTGGTCTAATACCTGTTTTGAGAAAAAATACTCCTTATACAGCCTTGGACCTTATCTAAACTAAAAATAACTTAAACAATCAACCTTTCATATAAAAATAATAAAATAGTTTTAAGATACTGTGTACATTAACCTAAGTAGATAGACCGCTGAAATTAATTCATACAATTCTATTGCACTGGTCTAAAAACGCGTTGAAATGTATAGTTCAAATTCTCATTGCCAAGATCGTTGCGACTAGATGCTGAAAAATGGATACCGTTTATGTACAAAAGATTATATTAAACCGAAACCCAATTCTTGTCTTATGTAAAATAATCAAACCAGAAAAAAATCGATATTTTTATTATAGTAAATTATATTAAGTAAAGATAGAGCCTATTTATTTAAAATATCTATGTAATTGACGCAATTTGACATGGGTTGGGAAAAGATGGCGGTGTACAATCTAAAAGATATACTGATATTACGTAATAATATATAACAAATAAATAATTTATTGATTGTGTTATGCAGAATGATTGTCATTAAAAATTTCAAACTGTAACAAATCAAGTACTTCATAGAAAATTGATAAAAATTGTTTTATAATACAGGCTGAAATTATATATTGGCACTGATCACTCTAGATTGGTCGTATCTCTTTCACACTTATAAACAGCTATATATGTAAAAGCGAGCTAGCAATACCACTCACTTACCGATTTTAAAAATAACTATATTAGGAACGTCTCTACAACAGCCTACTTATATACAATTTTGTTATATTTACATTGATCGAACGCTGGCATAAAATAAGGGACCGAGAATTGTGATTTCAGATAAATACATTTTAAGTCTTCGCGTGTTTATAGCTCCACTGATAATTATTCAAAATATATATATCTGAACATCGTTTTATAGAAATCTAGAGGGTAGTTTTAAAAGAATCAATCCCAATCAAAATCACAGCCAACTGCGTTAGGACTGCGGTTACAAAATATACTTATACGTTTAACTTAACCGCGTATTCCAAAGCAGACTCAAATGTAAAGCATTAAGCCTACCATTCAACATCAGGTTGAGCAAATAAAATAAACTCACGCGCAAATTACTTGCAAAAAGTCTGCTACTTTTATTTAACATCTACGTTGATTAAACGTATAGTAAGCCTTCCAACCAAATCCGATTAAACTCCATCCATTTCATACATTTACTCAAACTTAGCTTAATTCTTTTATAGCTATAAATACCGAAAGAAAGTCTGAATCTCTAAATTAAAGTGAAGCAGCGAACAATGAAACAATTCCGTATAACTAAGGCAGCATCGTGGTTAACTTATACTAATGTGCTTGTTAAATAAACATAACCCATTCAGTCTTAGCCTACACTATTTGCGTTATAAACGAATACACGAAGTATATGAAAATGAAATATGGAAAAGCGATTAATAAACATTTGGTTACCAAACTTAATGATCGATGCGTTGTAAGTTTTACTTATTTCATTTCCGAAAATGTTTAGGTATTGAATGAACCTTGACATTAAGTATGGTACATCTAACAAAAATATTTAAATACATTATGAAAATATCATTTACATGTTTAGGAGTAGCACCTAGTTTAAATATTTAAAGGTAATTAATCTTTAAAGTGTTACTCCCATGAAGTCCGAAACAGGTAAACTTGATTCTACTTTTTATTTCGACCACTTTACACTGACTTCACTAAGCTGTGATAATTGCGTAATTAGCCATAACATCACCTTAATTAAAAATACCCAGCGAGACAATTATTGGGAATATCATATAACTGGTAAGGGACTTATATGACCGTTTATTCAATTAGAAAGTAATTAAAATATAGGCAATGCCAATGTTGCGTAATATTAATTAATTAAAGAATAAACATTCCACCAAAATGCAAATGGTCTGCGTTATACTATGTCCAAACATTTACTTTTGCCATTGAAAAGCTCCAGGTGAAACTCAGTACAATACGTTTTTTTAACTTTAATTCAATTAAAGAGGGGCAAAGATTATAATAAATCCTGGACAAAGCTTACAAAAATTAAAGGAACATTTGCCTAAATAAATCTATTTAGAAAATATCTCATATAGAAAAATATCTAGCGATTGCATTGCCAATCTACACTATGCACTATCTATCTACCCACAATCCAAAAACAACCAAATTTGGGAAAAGCTAACTTTTGTAACATAACCTTCGTTAATTTTTAACGATTGTAAAATCACCTAATTTTTAACTAACTTTTTTTTAGTTCACTTGGATACTCACCAAATGGTGTTTTTTTTGTTATTTTAACACTTCAGTAGATTAAAAGACTCGAAATAATTTACGTCCACAATGAAGAAATAACATTGAGATGAGATCAGGAAATTGTTCAACCGGCGCAAGAAGACAAAAAAGCATAAAATATCTGTTAATGCAATTTAGATGTTAGTTAAAACCCATTAATACGATTAATTTTATTATTAATTAAATATATTTGCCTTTTGCGCAGTGATACGAAATTCGTATACAAGTACTAACAAAATGTAGCTTTTTGGATTTCCCACCAAAGCATTACTCGAGTAATTAACAAGATATATTTATAGAATTAGAGATCATCCAATTTATTATCAATTCAATCCATCATTTATGTAAGGTCTCTGTAAATGATGGATTGTCAACCACACTTTAACTATTCATGGTCAAAGGATGATTTAAATAGATTTTTAAGCATGTTTTAGCACAAGTTGAACATTGGTTAATTTAAACTCGAGTAATGCATTGAAGGCACAGAATAATATTAAAAACAGTCGCCGGACAAATCTATTTAACACTTAGAATACCCATATCACATTCCGTGCCGCGTTTTCTATGCCTATGCTTTAGTCCCTTTTCACAGCCAAGTTTCGATAAATTTCAATCAATTTCGAAGGACGGGAATTTTGATTTTTCAGTTTTTGATATCACTACGAGAAAACCGTTGCATCGTTGACAACAAATGTCAAAGGTAAACGATAAACAAACACTAGCTATAACGCACCATAATTTGCAGCAATAGAAAACACGGCCAAACCTCGAGCACCAATTCCATAACAACTTAATAGCAACAATCCGTATCGGAATTGCAACCGCCTCACCGTATTCTATACAATTTCTCTTCTTTCTAAACTTGTATTTCATTGGCTCACGTCAATACGCCTGTATCAATTATACAAGAGTTTTAGGGTATGAATTTAATTAGAGTTTCTAAGATACAAAAATAATATAGAAAATCCAGTACCCTCACGTTACATTCAAGCCGGTCAACCTCTCTATAGAACTATTTTTAAATTCCTTTTTTTTATATTTTTTACATAAGTTCATGCCTTATTAGTAAAACCTGTACACGAGCGTATTTACAACAGTCCAATATAGAATTTAGAAACTAAAACAACAAAATCCGAATATTTACAAATTCTTATATACAAGATATAAAAAGTTAATTTTCAAATTATTAGCGCGGTTAGAAAAAAACGCATCTTTGAAACCCAAAACAGAAATCAATTCGTTGTGCTGTAATCGGTAGGCAAAGTTTGTAACTTCATCCGTAAACATTTAACATTAGCACTTAACTACACCATCACTTTAACACTTAACATTTTTAGTTCAAAGGTCCAAACGACAAGCCTACAATCGGTCCAATTTTGACTGAAACCGGTCAAAATTGGACCGATTACCCGAACCCAATCCATTGGCCGAATATCGATTTAAAGCCAAGTATGGGCTGAGGCCCTTATTCAGGTTTTCCCGGGGCCCGATGAGCTGGCAAAGTATCATGCCTCCGGTACATCAATAGGTAAGGCATTCTTGGCGCTTTTGGCTTTAAGACTTGGGCGTCTGTCACTTGAGTCACAGTGGAATCGTCGTACCTGAAATGTAATTTAATATTAAGTTTTGGTTCATTGTGACCTCACAGTGAATATTATATTGAGTTCCTCAGATTTGTTTGACCACATTTTGTTATTTTATAACGTTCGGAGACGAAAAATAATGACATCATTGAAAAATCCTAGAATAATTTTGAACGGTTTTTACTTATTACAAAAGATTTGAATTTAAACACCAATCCCCACCAGTATTGCAATACTGTAGACAAAAAACTTTTTTTAGATGCCTACCTTTATTATTATAAAATTTGCCATACATACAATAAGGTTAAAAGAATTTAAATGTCTCATGACCGAAAGGACAATTTTAATAAGGATTGTTACAGAACAAAATAAAAAATCAACATCCTAAATTCTCTTTTACTTTAAAAGTTGGTAAAAAATATTAAAATATCAAATTTAGAACTAGACACCTTCAACGTATTTTGCTAATTTAGTAGTACAAAATAAAATTTGCTACTTAAGCCTTTATTGAATAACTTAATAAAACCATTTACTACTAGTCGAACCACTAAACTTAACTACTAATACATACCTTATCCACCCGGCCTGTCCATGGTAAGTATCAGTTAGGTAATGCCCCTTCACTGCTTCGACACCTTCGTGGTATACCACAGCAAACAATTTGTACAGGCGCTGCTTAGTCGTGTGCTTGCACGACATTATCTCTGCAAAATTTCATCAATATATGTAGAACTTGTCTCTATCTGTTGATATTTTATTGAGCTGTGTAAATACTCAGCTTGTGTTGTCTACAAGTAATGCGATTGATCGCTTCAGAGACGAAAAATAAGTTCCATCATTGTAAGTTTTGAATAGCTTGGGACTATCGAAGATTCGTTTAAATTAAAATTTTTTGGAGGGTAGACTCTTTTGTTCATTAAATAAAAATAGACTATTTCCACCAAATCATGTTAACCAATATATATGTGTATAATACACACTTGCGGACATTTATTTTCTAAAAATTTTTTGTATATTGATATGTTCTTTAATATTGTGGATCATTTTTTTTCTATCATTAATAGTTTTAGCAGCGCATATGATGAAAGATATTTTATAGGTATTTTTTACACCTTGGGTAACATTATTGTAATTATACATGGATCCTTATATTTTCCTTGCAATTAAAATAGCCTACATTATTATAATGTAGCATTTAATTGGTAAAAAAGGTTATATAATATAAGGTATAGATTAATCTATACCTTATATTCCTCCACGAAATACTCACTAGGATCAATCTTCAAGTCTATAGGAAAGTCGATATTCTTGACAAGCTTAGCCGTGTGGCCTTCGGCATCAAGTTGGAAGCACTTAAGATGCAGAAGAAGAATCACTGGCAGTTGTTCAAGGGAGAGTTGTTGCCAGGCGTCAGAAACACCTTCGAGCGTGTCTTTGCCTGCTAGGAGTTCTAACGCATCCTTCACTGTACTCGAACGCTGGAATATTATTAATAAAAAAAAATTAACATAACAGTAACTCAAAATTGAGACTTATTTTGAAATAATTATGAAGTCTTTTACTCAAATCCTATGTTGGATTTCATGGTGAAACTAAAAAAAACAATTCAGTTAATGGGCCGTATTGTAAAAAAAGTTTTGGAATTCACTTATTTTAGTCAATAAATAAATCTTTGTATTCAAATTCTATAAGAAAGAAATACGATTGTTTTACTAGAAGTATTTTACTTTTTATTAATTAATAACAGTGCATCTCCCCCTCGAAGGGTTGAACTCTTTTATTTATATACAGTAATACCCCGGACTTACGCGATAGGTGGGACTGAGCGCTATCCGCGTAAGTCGGGGTACAATTTTGCATATAAAGACATACAAAGTATGTTTAGTTGGGACTGGAGACTAAATAAAACAATAATTTAGGAAATAATTAGTATCTAATTCTAGATAATATGACAAACTATATTAATAGAGTGTATAAACACAATCCGAAGTTATTTTGATGTAGAAGGTTTCATAAATTGTAACAAAGTCGTCTGACGAGTCAGTGATTTTTTCTTCTCCTGTAACATCTTCTCGTAGCATCCTAGTAATTTTTTTATTACATTGGAGTCTATGGTTTCCAAAATTGTTAACCCTTTTTCAATCGAACTGAGGGCTTCTGTCAAGTTTCCAACTGTCATTTGATCTTCTAATTGAACTGGATCCAAAGAATCATGATTATCAATTTCTTCCTCTTGTTCACGCATTGTTATGAGCTCCTCATTGTGAGAATCCAACAGCTCTTGAACATCATCACTATCCACATCTAAATTTATTTGTCTACCAAGTTCGACAACGTCTTTGATCACATTGCAAATTTCATCAGGCCCTGGCACTGTTTCCGCCTGAGTCTCAGTGGAGAATAAAAACACGAACAAACAAAAAACGAATAGACGAGAAAATTAAATCGCGTAACTCCGAATTCGCGTAAGTCGAGGTAGCCTAAGTCGGGGTATTACTGTATTAATGTTTCTTTTATGTTTATATACCTCAATATCCAACTGTAGAGTGAAGAAAGGCTGCACAGCATCGGTGACGTCGTGATGTGGAGCTCGATGGAGACGCAATCGCGTTCTTCCACGGAAGATGTCCGCTAACGGAGTCCGACGAGCGGACCAACGACGCTCTACGGCGCCACGATTGCGAGGGCCCATCACCTGGAATACACGTTTCAAAAATATAGACAAATGATGCCTTCATTAGCGATAACATGCAACTAATATTTAAACACCACTCAACTGAACCAACTTTTACGTCATCACCTTGACCTTGCCAGTCAACATAAATAAATATTATATGTTAATAATAATAAAAGAGATTGTTCTGCATGATAACAGTATTCATTTTTCTTACATCCTCTTTGACGCTATTTGAAGCACGCATTCTGTCAATGTTATGTCTAACGCCATAAGGTTACATAAAAAAAGTTGGAATTGTATGGTGGTTAAGTATTCTTAAAATTTCCACACAATTTTTTTAATTTATTTTTATCATATGAACCTTCTCCTGACAATAACAATCACAACAAAAAAAACAATTAACGAAATAGGTCCAGCCGTTCACGCGTGATGCCGTGACCAAGGGAAATAGGGATTTATTTTTATATATTTCATGTATCATTTTCTATTTTTTCTTCACCGTACATACGAGTGTTAGACGAGGCAAGTACATATTAAACTAAATAATAAACAAGAACTCCAGACTTTACATGATTAATATAATGTTTTGCCTTACCTTCCATTCGTCATCATCATCATCTTCTTCTGGTGGTGGTTCTTCAGTGACAACACCATTTGGTTTGCTTTCCTTTGGCTCATCTGGCTCCACCAACTTTATTAACTGAAATTGTATAAAACTTATGTGGTTTACTCCCATATAATAAGTTGAATCTTATGCACCCAGTGTGGTTAAGTTCGGCTGTCTTTGATAATTTTTTAGAACATGGTATTATACTTGGGTCTTTTTGATACTAAAAGAGCATATTTTTCTTGAACCAATATAAAGGACCCGCAATCGGTTTGGGAATACATACATTCACACACTACAGTATTAACAAACAACATTAAACAGTCGCAGAAAAATGATCTTGGATTTCTTATCGCATGTTTATTGCTAGCACTTAAATAAAATCCTACCTCAAGCATTTCATCGTTGAGGGAGTTCAAAAGGCACCCTAAAAACTCTTCGGCATCTTCCTGTCTCCCTTCCTGAGAGCCAGGGAAAGGTCTCAAAGCTCTCAGCACTCTGAGACCAGCAGAGCCATCTAGAGGTGGTCCGGCGGGAACTGATACAGTATTATTGCTTGAGTCGCCGCGCGTGCGGCGATTGGGCCCGGCTAATGGACTGAACTCGTAGCATAGTTCCACCCTATAAAATAGAAAACTATATGGTTGGAGAAGGTAATAAAATGAAAATCAGAACCAAATATTAGAAGCAATAAAAATATAAATAATGGTAATTTACAACCACAAAAACTAAAATGGTAACTTTGGTATTACGATTATATGTTGAAATGAAAGAGAAAAAATAAACTGTTAAAAGGGTTTTTAAAAAAAAAAAAAAAAAAAAAAGGGAAAAAAAAAAAAAAAAAAAAAAAATTTAAAAAAAAAAATTTTTTTCCCCCAAAAAAAAAAAAAAAAAAAAAAAAAAACAAAAAAAAAAAAAAAAAAAAAAATATTTCCAAAAAAAAAAAGGAAAATTACCCCCCCCCCAAAAAAAAAAAAGTTTTTGGGGAAGGTTTTATTAGGGGGGGGGAAAAAAAAAGGGGTTTTTTTTTTTTTTTTTTTTGTTTTTTTTATTATTTTTATTTAAAAAAAAAAAAAAAAAAAATTTTTTTTTTTAAAAAAAAAAAAAAATAAGGGGGGGGGGGGGGGGGGGTGGGGGGAAAAAAATAAAAAAAAATTAGTTTTTTTTGGGGGGGGGGGGGGGGGGGGAGTTAATATTTAATTTTCAGTATTTTATTAACTTGAAACATTCGAGAAAAATGAAACGGTATATAGTGTAAACTATACAGTACCTCTATATTAATCTTTACCTAACATAAACCTTTTAACTTAAAACCTCTATAACTTAAAATATTTTTTTTTTCCTTTGGTTTTTTTTTTTTTGGGTTTTTACTTAATATAATTTATATATTTGACAATCATTATTGCACAAGAAGTATTTGAAGTTGCACATTATTTGTATAAATACAGTACACATACAGGCAAGTCGAAGTGACTAAGAAGTTGTTGTTACAAGAAACACTTCATTGTATGGAAAAGGGAACCTTACTTAAATAGGCGTGAAACTGTAGACAATTTGAGTCTAGAAATAAGCTTTGATAATAAATTATTCAAGAACTTTACTAGAATGTCAAAAGTCTAACGTCAAAATGCAGATGATCGCAAAACATAGAATATAGCAACAGGCACACTTCACTCATCGCAAACGTCATGTCGCGTAGAAAAGGATACACTATGCATAACAAAGAGAGTGACTGAAACAACAATAGAACTGGCTGTGCAATATTGCAGTTGAATTCGATAGCCTAGCGATCGTTCGGCAACCCATCGGGGCAACATCGGCCATATGTGGCTATACTAAACATGTTTGGCTATATGGCCGGGACATTACTGCAATATTGCATATTGTGGCTGTTTGCAATGTTGCCGGGCCACAGTGTTGCAGCCATCAATTGCAGCAAAACATGGCCCGTTTAGACGCGCCATATCACAAGTAGAGTAATTTAGCCATTTTTTGAGAGTTAGAAGTATTATTGAATTATTAAGAATGTTACTTGAAGATAACACTGTAAAATAATGATATTTGTTTTCCTAACAAAGTGTGTACAGTGAATTATGTTCCTATTAGAGTTAATAGTTGTAGGATGAATAAATAAACTTACATAGAATCAATAACAGGCGTGCTAGACTTCCCACGTCGCGTCTGATACGGCAGAGCCTTAAGCATGTTATAGAAAGGGGGACAGGCTATCAGCGCCTGAAGAATCGCGTTGACATAACAGTAGTTTGAGCGGTTCGTGAGGCCACGCGGTAGTAAGGATACAGGCCGGTTGTCTAACTGGTATTTTGACAGGAACTCTGAAAAAAAAAAACAAATATTTTGTAAAGGAAGTTTTGATTCAAATCAAGGTTAAAAATAAAGTGACTGTTTTTTTTTATTGATGTGAAAGTTGTTGAGACCAATTGAGTGTGAGGAGGGCGAATTACCTTAAAGAAATTCTATTTTTAAAATAAAAATTTCGTTAAGAGAATTTATGAAATATTAGTATTTTATATTTTATGCAAAATAATTTATTGAAATCTCAAATGACGAAATGTAAATTAAAATGGCACGTGTTTTTATTATCGAAGAAATAAATTAAAAGAATTAAATTTATTATTTGTTCTTCGAGACTTTTAATATTTTAATGACAAATTAATTCATTAAATTCCTAGCATATCTTCCTTTTTGCCTCCCTCTAAGTCTCGAAAAGCTAGTTTTAGATTTGTATAAATATGAAGAACAACAGTTAAAAATAAGTTTGCCAAAGAAGTTTTACTTCTGACATACTTTGTACGCACGCAGTTTTTTTGTTGTTAATTTAATAATTCACAGGATGAGATTCGGAGTCATTTGTTCCATGGACATAAAAGTAATTAGTTAAATATTTACCTCCCATCCTGTACGAATTAGGGTCGTCGCTAAAGGGTGATGGCGGAACTGGCAGTGCAGGAGTGGCTTCTTTTTGAATTGGAACTTCCTTAACTTCAGATGTCGTAGTCACCGGTTTAGCAGTCGCAGGCGGCGTAAGAGAACTGCTTATAGTGTTAACTGAAGTTTTTTCAGAATAAGATATTGTTGGTTGAGCAGGAGTTACCGGCATTCGTGGCTTCTCTACTCCGAGTGTTTGTAAGGACGCATCAAATGGTGGCACTTTAGCAACTGGTTTTTGAATATTAACTACCGGAGGAGCCACAGTCGTCGGGCTCGATGGTTCTTCTAGGACGACAGTAGCCGGAGACATTGTTATACTGGAGGGTTTGTTAGAAAAGAGACTCGCCCAGGATTTGCCTGGAGCAGGCTGCGGTTGTTGAACGACAGGGGGTGGGGCGGGTTCAACTCGATTCCGAGGAGTGGGCGGTGGAGGGAAATCCGACGCTGTCGGAGCCGGCGGTGGTGGTTGCGGGATCGGAGGAGGTTCTGGAACTGGAGCTGCCTTGCGGGAGTGAGAGAAGGGAGACTTGTTAGTCACAATCAGAGGGGGCCCTTGCGCATGCAGTGTTATCGAAATCGGCATCGGAGCTTTGCTGGGTGGTAGAAGTGGCTCCCGTTTCACGTGTTCTACGTTCACTGGTTTCTCCTCGGTGTTTTCGAAAGACGGTGAACGGTTAGCGGGCCCGTCTCTCTTCTGTCGGTTCCCGAAAGGCGGTTTGGGCGCTGAGGCCGATAGTTGTACGGGAACTGCAGTAGGAAGTGGCGGTTTAGGCAGCTGTTTTCCAGTGAATGGGGCCGCCGGACCTTTAGGGGTCTTGTTTACTACGGGGACGACTTTAGCCCCTGCATTTTGAATGCTCGCAACTGGAGGTGACGGGTAGCTTTTGGAAGCTTGGCTTGCGTCTTGAACTTTATTTTCCACCCATGTAGGTTTGGATGGGTCAGCTTTAAGTGTGGGAGAGACTTTGTCAACTGTAATATTGAGTGGTTTCACATTTGAATCATTGAGTCTTTCCTGTTTAGGACTTCCAGGTCCCTTCGTAATTTTAAGATCTTTCATCGGGAGAGCTTCAACACTACCCGCCGTCGACGACGCCGCAGTCGACGGCACTGGTAACTTTTGTTCGGGACCCTTATCATTCGAGAAATTTTTATTATTTTGACCCTGAACGAAGTTCTTGGCGTGGACATTAAACTGATGTGGAGTTGTGTGATGAGAGGCCTGCTGCGGTAAAGGCATCGGCGCCTGAGGGTGCGGAGGTGGGATGAACATAGGTGGCATGTACTCGACGCCACTTTCTACCGGTGGGCCGTAAGATGGTCCCGCATAATGGGCTCCAGCATAGTAAGCTTCGACTGCCTCCTGTTCCATCATAACCTCTTGTGTGTATTCATCGGGGACTTTTTCTACGCCCTCACCCTCGACCGGCATGGGATATTCAGGGTAGTATGGGGGGTAAGCGTAGGGACCGTAGACGAGTGGTTGGTACATTGGAAGATGGTAAAGTGGAGCGCCTTGCGCTTGCGCCGCCGGGTAATATTGTGGGTACGGGACATAATATGGCGGAGGTTGAGGGGGAGAGGGGGCGCGTTTGTTTCGCCTATCACGTCTGTGGTTTCGCGGAGGCCTATCTATTTGCGCCTGAGGGGGCACGTACTGGGGCTGGGGCGGCTGGTAGTACTGTCCCATGTAGCCGTGCACGTTGACGTTGGCGGTGACCTGGCTGACGTAAACGTTAGGCGGCGCCACGGGCCACTGATGATGTGGGGGCGGCGGGTAGGCGGGCGGCTGGGCGTAGGGCGGCGGCGCGTGGGGCGGGCCGGCCGCGCCCCTCTGCGGCGAGTGGGGCGCCATCTCGCACTCGCCGCCCGACAGGCTGTCCAGGCTGCTCGACACGGTCCCGGCGCCTGCCGTGCTTGATGAACAGGATGACACCTCTGGTGATGAAATAGGTCTTTGTAATATTATGCATCTGCTGTTTCTACTTCTCGTATTAGATTTATATATTTTTTCTTATTTTATCCTAAAAACCAGAGTGGATATTCTGATCATATTTATTTTTCTACATCCTAGATATATTCAGTATATTCAGAAGCAGTAGTTATATATTAACAAAAAAGCTGACTTATACTAAATGACAATAATATCGCACACACAAAAATGTCACAATCCGTTTTAACCACCTACAAAAATGGAGGTTATCCATTTGAACATGTGAATAAATTTCATCAGTCATAGTGTGTTTTGTCCACAAATTTCTTGAAGAGTATGTCATATTGTCACGATCCTATATGATGTAACAAAGGTACATTTCTTGTGGCTTAAATAAAACTTAGGGAACAGTCAAGTCTAATTAATTCAGTAGTTATTGAGATACGGGTGTCCATGCATTTCTGGAGTTTATTAGTAAATAATAAACCATATTGTCATTTTTCCATTTCAGTTAACAGGTACAATTTTTTAAATACCTTATACGTAAACAAATATTATACTGTTGTTACCTGTAGCACTCTCAGTCCAACCGTTGGGCGCGGCGGACGTGGTGATTGTAGTTTTCTTGAACAGTGCACACTGCAAACTGCTCAATTCTGCTTCCTTTACATCTGACAAGTCTAGGAACTCATATTCCTGAAATACAACATGTAAATTTAAGTATTTCTTTAATTTACTATTACCCCACAACCTCTTTTTACATATTTGATTAATGTAGAAAATTACTACTATGTATGCAAATACTTTTAAGAAAGGACATAAGCACATAAATATAAAACATGTACTTAGTATTACTACCATACTATATTTAAGTATGTTTTGAGATTATTTTAATGATAAGACAGATAGCAAAACAAACTTATGACTGAACTGGAAAAATAAAATAAGGAATAGTTTCTGATAATATTATTATAACTAAATAATATATATAT
Organism: Pieris macdunnoughi; assembly: GCA_905332375.1. Classification (NCBI taxonomy): domain Eukaryota; kingdom Metazoa; phylum Arthropoda; class Insecta; order Lepidoptera; family Pieridae; genus Pieris; species Pieris macdunnoughi. The sequence goes on from CAJOBZ010000061.1 coordinate 5,524,836, forward strand.
AACTAGAACTAAATGTTTCCTTAAAAACAGCAATGATTGCTGGACCATAAATTACAGAAATACTAAAGTGTATACTTTTTTTTATTTTGTACACTTCAAAAATTAAATTGTCATGCTTCTAATTTACTTATAAATGATTAGCAAATTAGCATACATTATTTATATGCTTTCAAATTTTGAAAGACTACTCTTAACACACAAAGCCTACTGAAAATATTATATTGTTAATTAATAACTTTTTCTAATCATATTTTCTAAATTTATTTTATTCAAATGCAATTACAAATGACACTTATACCTAAGGCCTATAGTTTAAGGCCATACAGCACTCATAATATTTTTAAAACAATCTCAAATTAAGATAGATCTGATTGCCCTGATTAATTCTTGTTTCTATATCTAGCGGGATGGTAGGCCAGTGACTTGAGACATGATAAAACATGCCATAATTGTTCCACAGTATAGCTTATTTATAGAACATGCAAAAATGCTAGAGCATGTAGTTGGCCTTACCATTAGTACATATTTAGTACACTCAATAAAAGTTTGGTGATGACAGTAAAATTTTTAAATAAAGGCTGAATATCTTTAGAACTTAACAATAATTTGGTTCAATATATTTTTTGATTATAATCAGGGGAAACAATCTTTTAATTAGTGTCAATAGAATTTAAAAAAAGGGTAAACAATTTTTGAGTTGATTGTTGGAAATCAATGTAATTCAATATATTGTTAGCTATAAGAATTAAATTTAAAGTCATTTTAAAACTATAAAATCTACTATATATTTTTGTATAACCTAATTAAAATAACTGCTTTGAAATGCATGAAGAAAGCCTAAGGTTAAACAAGTAAGTGTAAAACTAAACATCAAGCTAATTTTGTTATATAAGTAAGAATGTATCTTATATCTTCAAAGTGAACAACAGTACCAAAATGTTGAGAGGACCAATTTTGACTAAATTTAATGTTCATCTTATTATTATATGATAGCCTTTATTAAAATTTATAAATAAATCACTACTGCTAAAGTAGTATATTGAGTCTTAGTACAACTAACATAAAAAATTCTAAACTCAAGTTTGCATTCTACTTCAAAAAATAACCTATTTAAAAATGCACTAGTGACAAAATTTATTGATTAAAGAGCCAAATAAGTCATTGCATCGTTTCATGAATCAAACGCAGTAATGTACTAAATAAGTATTTAAGACTTTGAAATTCATTAAGTTTCCCAAATGCCTTAAAGATATAGGACCTTGTAACACTTTTATTAATAATAAGTAGATTAAAACTTAAGTTATAATTGCATCAGTTTTGTATATTAAACACTGATAAAGTAAAGCAACCTTGAAGTACAAAATGCAAAAGAATGACTTTGATTTTAAGAACATTGTACTTCAGCTGTCAAATTTTAAGGTTATCCCACCTTCATTAACTACAATTATAATAATGGTAATAAGCACTACACTACAAAATATGCCGTATTTAAATTACTGTTTTCATGCATAACAATTGCAGGATGTAAATCTATCAGCGAATAAAAATAACAACAACAGAACCATTTAAGCCCATGTGCTCTAAAGTACCTAATGATGCAATGAAAAACTGAAAAATGACATACCTAGAATCAATGTTTACTGATAATATCCATTACTATCACCGTGACATAAAGCATTTCAGCATGTAAGCTCTTGCAAATATAAAGCTTCAAAATGTGCTGAGAATATCGAGAAGAATAAAATGGCGTAACAACGCTCAGTTGCCGGGTGCCATATATTGACTAATCAACAAACGACTTTAATGTGTATACCCAGGAGGAAACGTTTGTAAATAATACTATTATATTATCACTTACCTCCCACGTGCACACATTTTCTGGAAAGAGATATTTTTTCTAATATAATGGCCAGTTTCAATATCACCAAAACAAGAAACAAAAGCCAAACAAAATTAATATATATTTCCGTAATTATGTAATGCTCACCGTTTTCAACAAATCCATCTCCTTTTATAGAACACCATTACGAACTATATTGTCAGTTTTATAACATATGTAAAATGCAGCAATATAATTTATTATCTTGGATAGTAGAACGGAATCAACGACGAGGCCATGCACTCACCGACACTTAACAGGATGTGACAAAAGCCGCGCCATTTTTAAATCTAATTCGAACCAATCACAAGTCGTTATTGGGTTATCAGAAATGACATTAGAGAATTCTTCAAATATACATACGTCAGATTTTTACATTTCCGTTATGGCGTTCAGAATTGTGTTTATTATAAGACCTAAAATTCAAGTAATATAAGTAGTTCATGTAAATATGGTAGATGCTTTGAGCATAGCGAACACTTTGGCCATATATATTTAGTGGTAATGTATATATTACAAACTTTGCTATTTTCCTTATACCTCACGTTATAATGTTTACATAACTATGCGATAGATGGCGTTAAAACAGAAAATGCCGTCTTCCATATTTATTTAAAACTCTTTAGTAGATATAGAGAGTCTTTAGAGTATATTTAGTTAAAACAAATTCTCGTACTATAGGTATATAAAAATGAATCCCTATTCCCTTTGGTCACGGTATCATGCGTGAACGGCTGGACCAATTTAGCTAATTCTTTTTTTGTTGTGTTTGTAATATTGTCAGGAGAAGGACAACAAACAAAGAATGTTGTATAATATCATAAAGCATTAGAATAATAAACACTTTATTTCTGAAATATTTTTTTAGTTAATTATACCTACCAATTCGAAATCAATATTCAAAATAGAGAATTTCCAGCGATTTAATATTCTCTTCAACACTTTCGTAAGTAATAGAATTCGTGAGTAATAGGATAGAAATGGGGCAATAGTTCTCTTTTTCTGCCCTCGTTCTCGATTTAAATATTGGTGTTATTTGAGGTAATTTCCTGAGATTACTTAAGGATTAATAAAGACTTTGCAGGACTCAGGAAGGAGTTGGTTTTTGCCTGAGAGTTCGCATCAAATATTTACTGAACCAATTATTGCCGTGATTTGCGTGTAGTATATACTAACAGCTTTATCATAAGGCAGCGGTGACAGAAAAGAGTTCCATTCGACTTAGTCCAAGTGTTCATTATGCTATAGTCAGCTTTAGAGAAATATCTCTTGCCTGTGATAGCCCCCATGGCATAAATATTTCTAGGGCCGGGTGACGAGGAACGACGGGGTCAACGGAACACTTGGTTGAACCAGTGCCGGATTAGTCACGTAGCAAGAGTAGCAAATACTACGGGCCCCGCGAATTTAGGGGCCCCGCGCTCCAAAGCCTGTCTGACCGTAATAAAAAAGGTATTAGATAAGAGCGTAAAATATCTTGCATACCACTTGCACATAAAAATAAACTCGATTTCGTCAAGTTTCATCGTAAAAATAAGTAGGTGCGTATTTAACTTTTTGACGTTAATTTTCAAATTTTAATTATAATCGATACATTTCAACTAGCATGTTATTTCTACCCTTGAAACGGCAAGATTTTTATTTTTATATAGGTATACATTTTTAATTGTATCGAGATTGGTACTTTTTAATCGATTTTAATATAATATCGATTATAAGTATGTATTTCGAGGAAACAGGCGAACTATTTAAATTTCCACTGTGGTTGGTTGATTTATCATAAAATATAAAATATAGCTATTCATTTTATGAGTGAATATAGCTGACCTTTTTTTTCGTTTCGAGATTATTTTATTAAAAGCTAGTAACGGTAGATTAAGAGCAAGGTGTTTTAGAGCGTCAAGTAAAAAGGAGGGGAATTTAAAAATGACAAAACAAAAAGTTATACAATTAAAAATTATACATTTTATGTGTTCACTTGAAACGTTGAATTTTCACACATACAATTTTCTTGAATATCTTTACTACCATAGAACGCTGTTCTATCAAAAACACGTAAGCTGATCGAGTATTTTAATGTTCAGAGAGATGTTGCTGTTGCTGAATCTACAGAAAGTAAATCAGAAGATACAGAAGTTGCATCTCATTGTACATAAATTAAGATATAATACTACCGTTTCTGATGAAGCTACATTTTCTGTAAGTCCTGATGTGGTTGAAGAGACACAAATTCATCCTAATTTAGCTATATCATGTTTTAGCCAAAGAGAAGATAAAAGCACGCAGAATTATTACTTGATTTCAACCTCAAAATCGATATACTGATTCCCAACTAGTGAGCCAAATTGAGACAGAGCAAAAATATCTGAGGCTACTCTGTGAACGAATCATTTCAGTAATCGAGTTTTTAGCAGAAAGAGGTCTTGGATTTTGGGGTAGTGACGAAATTGTTGGTTCACCTCACAATGAAAATTATTTTCCTCACTGGAAATTATTTAGGCTTGTTAGAATTAATATATAAATAGTTGAACATATAAAAGTTATGATTTGAAAAAAAAAATATATCGTAAAACTTAATATTATCTTCAATACAACCAATAAAGAACCATAAATAGCATGTTTAACGCAAGGACTCACCAGTACCAATCTAGTGGATATTATGAAAAAGATACAGGATATAGATTTTTTCGAATTTTAATAAAAATGAGTAAAAAAAGTCAATTTTCTCATAAAAACGCAAAATAAATTATTATAACTCTGCAGGGGTAAGCTAAGCTTAAGGACCTCCCGTAGAAAATTCTTTTGCAGCTGATCTATCCCCTAGTTGCGTTTTATCCATGACTTTTTGGCCAAAAAAGTTTATTTGAAACAGTTTTGTTTTATTAAATACCCGTAACTTGAAAACCTAAAGCAAACCAAGGGCCCCTAGGCAGAATTTGCTACAGGCCCCGCGCTGGCTTAATCCGGCACTGGGTTGAACATTGCAATATGGTATGTATTTACATAGGACCACGTCCAAAATCCTTGCGTTTTCATTAAATACATAGTTGGTCTTCAAATTCTTCTTCTTCTTCAATGAAGGACAGAGTGTGTAGAAGAAGTTTATATTTGCATCGCCAATTAAGATAGAGTAAGTTGAAGTTACCGGATAATTCTCGGAACGTGTACGTGTATGCGCGTATGATTAGGTCAAAAAGATTTTGAAAATACTTCCTGTACGCTGTGGCGGAGGTAGAATAAGGAAAGTAGGACGCATTTAACATAAACCCAGCAGTAGATGAAAAATATATCTCTTGTAAAACTAGGGCTTCAACTTCGGGTTATCTAATAGCAATAATGGAGTTCTTAACTAGCACTAACACGTCCCCTACTCTTACCAGAGAGTGAGATTCTGTAACGCCGAAATATTGTATACTACCAGTGCAAATCTCTCTTTCAAATTAACAATTATAACGTAATTGCTCGATGCAATATTAAGCCTCAACTTATCGATTTACGCCTCCACAATTTTGATTGAAATATTATAAATCATTAGGAGCCATTAACTAATATCAATTAATCATAGTCAAAGGTAATAAAAAGCATCGTGTCCGAAACTCTTGCGACCATAACAAATAGAAGAAAATTAATAAAACGGAAATGATATACTTAAAAATAAGAGCCTTATCTAGGATACGATACTTAAGATACGATTAATATTATACTATTTTAATAAAATGAAAGTAATAACTTTAGAATAGTTATCTCTGCTTAATAACAAGCGGTGTTGGTAATTATTTTTAAGTAAGCAACGTTTAGGTACCTATAACAGTAATTTAAACAAGATTTATTTACTAGACTAGATTATATGAAAAAATAAATGAATAAATCAGTGGCGCTACAACCTATCTAGGTCTGGGCCTCAGATTTCTGAATCTGATTCATGATCATTTTTTAATATAATAGGCAAGTACGTGAGCAGCCTCCTGTGCCGCCGGTTTCCTCGCGATGTTTTTTCTTCACCGTTCGAGCGAATGTTAAATGCGCACATATAAAGAAAGTTAATTGGTACACAGTGATCAATCCTACGACCTCAGGGATGAGAGTCGCACGCTGAAGCCACTAGGCCAACGCTACTCATAACTCATCATATCTTTATATATGTTAGTTATTTCGACTATGTATTTACGTGTTGTTCCCACGAGAATGTAAGTGCGTGCTCCTATTTCACCATGCCTCCTGCTGATAGAGGACAAGTCTTTGTTTTTAATTTATTTTATTATTATTAATTAACTATTATTTACTTAAGATGTCATGTGGAAGATGGTGTAATGGTTCCTTACAAACATTGTGTAAAACAAAAAACTTGGCGATTAAAAAGAGTGGCGTAGAGTTCTTCTCTTCCGTTCTACGCACTTGATTTGAGAACTGGCAGTAAATGTAAAATTAGAATCATTTAATATGTATTTCTTTTTTTGACGATCATAAGTGTACATTGTGTTACCTGTATGAATAAATTATTCTAAATAAATGTTTTATTTTGTATAATATGTTCATATATATAAAGATTTTAGTCGATTTTCTGAGCACTTAACACAATTATAAAGACTTGAGCTGTATTTCGTCAAGCACCTTTCCGAAACACAAATATAATATTCCCCTAATACGTCTTGTGGACAGTCTGATAATATTTTAGGTGAGTCAGTCTACCTGCCCACATTATTAGCCAAGCTCTTATCTCAGCAAATATACCGATTGTTTGTATTACCGATCTAATTCTCGTGCGACGTGACGATATATTCCGATTTTAAGAATAACTATTTGATGGGTCTATTTTTATTGGCTTATTAAAGTTTTATTGACATGGTGTCTTGAAGTTGGTTCTAGCATCAATAAGCTTGTGATGAAAATAACATTTGACAATAATTGTACTTATAATTTACTGAGGTTGGTGTTTTTAGAACAAATTGTAAATAATGCAGTCCTTGTGAATTCAGCCGGTGTGCAACTATATATGTCACAGCCAACTGGCTTAATTAGCCGTTCAATTAACTGCCTAGCTTTTTAACAAAACGGCGCCGTTTAACTAACGGCCTGAAAGATATTCAGTCATAGCGTTTGTTACAACATTTAATAAACAGTAAACACTCAATTATTAATTGTCACTACACTCTTCAATTGTAATTGTTGATTTTCATGAAAATTAGGAAAACACCATCAAAGTTGTGGTTTGCCGACGCCATATTGACAGTTTGAAGAGTTTCGTTTCGAGTTTGAGAGTGGCAGAAAGTGGCAGAAAGTGGAATTACATTTAAATTAACAGTCAACAGGCTGACATCATCGATCCAAGTACTTTGCCTAGCTGTTTAATCAACTGGCTGAACATCTTTCAGGCCGCTAGTTAAATGGCTAGGCTGTTAATTGAACGGCTAATTAAGCTAGTTGGCTGCGACATAATATATATAATGTTCAAATGAACCTTTTGACGACTGCTACTCGTGAAATTGGCTGTTCCTCTAAGTATTAATGATTAATTGATAATTAAAATTTGATTTATTTATTAACACTTCGTTGCAGAAATATGATACAATTGACATAATTAAATGGTAAGGAGGCCTTATCGCTTTCGAGCGAGGTCTTCCAGGCCCTCTACACACTCCAGGCCCACAACCACTATTATACCACTAGATGTTTGTATTTATTAGCTAGCAAGTAGTCTTCCGTAACACAAAATTCTTTTGAATGTTTGGACTTGTCCCTTAACACCAACGAAGTCATAAGATTTTTTTGAAATTTTCATTATTATTATAGTATCATTGCATATTATATAATTAATGACATTTGTGAGGGATAATAAGGCAATCTTTATTCACATAACGTGTGTTTAACCCTTGTTAAATGAGATTTAGGCTTCCCGTTTTAATTATAATCACTGTTCAGTTTCGTATATCATTACAGCGAACACACAGGGGGTGGTTCGGATCGCAGAGAGGAAAAAAAGCAAAGGCAAATAAGCTACATATCAAGTATAGGGGATTCATAATCTAAGCGTAAGAGGAAACTTAGTAGAATACGGAGAAAGTTATTCTTTAAAAACGACATTTTAGCATTCTAATTAAAAAAATTTTTTGACAATGAGATATTTGTGGAAGAAGATTATTGTGCGTTACCTCCAACTTAAAAAGAGGATAAACCACTAACTACCGCCTCAGTCTCCAATGGCTAAGGTTGAAAAGCTGTATATAGCTTAGCGGTCGGAAACACTTCTGTACAGTTTGCCAGTGAATTGTGTATTTAAATTTGTATGTAATAATAAATGGCAGGAGTATCCGTATAGTATATGATCTATCTATGTGCGCATTTAACACTTGCTCGTACGGTCGAGGGAAACATCGTGACGAAACCGGCGTGTCTTAGACAGATGGCTTACTTGCCTATTACAAAAAACAAAAGATCACGAAACAGATACAAAAATTAGATTAAGACCTAAGAATTTGTAGCGCCATTATTTTTTTTAAATGTGAGCTAGCTGGCGTAAAAAGTCAATATAAATAAAAAAATATTTTTTTACTACAAATGATTTCTCATTTATAAATTAATTTTAAATAAAATATAGAAAGCAGATCCCAAAAAATATAAATTAAGATTTACGTTTTAAAATTATAAAAGATTATTTAATTTTAAGCCTTTTGTAGCTTTTTTAATCCCGTAAAGAAGATATCATTGTAGCGTCCATAAATTATTTTATTTTTCTCATTAAACGTTGAAGGATCAAACCAGAAATTTGTGGTGACATAAATCCTTAATTACACCTAAAACCGATAGTGAAAAGGATCGAATGAAAAAATAAATTACACATCAAAGGCTGCCTTTGTAATGAAATATCACAGTACAATTTTCTCTAATTTGACTTTATCGTGAATCTTGATTTTTACCATATGCTGTCCGCATGACGCCTTCTCCGGGCCAAAGTAAATAGAATATTTTTCCTATATACTTAATTATACAATGTATTAATGATCGAACTCTATTCATATTGTAAATAATAATTGATAATTATCGATTGATTGAAACAAAAAAAACCTCATTGTCTATTAGGAATTTAAAAAAGTATTTTATAAATGAATTCTATATTAATTTACTGGAGAGGAAAGCTCTCACACTAATCAAAGAATTTGCATACGAATTAGGCTCTTAGAGTGATATCAGAAAGTGTTCTTCAACATGTCGCCGTCTTGGCGACTACCTACTAAATAACACAAGATGCATTCCATAAAGAATGCTTTTTCTGTCAAATAATGTTTACATCATAATGTAAGGCATAAATCTTTAATTAAATATAGTGTTATGAGACTATACAATACTCTAGAAAGCTTCAGCTCCGGCAAGCCTGACATATTTTTATCTAAATAGGAAAAAGGACTTGATTATAAATACAACTATACGTAATTTTCGTTTTATATATTTACAAACCATACAAACTCATCAACTTTATAATATTAGTTTAGAAGTAAAGTACTCATGAACAAATATATAAAACGGCTATTTGACGGCTCATTGGTCTAGTGGTTAGCCCTGACTGCGGATCCATGGGTCCCGGGTTCGATCCCCGGCTGCGACAAACATCGATGTGATGAGCTTTTGGTGTTGTGCTTAGGTCTTAGGTGTTTAAATATGTATTTATATGTATATCTATAATATCTATGTATATCCGTTGCCTAGTACCCATAACACAAGCTTCACCAGCTTAGCATGGGACTAGGTCAATTGGTGTGAATTGTCCAATAAAAAAAAAAAAAAAAAAACTATAGAATCAAGTACATTGTTTTTCATTTTGTTACTGTTCTGTTTTAATTTTAATTTATTATTATTGTTATGAATGTTGACGGATGTATAGAATAATAGTAACCATTTTATATAACATACATTTCTGCTATATTTCATTAAAATAACTTAATAATAACATTATATAAACAGTTACAATCTATTGTTATGAAATATATGACATTTACGGTAAACGTAAAATTCGCAAATAGGGCTCCCACACAAAACTGCGATGCGAATTTCTACGATACGATTTAGTGCGTCAAACCGTTTGGTAGGGCGACCAGCCTTTTCCTTCGAAGTCAGCCGTACTGAACGTGTTTTTAAGAAACGTAATATGGATCGCAAAAAGATTATTGCACTGCTGTTATTGTTAAATAGATATAAAAGAAAAAGAAGATTCTGGGTTCATCCATTCATTACGATTATGAACTCTGATGGTAACTATTTAATTAGTCAGAAACACAACATTAGTCGATGCTCATTATTTACCTTGTCGTACTGCACACTTTATTGCACTGAATTACATTTATTCATAGATATACGAATAGCGCGCCAGATTCTGGAAGCCATCTTACACGCGCGCACGCTATTTAATTCATACTTATATGCATTGATTGTATTGTTGTAGAAATTAAAGTACTTACCAAGTTTTGTTTTTTCACTGTTTTCTTTGTCTTGGACATAAGTTCTTCCACGCATCTTGCTTAATAAATTTATTTTTATAATGTTCATCACTTGTGTCCCAAAGGACGGGACGCTCCTCAATTAAAGATATTAAAAAATCTAATTCATATTCCGCCATTTTTCTCTAAAGCTGTCTCAGAGCGGAGTAAAATGGTGTCACCAAGGATGACGTAATATCGCAGGAATGTGCGATGCGAAGCAGATCGGAAATTCTTGCGTTGCGTTCGTGCGAATTCGCAGATATTTGCGATGCGATGCGAATTCGCAGTTTTGTGTGGGAGCCTATAATATTACGTATTTGTAAGTACAAAACAGAGAAAAAAATTAAGTACAAATTAAACTTAATAATTTGTTATTTAAAAATACTTATTTATGGAATCGATAGACTATTTACTGTACTAATAGTCTTTATCACGTATTCTTTTAAAATATATTAATTAAATGAACTTTACAAACCCGGAAACATGAATAGTACGGAAAGTAATATGCAACCTCTTTATTACCAATGATATCTTCCCTTGGCTTAGAAAAGTCAGAAAGGGCGATTGCAGGGGGCACGGGAAAAAGGCTATCCTGTAACCTATACCTATCTAGTCATAGGTAGCCATAGCTCCACTCACACTTCTTTCTGTGAGGGGGACCCTAACAGCATGCTGGTGGTAATAGCGGGAAGGCTTGAGTGCGCTTACATGAGTCAATGTAATGGACTGCATGTGCACGGTCAAAAAACTGTGTGTGTTATTGTGTTGCGGTGATGTGTGCGGTGTAATTTGATAGTTAATTTTAATTATAATAATTGTTTATTTTCTCCCATATAACATTTGATACAAACAGTACGATTACAATTAAGAAGGTATTGGGAGACTGGTTTCCAAGCTAGGTAAGAACCTGTGATATTGATATGGATGGAGGCTTCCATTCCACAGCAAAGTCATACTGAGTCACAACAAAAAAAGTACAAGGCAACGTATAGGCAACAAAATTTAAAGTTCCTAAAAAAAGGATATAAAAACTAAAACTAATCAAAACAGTCAACTGGATTCCTATAGAAATAGTGTTGTATGGGTGAGTAAGCGAGTGCGTATTCGGAAGGGTGTGTGTGGGTTGGTATCAGGCACACGCTTGAGACCATGATATGTGGAAATTATTTTAATACATCAAGCAGATTTTCCGTTTGGTCATAGTTCAAAGTAAGTAAAAAAAATATTTTAAATTTTATGATAAGATATACCTACTAATATAATATTTACGACAATATTGTAACTAATACAATAAAAACCATGCTTAAATCTTATATATAAAATTCTCGTGTCACAATGTTAGTTACCATACTCCTCCGTAACGGCTTGACCGATTTTTATCAAATTTTATATGCATATTCAGTAGGTCTGAGAATCGGCTACTATCTATTTTTCATACCCCTAAGTGATAAGGGTTGTCCACCCCTAACATTTTATTTTTATTTTTAAGGCAAAATTTTTTGTTTTTATTTTTTTATGATACAGCATACAAAAATAGACAACCCTCAATTATCACCCCTCTACCATCATCCCCTATTTTTTATTATCGTAGATAATTATTTTTATGGAACAAAAAATTTTTTTCCTACAAATAATATACATGACAAAACAACGTTTGCCGGGTCAGCTAGTAAATACATTATAATGATTATTATGTTTGTCTATAAGTTCTTAGTCTTAATCTTGTACTTTTTTTTCTTTATTTACCAATGCATCAGTGTGCCGAGCTTTGGCAAGCTTTTGTAAATAAATAAAATAAATTATTTAAGCCACAGTTTGAAATTTAGACGGGGCGAAGGGGTTTAAAATTTCCCCACTTAACAAAGGCCCCTTTAAGGCGTTATCAAGTATTATATATAAGAAATACAGAGTGTCTTAATGTTCAAGTATAAACAATTTACAAATTTGCTTTTGTAAACTCATTAAAGATACATTTGTTATTTTGAACCACTCAAAAACCAAATATATTTGGATCCTGTTTTCCGTTTAACCCTCTGCTGCAGATGTTAGTGACATTTTGACATGAAGCGGTGTAGAGTGAAATGGTGTTGGGACTCGAATCTAAATACAAAAATAACATTTGAAATGTTTAAAAATTAACTTACGTATTTTTATTAATTTCTAGAAAGATGATACCAATAACTAAACCTTGACAATTTATATCTTTAGGAAACTCTAATATATCTGAAACTTGTGTTATACTTAAAAGAAGTCTTATTTAATTAAGTATATGATTTTCTGTATCCGTCAGAAAGTGGTTATGACTTTATGACACATGTAGTCAAAATTGTTAGGTATATATATTATATACATTGAAAGTTTTATTCATAAAGTTACTACTTAAACCTAAGTCGAATAACGGTTTGTCGCTTTTTTTTGCCCATATATTGTATATTTAAATGTTGGTGTTACCGAAGTAAAACAGACTCAATCTTTGAAGTTTCAAATTAGGAAAAATATTTAATAATAATTATCTATATGGTCTGCTACTTTCTTTTCGTAAACGTGGAATAGTGTACGGTACAGAAAAATTCCAAAATTACTTTAATTGTATCAATATAACTAAACCGAGCTAGAATATAAAATAATAAAATAGAGCTTTCGCATAGCTTCCGATGGAGAGCACCAAATTGGATAATCATTATTGTTGTGTTCGTGAAGATTAAATGTAATAGATAATTAGAAAAACCAAAATTATCAACAACATAATACCAAGGAGATCTACAATAATAGATACATGATAGTCCACAATGCAGACTAATAGTTTGTATATTATGCATCATGCATCAGAATAAAACCAACCAGTGGCGTTACAATAAGTCAGATTTCTGGATCTGTGTAGTTGATCAGCCTTCTGTGCACACACGCCATCAACGTTTTGTGTTTAGGGCATGCCAGTTTTCTTACGATGTGTTCCTTCGCCGAACGAGCAAGTGTTATTAGTTCATTGGTGCTCAGCAGGGGTTCGAACCTACGACCTCTAGCTCAACAGTTGCTCTTATAGTAACCACTAATTTAAGATAAATCAGTGCCGCTACAACCTCTTTAGGTCTTGACCTCAGATTTCTGAATCTGTTTCATGATCATTTTTAAATCTAATAGGCAAGTAGCCTCCAGTGCCTGACACACGCCGTCGACTTTTTGGGTCCAAGACATGTCGGTTTCCTCACGATGTTTTCCTTCACCGTTCGAGCAAATGTTAAATGCGCACATAGAAAGTCCATTGGTGCACAGTCGGGGATCGAACCTTCGACCTCAGGTATGAGAGTCGCACGCTGAAGCCACTAGGCCAACACTGCTAATTTTTAAATATTTGAATAAAAAAAACTTGTCACTTGCAACATCGTCGTTCAACTTTTGCTGTAAAGAATTCGTCACGTCAGAACAATTTAATAAATACAAATATATTTCTCGGTAAGAGTCTAGAGTCTTTTAGAAACAACAAATTGCAAAAGCCGCACAAGTTATGGTTTTCGTTTTACACATAAGAAAATAATAGGCAAAAGCATCTTTGCTTATGTAAGTGCAGAGTTCTTGAAAATGATTTGTTCTTATTAAACTTAGTAAGGAATATTAAGCCCGGAAATTCCTTTGGGTGTGTGAGTTAATTATGAACAATGCTATGCACATTGGACAGTATTCACTGAGGTACCATTTGCTTATTAAATTAATATTTATTAGATTTTTAAAGTACAGATAATTAAGGTTTTTAATCTTCGTTCAACATTGCAATTCATTACATAATTCTGATTTGGGTTTTATCATTAAAGTTACTTATTAACTAAGTAGCAAATTCGATACGAAATATATGACCACATATATATATAACTAGCTGATCCGGCAAACGTCGTTTTGCCATGTATATCATTTATAAAAAAAAATAGCTGTTGATCGTAGAGGGGTGAAAATTAGGGGTTGTATGTATTTTTGTATCTTGTATCTAAAAAAAAATAGGTAAAAAAACTTTTTGTGGTTGGGGGTTTTTTGTTAAACCTTCGTAATGTTAAGATAAATGTACAAAAACCAAAAAATAATAAAATAGATACAGTCGTGGGAATTATAAACATATGCATAGACTAGCTAAAATAAAACCGTGGGGCACGTCAATTGTCTACAAATTATCGACTTAATGTGCGATAGAAGAATCGTTTAATTCGTCGTTAAAATAGGCAGTTGGCCCGCAGACGTCCTGAAATTACTTACTATTTTCTTGCTCATGGAAATTCCAATAGTTATACACTCCATGTAAATAAAAGAGATGTTTCAACTAGTTTATCGTTGGACATTCACACTGCTGGCTGGCGAGGAATCGTTTCACTGCTCGTAGTTTGTCTTTAATCGACAAAACATATGATAAAAGTACTACCCGCTCACCACTATGAAACCCTAAAACTCGCTTATAATCGAGCTTGCTAGCTTGTTTCCACATTCTAGCCCTACTTATCACACGTCCATCGTTGTCGGTTGAACAACTGCCTAATTATAGTGTAACATTACAAAACAAACATTTTAATCAATGATTGTAGACAATTGACGTGCCCTACGGTTTTATTTTAGTCTAGTCTATGCATATGTTTATAATTCCCACGACTGTATCTATTTTATTATTTTTTGGTTTTTTAGTACATTTATCTTAAACTGCAATGTATGTACCCGTTCAAAAAAGCTTCTTACCAATTTTTTTTTCCAGTTTTTAGTTTTTATTTCGCATTCTGTTTAATTCATTTAGTGCTTCATTATTGCAAGGTCCCTTGCCGTTAGTTTATATAAATAAATCAATTCTATAATATAAATATAATATATATTAATTAATAAAATAGATACAGTTTTTAATATAATGTTATATATATATATATATTTATATATTATATAATATTTTTTTTTATTTTTTTTATTTTATTTATTTAGTTTATTGTATTGTCACCAAAATCCAAAGTGTATACAAAATTTCAGATTAATCGGTTGACAGGAAGAGGGTGAAATTTGAATTACTAAATTTGACCCAAGAATAAAACAAACGGGGTGAGCTAAATAAAACCGTTTAAAAAAAACATTTTTTTTGGGTTGGACTATCCTTAACATTTAGGGGGATGAAAAATAGATGTTGTCCGATTCTCATACATACCTAATATGCACACAAAATTTCATGATAATTTGTCAAGCCGTTTTGGAGGAGTTTAACCACAAACACCGCGACACGATAATTTTATATATTACAAGATTAAAAATAAATAAATCAGTGCCACTACAATCTTTTTAGGTCGAGGCCTCAGATTTTTGTATCTGTTTCATAATCATTTGTCAATCTAATAGGCAGGTAGGTGATCAGCCTCCTGTGACATACGCTGGTGAATTTTTGGGTCTAAGACAAGCCGGTTTCCTCACGATGTTTTCCTTTACCGTTCGAGCGAATGTTAAATGAGCATATAGAAAGAAAGTCCATTGGTGCAAGGCCCGGTACCGAACCTACGACCTTAGGGATGAGAGTCGTACGCTGACGCCACTAGGCCAACGCTGCTGCAAGATGAACTAATATAAATATATATTACTAAGAGCGATTCTGATATGTTCATCTTTCTTTTAGTTAATGTTCTAAGAACTAAGCCAACTTCTAAACTGTTTGAGTTGCCACAAGGCTTGTGGTAACCGTAAAATGTTTCCGAGCTTACAATCTACCGCAGGTACACATCAGAAAATTGAAAGCCCGACCAACTTATTAGATGATCTACGGACTGGATGCATCTGTACTTATGTATGGTAATAAAAATGTTGTTAGCCACGACTTCATTAGCAAGGCAATTTATTTTGTAAAAAGGGGGAAATTGGGCGTCGAACAAAATTATTGTTATTAAGTATGCAGCATAATCATAAAAACATTGACCATTTTATGGAGCTGCTGGAAGCAGTTACAATAACATTGTTTATTATTGATCTAGGCTCAAATGATTCCTTAAGTATTTTGTTAACAGCATTAATAATTAGTATTCTGTGAATTACAAATTTGCTGGAATTATCCAAGACTATTGTTTTCTATGCTCTGTCCGTTCCACGTTGTAAGGCATTAATTATTATTATAGATATATATTAATAGATCTCAATAATTAATCGTCTGAAGTGAGATGCGTAAGATTATTTAAAGATTTAATTAATAGAATGTTAAATTAGCAGTACATCTTTAACTTTTTAATTATGATTCATTAAAGATTAAACATTTTACGTGTTTCATAACGAACTTTTGAAGTAACATTAAGAATTCATTTACTGAAATACATTAAAGGTATGTGATTAGCGAATATTCACTTTAGGAGTATACATATCTGAGTATTTATTAAAATATATTTTAAGAAAAATATAAAATATTTATTTATGTTAATATTAAAAAATGATACTATACTATAAACAAAATAGTAACGCACAGACTTATAATACGAACTTAAAATTAAGGCAGCTCACCGTTTTATAATTAAACATGTCATAGTAATTGGAAAAATATATTTTCTTTGAAAACCAAGGGCTACGAATTCGTAGCTACCACGGATGCTACGGGGTTCACAGCAGCCTACGCACGCCTACGCGGGGCGCGGCGTTCTATGCCAGAACCAACCGCTACGCATCGTTCAGGCCGTAGCGTAGGTATAAAACGCAACGTTGCCTGAAGAGCCACTCACTTTCAGTTAACGCTGTGTACGCTACAGGCGTCGCGGACAGTGCTAAGTTTGTGAACGTACGATAAGTTTCAGGTAAGTTTTTTTATAAAGGGTCAAAACGATATAGGAAAGCTTATTTTTTTTGTAAAATTATGCTTAAACTTTCTTGATAGATATCTTAAAACAAATTTACTATACAAATAAGTTGTATTTTGTTACTGACGTGGATTATTTATTTACGGCCTATAATTGTGTATTATCATAATATTTTTCTAGAATATGTATTTTGAAATTCACATTGGATTGAATATTAAAATTTAAAAAATACATGAAATAATGTAGTAATGTTATAAATATTTTAATAATAATAATAATAATAAAAATAAATATAAATTATTTAACTTTATCGGCTATAATAAATTTTTAATAATAAATTTTTAAATTATACCTTACATTTATTAATATAATAAAATAAAATTACAGAATGTAAAAGTAATACCTACTTAATAACCTTCAAAAAAATTTAATACAATAACTAAAATATATTATTAAAAGGAGTCCCTTTAGGCTATAATTAATTTATGAAATAATAATTTTCAAGGCCGAAAGTATTAATTAAAAAACTCACAGCTAGTTGTACACATCACGCCCTGAAGAGTGCTTACTGACCTGTGATGTCACAGTATACTATGTAGGTTATAAATTAAATTTTATTGTTTTTTTAATCACGAACGAAAAACTCAAGAAACATTTTTAGTTTCAACCTATAGCATAAGGTTAAAATAATTATTTAAATTAATTAAATTAAAATAAGATAAAAGCTTAAAGGTTGATAAAAAATATACTAATTACTTAATTAAATAACCGTAAATTTACAGAAAAATTAATCCAGGGCCCTTTCATTTATCCATAGAACAAATCTTTACGGCTAAACAACTTCAATGCAATTTTTTATATAAAAACCCTTTAAATTTGTTGTATTGATTCCAATAATATTAAATTATTTAATTATTGTAACTTTTGCATTAACTTCAGTACAAGTAATTATATTTTCGTATAGTAACCTAAAACAATTTTTGATTCACCGTATATCGAACTCAAAACCACCGGTCTTATTTCTATATTTGCCAAGAGTTATTAACCAACTTGGTTTATATAGTAGTATGTTTTTTAATAACACTAATTAATTAATCATACAAAATAGTTATGTTTAAACTACAAGCTTAAACAATTTTTTAATTGCCAAAAACTATCATACTAGTTAGAATAATTATATTAACAAATAATACTTTTAACTTACATTCACTTATCCAGAGGAACCATGCAATTTTAACAGCAGATGCATCTCAATGAAATACATGATATATAAATAATAGAATCGAATAAAGATGAAAAATAAGGAAATCCGACATTTTAAAAGTCAAAATATCGAAATTTAAATAAATTGATAAGACAAAACATAGTTAAAATTACGCGTTGCGCTATTAATAGCTAGTAATTAAAGTAATTGATACTTATTGATTAGGAATTGTTGTCTTTAGAACGTGCTGAACGAAAATATTGAAATATGACTAAATAGTTATATACCGAATCTTTGAAACAATCGCGAAGTACACACATTTCTTAAAATGCCGGCAACGCACTTGCGGGCCTTCTGGCAATGTGTGTATTCATGGACAATAATCACTTAACATCTGGTGAGCCTCCTGCCCATTTGCCTCCTGTTACATAAGAAAAAAAATTACAAAAAATAAACATTTTCAAAAATTTCGCTATTAACATATTTATTTTTAACTAAAAAGGTTTCATTGGGCATTCGACCTTTCAGAATCATCATGTTTTTGACAAGGGATATTCATAAGGGATATTCATGAGTATTGTGATGAAAATTATTCGTATTTATCGTATAGTACTGTAATGCGACATTGGGTTGTAAGTACGGGTTTTTAAACAGTTTTTGACAATACAAGACAGGCTTTTAATATATCTATGATATACAATTAAATGTACCAACTGTTTTAATATTACACTCAGTATTGTACGCATAAATCTACCTTATTCATAAAAACTAAATCAATCTGCACTTCTAAATCAATACTTTTTAGTCTCTATGCCAAAAGGTGTCAAACCTGTGATGAGACCCATTATCTAATGTAATGAAAAAAAAATAAAGTAATAAATTTTAAAGCCGCTACTTAAGGACGATATTAAAACATAATTTAAGAATTAGGCTAGGTTAAAGGCCAAAAAAATTCAAAAAACAAATTTATACAAGAAAAACTTTTCGTGTCAAAACTGCACACAGTTTTTCAGTCAACTCTGAAACAGTTCAATATGTAGTGCTCTAGCTTTCAGAATTATATTTTTATTTATTTATATAATTATAATTAAAAAAATAGCAGCATTAGTGGCTTAACCGTGTGCCTCACATTGCATTTATAGAAAAATCTATAAACGCATTTATCACTTATGCGGTGAAGGCAAACATCGTGAGTAAACTGATGCTTTAGACACAAATAGTCGCGGATGATGGCCTATTAGTTTTTGCAAAAATAAAAATAATCAAAGCATTGGATATAATGAACCAAAGCATTGAATAATATTTATTCAAAAATCAAGATTATTATCAGGAATTAATTAATTCTTTTGTCATGTAATAAGAAATACCAAAGTCTAGAAGGTTGTATTTTTTGAAACCATGAAATTCTTATTTCTGTTATCTTGCGTTGAGTTTACACAACGCCAAAAAGGGGTAAATTCAGTTCAGATAACATCGGAAGAATAGGATTTGGAATATTACAATAAATATATTGAATTCACTTTACAATTTATAACGGGATCCATGAGTTAGTCTTTACGTGTATGAGCCGAAGGATCTGAATTTGACTCCCGATTAAACAATAACTATTCACTTTTAGCTAACAAACATTTTTGTGTTGCCCTGGTTCAATCGATACAATCAAAATCATATATGTGTGTCTTCATATGATTTTTTATTTAGGTAAAACATAGGTTTTATAAATTTTAAATTAGATCTAACTTACTGGTCATTTTAATAGCACAACAATACCAAAAAAATAGTATAAACCCGTACTGAGTACTAAAGGTGAAGTACAGTGAGGTCGGATTACAAATACAAATTTTATATTTAGAATATTAAAATGTGTTGCCATCCAATATATACTATATATTCATAAAATATTATTGATATTTATCACTATCTATATTTTGTTACTCATTCAACTCAAACTCAAAATAGCTTTATTCATATAGGTAGGTAACCAGGTACACTTATGAACGTCAACAGAAAATATATTAAGTTGATTCTAAATTTACATTTACTACCAGTTCGCAAGTCAAGGGCGTATAGCCCTTGATGAGAGATTATTCATAAAGCGTTCTTTTATTTTACGTTTGAATATTGAGCCAGAGACACGTTTTAAACATGGTTTTAAATATGAAGAGAATATCTTAGAATACAACTAAAACATTTTGCGGAAATATTCTAGTCAAAGTTTCATTCAGGAGAAAGTACGAACTGAAAACACGTCATGCAGTCTATAGAGCTATGTTGAACAGTATAAAGTTTTCAATACATCTGTCACTTAGTTTGAATGTTGTTGTCTGTGGTAACGTTGTTGAAGCTATATTTTTTTTATTATTGGCTGCTCCGTTATATAACTTGAATCCCACGGATACATCTTTCAGCATTAATGTCTTAAACTATATGTAGTATGTAGATTTTGATTGTTGTTAGATAGAGCCATGTTATTCTAAGCAAAAACTAGCTTGAGAGATACAGTTTCTACTACTAGGTAAAACAAAAGAAATACGCCATGGATGGCGTCATTTGCAACTAACATTTCACGTGTATTCAAAGTAGTAATAAAAAAATATATATTGTAAAATAATATTGTAAATATACATAGCTAAAAGAAATATGATCCTAACTTCGTTTGGCCGAGTCGAAGTGCATTCATCAATGTGAATACTATGAGAAATCATACGATAAAACAAAATTATGTTATGTTTTATACACATCCACTAATTACTTTAAAAATACTTTTCCAATTTTGGCCGTATATATTTTTTTATGAGTGTTCGCGGATATGTTAATATTTATAAACCGATTTTGATCAATTAATTTTGTTTGAAAGGAGATATCCCTGAAAATAGAAAGAAATTGATGGGAATCTTCGAAAATCTGTTCCAAATAACAAAAATATGAAATGATTCTATCGAAAGTCGGGTTTTTTTGTTAAAAATTAAATAACTATGCAGTTTTTTAACAAGGTGAAAAAGTAATATTTTTAGTAGGTTTTCGCGTAGCAATTTAACAGTTGTACACATTGAAATGTGTGTTCAAAACACACATGAATGCTCGACGTTTGTACGAAACAAAAAATCTATTGTATCTTCCAAAAAGTTATTCGACAGGCTTGAATAGAAAATATGAGCAATATTCTTTGTTATATAAACATTTTTCATCACAATATAAGTGTATGGTTGTTGAGCAGTGTTGCCCTAGTAGCTTCAGCGTGCGACTCTCCTCCCTGAGGTCGTAGGTTCGATCCCCAGCTGTGCACAAATTTAGTTTCATTCTATGTGCGCATTTCACACTCGCTTGAACGGTGACAAACATTGCGAGGAAACCGCTTGTCTTAGATCCATGAAGTCATCGGTCTGTGTCAGGCACAGTAGGCTGATCACCTACTTGCCCACATGATTGACAAAGGATCATGAAACAAATACAAAAATCTGAGGCCCAGACCTAAAAAGGTCACGCCACTGATTTTATTTTATTTTATATGGTTGCTTCTCGTCTTTAGTATCATATAAATTACGTAACAACGCCTTAAAATCTAATTACGCATTGTGGCTTTCATCGATACACTGATTGGTATAAACAGTTTGTATGTCTACATATATATAAAGATAAAAAAATACTTGTTTGTTGTCGACAAAGGGAAGCTCTGAAAGTTATCTGTATTCAAAATAATATTTGTTTTCAGAATCTATGACAATTTATTAAGTTGTAAGAAATATAAAAGACATAAAGAAAATTGGTTTAATTGTTTTTTATGAATGAATATAGATGTGAACTGTTTTTATTGAAATGTTAATAATATTTTATTGTTTGAATAGCTTTACAATTTTATAGCTAAATTTAATTAGGAAAAAAGTATGTACAGCTAGCTAGTTAGTGGACTGTAAAATGTGTGTTTAAATGTCTTGAATGTCAGGAGTATCTGAATAGTATATGTAATGTGTGTATGCACTAGATGACTAAATATATGAGAGGGTGAGACGTAAGAACCTAACAACCCTACGGATCCCTAAGCCCTAGACGTACCCTAACACATAAATAGTGAATATATAAATATATAAATAAGTGCGGAATGTCTGCACCAAGAGACCTAAGGTAACAGACGGAGCCCTACGGGTAGTATCAAAGGTTCGAGGTTGTGGGATTACCTCAAAGCTACCGGACAGGCTCACCACGATAATTAAGGGCTTGAAGTAGTCTTCGCCACTTTTTTTTATTAGAGAATCACTTATTATGCATAAAATCCTGACATTGTTATTATAAGTGCATGCATGGCTGGCTTCAGATTTGGATACATGAAATTAAATAAAAAGAAAACATTTAAACACGACAAAATAGGTCACGTGACGATAGGTGTGATTTGTACTCGACGAACTATACGTTATCGCATATACGTATACGAATACTTAACAACATTTGAACATTCTTCTTACACTACGACTATTCAAAAAATCATAAACAATATAACATTGTACATGCACAGTGGAGCAAGCCTTTACTATAAACCTAATAACGCAGTCCGTACTAGGGCAGACAGTCATCTAAATGAAAAGCTCAGTAAATGGAAGTATGATTTCTGTAAATTGAGCATTCTCGGAGAACGATTCCATTCCAACCAACTTATGATTGCTATTTTAGCTTTTACCTACAAATAGAAGGGAAACTACATAAACTAATTTAAAGAAGATTCCTCCGGAACTTTTTTACTTTGATATAGAAGTTTATAGCCACCTATTTCATGAGATATCTTAAGGAAGCCGAAGTTGTTGATAAAGTTACAGCTAAAAAATATTCTTGTTTAACTAAAATTTTAATTTTGCATCTATACTTTTATATATTCGTCTGATGACCTAAACTTATATCACACAAAGGTGAGAAAATAAATACTAGATAAAAACAATAAAACCCCACCAAGTACGGCATTATAGTCAAAAGCCAATAGTCAAAAATCATTTATTCATGTAGGTAACACAATGTACTCTTATGAACGTTACAATAAGAAATATCCATTAAATGCTTCAAATTTTACATTAACTGCCAGTTCTCAAATCAAGGGCATAGAACGGAAGAGAAGAACTGGCAATAAACTCTCCGCCCATCTTTTTAATCGGCAAGTTTTTTTACACAACGTTTGTGCTGCAACGATTACAACATGTTCCACATGACATCTTAAGTAATAAATAATAATAAAATAAATTAAAAACAAAGATTTGTCCTCTATCAGCAGGAGGCATGGTAAAATAGGATCACGCAAATACATAGTCGAAACAACTAACATCACCGCATACACGAATTCAAGTACATCACAAGACCAGTCACCACAAGTGATGCTGTGATAAAATTAAAATAATTCCGATTCAGCTATTTCCAAGAAAGCATTTTCCACCGGTTAATGAAGACGTCAGATTTCAATTAGTACGCAAATGACACGGCGTTTGTTTGAACAGGTTATTAATGAAAGCATTCATTAGAGTGATAGGATGAAATTGCAACTTTGTAGATTTAACAGCGAGAGTAGTGGCTCAATGGTGGTATAGGCTTAAACTCTGTAAAGAACCAGGCGAGCGTACAAAAATTGATTGAAACTTCTAATTAATCTAAACGTCATTTAAATTTTACGAAATATAGACTAAAAAACTTACGTATTGAATTGAAAAGTACAGTATACAATTGGACGAATATGTTTTTTTTAATTAAAAGGCCGGCAACGCACTCGCGAGCCCTCTGGCATTGAGAGTGTCCATGGGCGGCGGTATCACTTAACATCAGATGAGCCTCCTGCCCGTTTGCCCTCCGTTCTATAAAAAAAAAAATTGAAAAGCTGATAAAGAAATACTTTTAATTTTGAACGCGTTTTAATTTTTTAAACCCTTACGCTTTGACTATTTGATAGAACTAGTAACATTTGTTAAATTCATATTTCAGCAGGGCACAAAATTCATTCCACTAGCTAGTTTCTCATATTATGTAGACTTCAAGAACAATTTTGACCTTTTTCAACCGAATATTGTTATATTTTTAAGAAAACCGGAAGGTCAATTTTCATTTTATAATTATGTTTTCATTAGACGGAAGCAGGCCGCTCCTAAACCAAATATGATTTTGGGCGAAAAAGTTAGGTTTTCATTAAATTTAATTCAATTCGCAACTTTCTTTATAAGCCAGGCATATTGGATTAGCATCCTTTAACTGAAGAATTATAATTATCTGTGGCATTAGTACAAGCTGTTTTAAATATTCGTATACTCGAAAAGAATAATTTTCCATACACAACTTTTAAACGATGCATGTTCCCACTTCCGTTTAGTTCCCAATACGCCTACACATTTTTCATACAAAAAAAACGTTTCTTTATCGTTTTACCGAGACACTGCTACAAAAAATTTTGTTTAACAACGCTTATGAATAAAATCAATAGTGGATAATTAATGGTTTCCTTTGTATACATTTTCTATAATATTTAATTCTTTATTACGTTGTTATTACGGTGTCATGGTTATTAACGGTGAACTGAACTTTATTAAATTTTAACGGGATACTGTGATCACGGCTTTATTCAATTTCATTGTTCCTTACAAATATTTGTCACTCACAGTAAATGAGAAAGAAATATGTAATTTGTTTATGTTATAGACATTCTGACAATTTGCGGGACTTTTTCCAATCTAATATTTCTGTCATTGTCAAAGTTTCGTATAGTATATAGAGGTTTTATTTATATTTTCTATTTGGCTCAATATGATATGATAGTACGAGCGCTCTTAGTTTTCATCTTCGTTTAGCTTGAAAATGCTTACGGAGCTTCTCATGTGTTGTAAAGGGAATAATAATGTAACTATTCGAATAAAACCTTAAGAGCTTTAGCAACGATAGCATATCTACATTATTATTAAGAAATAACCTCATATATATATTACTAGAACATTAAGGAAGAATAACGCTAAGTTAATAATTGTTATACGTGATCCGATAGGATTATAGCATTATTTTTATGTAAAGTAAAATTTAAAGTAATTATGGACCATTTCATGATAAAAGAAACCCGTTAAACCACAAGTTAATACAGTTTTAAGTGGGGCAAATGAGCAAGTCTAACTAAAGTGAATAAAGTGCTAACGCGATCCGTAGGCAGGTACGAGTTACGACCCCAGTATGTATTTTATAATAAAACCAGAACTTTAGCTAGTGTGTTGCCGGATCTATTAAGAAACCTTACGTCCCTCTATTCTTGAACGACTTTAAGTCGTATTAGTTCCAAAATTGCCATACGTACTAGTGCTGCTAAGCTTAAACAATATCCTATTTTGACTTATAAGGTCCATAAACCAATAATAATCCTTTAATGCCCAAGGGTGCAAGTATTGACAGTTCGAATCTTACTTTCCAATATGCAAATAGGTCATATAATCTTAATGTAAACATAGCTATATTTACTAGTCCTGCCATACGATATGGAGGTAAATTATATGAGTAAAACTTTGTTAACGGATTCAAATGTTATTATCTAACATTTAAGATATACATATATATATATTATGTATGTTAACTATTTATTAAGCTTTGATTATTTCAATTTAGCATTAAATTGTGCGGAACGAAATAATAGCTAAATTCTGAATTGTAATTAATGGTTATTTTATTAAGTGTTTGTACTTTGAACTAGTTTAAATTTAGAAAAGTGAAGTTAAGTTCTAAATTTGAAAACTGAAAATACTTTGAATATAGAACATTGTTCGGCTATTGACATAATAAGTTTATGTAAGTTGATTAATTCTAGTTTCCTTTGAGTAATTAATGGATGTTAATCAATATTTACTTTCGTCACCTCACTTTTGGTGTAGGTTAATTAAATTTAAATGTAATAATGGGTTTAATTAAAATTCAAAGTATATATAAAATCATTTGAAGGCTATAGTTATTCTTGAGAAGGTTTGGATACGTATTTAATAAAAGTGGAAACAAGGATTTTAATATATCAGTACAGATACATATTACGGGCTGTAACCGTAGCATGTTTGATTTATAATTTAAATAAAATAGTAATTATAAATTAAAAAAAAATACAAAGCTTACTTAAAAATGGATTGCAAATTTACCAATCTTTAAGAATATCATAAAGTTTTATATGAAAAATTGATAAATGCCATATATACTGCTTGCAATAATAATATTTATAAAATATTCGTCTATCATTTGTCTTGCAAAAGAATATCTAAGAAAGAGCACGAAAATGCGGATTTTCATCATGTAGTACCTTGTAATCTCATCTGTACAAGTAGAGAACAGTGATTTTCGGACTTCAGCAGGTCGCTTGGTCTCTATTCTAATTATAGAGCATGGCGACGTTTTTACATCAAGAAAGTAAACAAAAGTAAGTTTAGCAGACATTTTCTTTTGTGAGGAAATATTTGTAGAACATTTAAGGCATTTTTATTATTAGCTTTCAACTGAATTCGAAAAAAATTCAACTTTACTGAGTGGTTTAAAAACAAAAGAATTTTATTCCTGTGTTGCTTCGATTAGTCAAAGCTAAGGTCTTAGGTTGCTATCCCAGCTGTGCAGCTAAAGTTTTTTACTTTTCCATGTGCGCAATAATTACTTGCCCTTAATTATATGGAAACTGGCATGTCATGGATGGATAATACAATTACGCACAGAAAACTGGCCGAATCATTAGCTTATAAAGAATGTTTTAAATTATTATTTTTCTGATTACGGCCGAACATCTATCAAGAAATGTTTAAAAATTCTATTCCACGTTATACGTATTTCTTAGAAGCTTCTTCTTCAGACTTCGAACTTTGATCAATTTTAACTGAATCTTTTTGATAGTGACCGAAAATAATTAAATATCCGCCACGGTAACTGTCAATTTTTCCAGGTGACCGGCAAAAATTTGATGCTGAAAGTATTTGCGCTTACCCTCACCGCTTATCAGAAACTTTTATTTATTTTTATTTTTATATTTATAATTTATTTTTCATAAAAAATAAATTTTGACTAACTTAAAAACTTTAGATACGAGCCACATTTTCATTTTTAACTTTCGATGAAACCTTAGCTACTAATTATTTAAATTAGTTTTATATTCAAAAACATGTACTTTGTACCGCGCCTCCATAGCTTAGGTGTGCCGGCGCCGGAAGATTTGTTCGTGGGAGGAGTCATGGTGATATTGTGGTATTCGCGTTTGGCGGGGGTAAGGATAGGGCTCAGCTGTTACCTGCCTCCGCCCTTTTGGAGAGCTGAAGGCATCCGTCACGTTTTAGTGGGTAGGGTTGTAGATATTATGTCTGAGTCCCACATAATCCCTGCTGGAGTTAAATACCGCAGGGATATGCGTGAAAGCATTTCCTGACGTTAAAAAAATAAAAAAAGGTGTGCCGGCGCCTAACACTGATATCTTCGATTCCCAGCTAAATGATAAATCACTTTGTACAGCCACTTGGCCAAAATCCATGCATTTGCCCCATTCTCCAATGGCATTTTCAGGTGTGATTTTTACCCTGATGATACACTTATCAGTATTCTATACATTTGCCGCATTTTATTCCGACATGGCACGTTTGAAAAACATAAATTTTATGATCTGTGATGTTTTATTAAAGCATAAGCTCAATCGAATCCAATTTTATTTCTCCAGATTATCGTGAGCTGCATGAAAGGTGTCACATTGCGTTATTCGATTTGTGTACCAAACAAATCTGTATTAAAAACTAGTTTTGATTGCTACGAGCCGTAGATTTCTATACAGATCCAGTGGCGTAGTATTTTCTTATTGACTATAAGTCTACGTATTATCTTTAGTCTCTTTGATACTTTTATTTGGAGCCTCTTGCACCTGAGAGGCGCCAAATTTTAGACCTTAGTAGTGGTTTTTTTATACATTTCTTTACTGTTACACATACAAATAGTGTGGTAAATTGAATACAAATATACACAGAAAGATATGATGATTTCTTCCATAACTCTAGTATGAAATGTCCTTTAGTACCGACCTAATCAGGAACCTTCCTGATTAGGTCGGTGAACTTCTTGTCAATGTGTGAAATCTTGAAAAAGTGGTTGTGGCAACACTATGGAGTAATTATTCTTAGAACCCCAACAAAGGTTTGTTAAAAGAA
The DNA here is from genome assembly GCA_905332375.1 of Pieris macdunnoughi. NCBI lineage: Eukaryota > Metazoa > Arthropoda > Insecta > Lepidoptera > Pieridae > Pieris > Pieris macdunnoughi. The sequence continues at coordinate 5,553,323 of CAJOBZ010000061.1, forward strand.
TGATAAGACTAAGTTAAACTTAATAATGTACGGACTCTGACCATAAAGTACGGACAAATCCCTCCTTTAGCTTTTGTTTTATTAAGAAATACCACCGTCCATGTACACATTGCCTTGTTGAGTGAGTTTTAAGATTTCTTTGTATCCTGAAGGACCCGTTTCTCTGTCGTGGTGGGACGACAGACAAAAAGGTGATTCGGTAAGAGCTTTATATTTGGCCCGACGTTTAATTATGTTGATAAAGAAGCAACGTATTTGTCGATAAGATTAAAAGACCACTTAAGCAAAAATTATTTGCATATTGTTAAGGCAGTTTAATTCCTGTTAAAGCGAATCCTTTAATTTAGAAGGCAAATGTTAATTTCATTAAGGTTTTGATTACATCATCTTTGCGTTTCGGAGATTTTTGGTAAAATAGTATTACATTCGTAAAAAAGCGATCCTCTAATGAAATTGGAATAACTTTGCCTTATCATCATAATTCACAAACGTTATATTAAAAATTTGTTTGTTTTTTATTCCGACTTACCGAGAAGGTACTCAATTATTAAATTATTTTTCTTGCGGGGCTGCTTATAATCTAATGATGAGATTCCATAGAAATCAAGGAAACTTTATAAGCATATGAATATTTTCTCTTGCTTTCTGAAAGCACAATTTTGCAAAGTCAACATGATGTCTGGCAATGTTTCGTACTTGTAAACCGTACAACGTGTATGATTTATAAAGTCTTCGTGGGGAAATGCATTAGGTCTTCAGCGGCATGACTGCCGCATGGTGGAGAGTTATGTGGGACTCGCTACTGTATATACCCACTAAAACCCAACGGCGCCACCAGCAATCGTCCGAGGCAGGACACGTTAACAGCGTAGACGTACCCATGATACCTTAACCTACCATGTGTTCGCTTGGTTCTTACTGGGTGCAAGATCGTTTTTCGGGATAAAAACAATCTAATAATGGCTCAGCGTTTATTATTATTATGATTTTGTCCATATGGAGCGATGTTGGTCCTCCTTACAGGCATCGTGTCATACAAGATATTTGGCGATTAAAAAGAGTGGCGGAAAATTTCTTGCCAGTTCAAATTTAGAGTTATTTAATTTTTTTTTTGGCATTGTTAAGTTTTCTACATTTATATTTTTATCGTAATGAAGACTAAGACTACGTAGTAGCGTCGTAAGTGCATTTGGTAGTTATATGGTTATGTTTTCAGTATTAATTTTGTATTCCGTTAGAAAATGATTCTAGCTATCGTTTATTCTCTTTGAATATCTAAATTTAACATTCTTTCTTTTATTCATTCATTCAAACATTCTAACCTTTGTATATTAGTATATATTAGTATCTGAGGTTTAAGTTTTGTATATAAAAATTACACACGTGTAGATAGATATATTTTAAAAGAGGAGACAACAGAGGAAAACAAAAAAAATAAGAAGTAAAATCCATTAACTATAGGGTTCTATAAAAGTATTTAATCTATTCATAAAATGTGTGAAATAAGTAATCACTGTAAAAGCCGAAAAAAGAAAAGCGTTGTAAAATATTCAAGCGTAAAAAGGGACGTTTTGTGGTGTCGGACCTTTTTATAAATATATTTTTTACTTTTTAGCCATTGTTCTATTATTTCCAACGGATATTGTGTATGTACATTTTAATCATTGGGATTGAAAAAACTAATTTTACGGATAATAAAAGTGAATTTCGTCCCTTAATAAAATTGTTTTCTTAACAGACCGACATAAAAGTCAAATGACAACAGAAACATGTAGGTTTTATTAACAAGGTGGTAATCTTTAAAACTGTTTTATATAAGAGCATAATAAAAAAAAGTGCGTGCGTACAAAGTACACATGTCAGAAGTGAAACTTTTTAGAAGTGAAAATTTTTAGCTCTTGATACAAATTAAAACTTTAGATTTCCGAGACTTAGGGAGGGAAAAGGGAAGATATGTTAGAAATTGATTGAATTTAATTGTCATTAAAATATAAATTTTTAAACTAAAAATTATTATACATTTTTTAAATTTATTTCTTCGATAATAAAATTACGTGGCATTTTAATTTACAATTCGTCATTGGAGATTTCAATAAATTATTTTGCATAAAATATAAAATACTAATATTTTATAAATTCTTAATTAAAAATTTAATAAATTTTAATTTTAAAATACAATTTCTATAAGGTAACTCACCCTTCTCACTCTCTCTCAATCGGTCTCAACGCTCTCTCCTTTTTCTTCGACAAAAACGCTGCACATCTTCGTGACGTTCCGTACAAATTTTCCCTCATGTTTTTTTTTAATTTTGTAAGTGGAACACAAGGTTCTAACACTTTAATAAAACGTTTTTATAAAATAAAACATATACAATTATTTAAACAGTTTATTCGAGTATTTAATACACGAAAATTCGTTATTAATTCAACCGTTCAAGTGTTAAAACGCCTCATAATATGATTGGAAATTTGAGAATATAATACTTTTGTAATACTGCGCGCAGGGCAGCTGTCATAGTTTTCCGTCGCACCTAACACCTTCTAGGAAAACATCTTCATTCTAATGAGTCATTAAATAAATTAGCCACTCGCGTTAAGTTAAAAGCCACGAAGGCATCACTTGTGTATGAAGGCTTTGAAACTCATGCACTTAGATCTTGTTAAAGTTGTAAAATGTCATTTTAGTTATATTTACTTCAATTTACATTAAACTATAATACATTATACACCTTTTATCAGGAATCACACTGTCTGTACAGTACCAAAATCCGATCAGTAGTGAGTTAATCACGCACATACGCGGCTGGGGGATCTCATTATATAATTTGTAAAAAAGGATATTTATTGAAGTGAAACTTCTTTATCGACGTTGGAAAAAAACGCGTACGCGTCACATTTTTCCGTTACGCGCCATCTTTTTCTTGTCCTGCGATTTCGGATCCAATTTATTGATTAGTTGCAAGATTTGTAGTTTGTGAAGTTTGTCTACCTCTGAAAACTAACTTCAGGCTTGCCGCAACATACCTACTGTTATTTATATTGGATAATTTTTTCACGTTATATTTAATAAATATTGCAGTATTTAATCTAGTTATAAATAGAAATTTTGCTTTTAAATCATTATTATTTATGTCAAAAACCGTGTAGTGCGTTCATAAAATGTATAAAATTTATATTAAAAAAAAATATATATAATAACGATAACAATGATAGTAATAATTCTATTACAATTAATGAAATTCTGCAATAATCTTAGTAGTAATAAGGTAAAATTAAATAATTGTAGTATTTGTTTTCATGTCTATAATAATAAAAGCGTTTTGTTAAACTTTATCTAATTTAACTTTATTTAACCAATTTCTGTAAAGATGCATATAGTAGATCATTTTTCGAAAAATAAGGTCACAAAGAGGTTTCACTTCTTACGTGTGTACACTAACTAGTACACGCACACATTTTTTTAAAATTTCGAAAAAAGATTCGGTGTGCCTACGGGCAAAGCCCTCCCCCATTGTCCTGCATTTTTACTTATTGTACACCAATCTCGACCAGGTCTTAGTCTTTCCAGCCATTTCCGTGATTTCATCGGCCCACCTTTTAAATTGCCTACCTCTGTTTCTTTTATGGCCTCTTGGTTGCCATAGTGTTACAGTTGCTCCATTTATATGCTCCTCTTATGGTATGTCCAGCCCATTTGCATTACCATTCACGCCTCATACGAGTATTAGACAACGATAAACATGGGACGTGTACCATCGACCATTACTCCTATCTCTCGGCCTTTTGAAAAGGCCACATATACCATGCTCATGATTATAAACATAGATAAACCAACCTTTTAATTAACTGTTGAGTGAACTGGCAAAATCTCTACTATTGGAATTTAGTTATGATAATATTGACCTATTATATTATTTCTATACATTTTACTTTCGTTAGGGTTTTATACGTTTTAGATTCAAATACTTTTTGCTACTTTAATAAATATAATAAATCTGAAAGATTATTTAGTACTTAGGTACATATTAAGTGGTAACACCCGAAAATAGACCCGGTTTTCAGGGGCTCAGTCACTTAGTTCTAAGTATGATTCTGGTATATAACATACATTTTGGAGTTTAGTTTTTTATACGCCTGGGTGTTCTTGTTAATTCGAGCATAAGTTAAGTTGTCAAACGCACAGGTCTATTCCTACTCATATATGAGCTACTAGCTGGTGCCCGCGACATCGTCTGTGCAGGATTTAAGTTATATTTATCCATATGATGTAGCGTGAAAGAAATATTTTACCTACTTTAAATACCAGGAGCGATAAAAGTATCTATTTTAATTTAGGAATCAAATTATTACTACCAAATGTGCACTTGAAATAAATTATCAATTTTTATTGTAGTTATAGTTCACTATTTTGGCTATAATGGCTTACACATAAGACAAAGATATATACTGTGGCGGGCTTTTTTCTAGGACTGTTTAAGATACACATTTCCATCATATATTTTATATAAGTATGTAACTCTAGCGGTTTTGGCAGCGCACGCCAGAATACTTAGTACTTACTTGATATTTTTGACAATTCACACAATATCTTTATAAATTGTAGCGCTAAGTATCGATGATTCAGTCATTCGAAATACCTCGACAGGCAGCTGGTTAGGGAATATCTTTTTAGACGCCATAATTATTTCATAAAGGCTATATCTAAATAATATATAGGTACATAGTATACCAATTTAGGCCGTATTACGAATAATATATTCGCTATTGAATTACCCCAAACGTGTTTAGAGCTATATTTTTTCGGCTTCAGTGTAATTGATATGAGAGCGTTTTCATCCTTTGTATTTGATACACGAACCTTTAGCAAAGTTATAAAATGTATTTGTTACAGTTAAGAAAATATAGTTTTTTTTGTAAATAATTAAAATAATTGCCATTTCCTTGGAGACCCACTGTGGACGCTCTCTGCCCTATCTAGGGCTCATAGGACACTAAGGGGGGTTGCACAACAAATTGAAACATAGTAAATTATTATATATTGCAAGGATGTTAATATTTAGATTATTTTTAACTTCAAAGAAAACAAATCTCAAATTATAATTTAAAGCTGCTTATTTTCAGATATAACTATTTTATGGTATGGAGTGAAATATGGGAAGGATAACAAAAATTGCATGCAGCTTTTGGTGGAGAAATAAAATGTTTGACAAAAATAATATGACTTTTTATTACCGAATTAAAACATACATAGTTGTGCCTGCCTATGCACATAAGAATGAATCACTTATCTTATTTTTTTACAGTTTTTATTATTTTTTACACTAATTTTATAACATTGATACACACAACTGCTAATATTTTGAAGAGCATTTTATACTAAGTTTCAAGTTATTCTGACAAGTTATAGAAGTTATTTTTATTGTAAAGGTAAATAAGACCACTTTTCATACATTTTACATTAGAAATGGCGCTTTCATACAACTTACATCCTTTTAGTATAATTAATAGAAGAATTTTTTCTTGTAGTTTAAAAATGATTTCATCGTTCTTCCTCTTCTCATTAGATGTTGAACACGCAACTCAAAAATTCTTTTTCAATTTATTATCTGAAAGGGCATTAAATCTGCATGAACGCACTCCATGCCCCTTTTTTTGCAAATTGTTAGAAAGTCTGTCTTTTTATTAAATAAGATGTGTTATGTTTTTCTATTAAATTTCTAAATCTGTCCTCTTCTTTTCCAAAATTTACAGAACGTTCTCTGAAAGTCAATGAGTAACGAAATAAAACACTTCTAACTAATCTTTCAAATAATATAATACTTGCGCAATACAATCATGCAAATAATAAAAAAAATAGCAACTTACTTTGGCGAAAAGGTTCCCAATTTATATTAAAATTAAACACTTTTTAAAATTATCCTTTCGTACACAACAAAAACATCGAGTCAAACGACAGAAGTACAAAGACATGTTTTTATCAATGTTGTTATTACAAAAATATTCCCAAAAACATAGGTCAAAATAGCGACGCAAACAGGCAACCCCAAACAAGACGAACTCATTTTAACAATGAAGCAACGCAAAAGTTAACAGACGTAAAGTCATACTGTCTGTCAAATTTTAACGAACGAAGTTACGATAGCAAGGTTTGAAACAACCCACACTAAGTCAAAGTAGTTTTTTTTATTTTATCTACGTAAAAGTACGAGCAAAATATTATCTATCGATTTACAATAAAGTCTATTGTTTACTTGGTAAAGCGAATAGGATGTTATAAAGTTTAAAACAAATCTTGACCTGAAAGTTCAACTCGGATTCTTTATAACTTTGAAGAATATCTTTGTTTGTAATAAAAAGGAAGTACGAAAGTTTTTTAAATTGAAATTTCATTTTTATTACCTTGTGATTTCATTTATAAATCAAATTTTCGTTTGATGCCATAATTGGTAACAAACAGAATTAGATAAGTGAAATAAATTAATAAAATTCTTATTAAATTTTCCCAGCGGTTACACTTGCATTGAAATAGTCGATAAATACCAAAAACAAAAAGATTTAATTTTTTGAAGATATTTTTTTTACAAATAGTTGTTCTGTTCCATCATTTAGTTTGCGCTGAGATGACACGAGACAGGACAATGCTTTTAAATTATTTTATGAGAATGATTTAGATTTTTCCCGGTGTTTGTATCCTCCGACGTCTTTTCGCCATTCTAATAATATAAATTGTATTGTACAAAAGCATTACGGTTTAAAACACCGATTTTAGAATCCACAAACAACTATTTAATAAATGTACCTTGTTTACGTCACAGATTAATTTTAATGTTATGAATAAGATTAGTGTTAAAATAAATTTATTTCTCGAAGTTTCCAGACAGTTTAACTGATTCGTTTAATTCTAGTGCCATTGTAATAATATAATCTAATTGATAATCGCTTCGAGAATTAATCCGGAGGGCCTGGGTGCAATTTGCAAAGTGCTTTGATTTTAATATTTTCCTTATTTTCTATTTAGTGAATGAATATGGCCTTTAAATATATTTTTGGGACTGGTCTGTTACTCGTAATTTAAATGCACTTAATTTACACTAAATTGTTCCGTCTTTTGTCAACCTAAATAGCTAACGTAATTAAGGTACTATTATTAAATGACGTTTTATTACTAACCGTGAACTACCCTCATTTCGCCTTAATTAATGGTTTTACTTCCTACCTACCTTTTAAGTAGCTTCATACCAACATTTCGCTATCCTACCCCCATACAGATTGTTCGTTTTTAGGATTACACACATAAAAACCTTCCTCAAAGGTCAAGGAATAAATTAAAAAAACAATATCGAATTGGTCCCAGTCGTCTTCAAGTTATGTGCTTAGCAAATTTTGCGATTCATTTTTATAAAGATCTTAAAAAGTCAATATTTGATTCTACTGTGTTTAAATTGACATTTAAGTAAATCAGTTAAAGCAATTAAGTCTAACGAGATAGGCCGGACGTCATGCAAGATTAGTTTAGATTTCCCTCAGGTGCGATCTGCGTTGATAGAAAAAGTTTTAGTATAGTAAAAATACATGTCGCCAGGTACAATCAAGTAGCACTACCCTACATGGGTCTCTTATAGCATCTGTTTATTTGATAGACAGGAGATTTGCCTTCTGCACCTGATCCACCTTAATTGGTCATTTAACAAAAAGTCATTTTTATTGGGTTTTCATTACGTAATTTGTAAAAACCCCTAAAAATTCGTCGATTAAAACTTATTTATTTTCATGATAATCTAATCTATATTTATTAATCTAGTAACAATATAACTAATATTATTAGGATAAGTTAACGTAACTTTAACGATATAACGACGTTAGCCGCTCCTTCGTTATTGAACTTTTCACTTAGGCAAGAAAACGGACTTTAATAACGAAACTAGTTTCCGTCCACAACTTTACTTGATTATCTTGAAAACCAGTCACCTAATAAATTATTTTTTTCTTATAACTTCGCACTTAAATGTAAATAATCGTAATGTTACTTATTATAAGAATTAATATGACAATTGAAATGTTACGGTTAATCATACTGCAAAGGTATTAAGATCCAATTATACTGAACTGCCTGGTGCTCAAGCGTCTACTATAAGGTCGTGCGTTCGAATCACGGCTGAGCACCAGTGAACTTGTTTCCAACTAAACACTCGCTTAAACGGTAAAGAAAAACATAGTGAGGAAATCGGTGTCAGAATCGATGACTATTTATAAAAATGTTACGAATATGAGGCCGAGACCAAGAATAGCTCCACTGTATTTTTTATTAAGAATATTTGACACCTTCCAAATGTCATGTGTGTTCTTTAATTTGGAGTTGGTTCGCTTCGCGCCAAAATAATAAAGTCTTGAAAATAGAGACACATAAATATTTCACTTCCACGTTCTTGGGGAGTAAAACGGTCCATGTTTATTTTCAGTGTATTTTTTTTATTTTTTTTTAAGGGCTCTGGCACGATTTGTGCATTAGCCAGCGTCAAGTATAGGATTTTTTATAATTCGTGCTTGTCTTTTTTTAGAAATTCAACCGTGCCCTCCATGTACGGTTTAAGCACTTGCCCGGTACCGCACAACCCTCCCAAAGGCCAAGAACAAATTTAAATTAAATTAAAACTTGCCCTCGAACCGGGAATCGAACCCGGTACCCCTCATCTAGCTGCCACTTAATAAGACCGCTAGGCTATGAGGCCCCTCCACAGTGTATTTAACATTTGTTCACTACACAATTTTCAACAACAGAATGACAGGAAATGTCATATAAAAAAAATAAACAAATTTTCTTTAGTGCCAGTACTTTTGCGCCACCCAGTATATGTGTCCATCGCGTACCGCATTAATGCGGTTTTGGATTTACTTTTAAATTTTATTTTTTATTATATTATATTACATCCATAACACTTATAATAACAACACAATACATAATAGAAATAATAACGACGTTGTGAAACGCGCGCCATTTTCGCTAATGTCATGCCAATTCTCTTGATAGTCTGTGCATCTGTCGTTCCGTTTTGATTATGCCAAACATTGTAAAAACTTTCTGGTTTTACTGTCCACTAAACGGACAAGATAACAAGCGTAGGTTTATAGTCAGGTAATGTTAGTATATGCACTTAGTTTTATTGTACCGTTAACATCTGACAACGCCTTACTGTCATGGCCACAGATAAAACAGACTTATAGAAGTGTATACAGCGTTGCTACGATATGAAATGCTATTAATAAGAACGACGAATATAGGTAATTTAAAAATATTGCTTTATTCCATATTTAAAATTATCTCTATAAATCTTTCTAACTTATAATATCATATTAATATATTTTGCTTTTAAAGTGATTTAGATGAATATTTTAGAAAATCGAAATTATGGATCGTTCCCATACCAAACATTGTAACGTTTGATTGTTTTTGGTCAAACAGCATCTTTAGTCCAATCAGAGACAAGCGACACGATTCGTCCGCAATAACAAACGAAACCCGTCATAGTTTCGTGTTTTGTTTCATTCCCTTATTCCGGGATTTTCTTAATTCAAGATTTGCGGCAAAGGAATAATATTATAATATTTGTATGTATGAACACAACATGTAGGTGTAAATCAAAATTAACTCTACTGGCAGCTAAAGAAATTTCGATACATATAGTTTTTATACATAGAATTTTTTATATAGAACAGGGGGCAAATGGGCAGATGGCTCACCTGATGTTAAGTGATACCGCCGCCAATGGACACTCTCAATGCCAAAGGGCTCGCGAGTGCGTTGCCGGCCTTTTACGAATTGGTCAAGACTAAAAGCACAAGAAACATAATAACATTTAACTTCAAGCAGACGTATTAAGGCTTCATAATGCATAGACAATAATAGAATTTGCGCAACACACCTACTATTAATTTGTTAATTGCTTTCCTCATACGACTTTTAATTATGGGCCGGGCTGTACTTTACGATTTGTCACATAGCAGACAATTGACAGCTCAAGTCATTATATTTGACACTGAGTTATAGTTTCAATTTCTTAAATTATACATTTTTATTTCGTTATTAATTTTGACGTAATATTTAGAATGAAAATCGCTTAAATATTTTGATGTATAATGAAAAATTATACTGTAAATTTAAATAATAGGTAACATATGTAGTTGGAGATTTGTATGAAAATTAAATGTGAAAATAGCTAATATGTAGAAATCTGTCGGACTACCCGCTATCCGGTAGACCTTTTAATTTTACTAATCTAAGACGACAAAAAACATAGTATACACAATAGAATAGGTAGGTAGGTAGGTATAGATAATACTTATGAAAAATGGGAAGAATATGTTAAAATACATTATTTCCTATGGCTATAAGATATATCTGCAATCCTATTTTTTAATTTATTGTTAGTAGATTAACAAATGTAAAATTAATGGTCCTTTTTTATATTTCTGTTACAGCGATGAATCTAAAGATGCAAGTAGCTGTTCTGGTTGCGGTGTTCCTCTGTATGGTGGATGGTGCCCCAGATGGAAGACTGGTTAGAAGCAAACAGCAACGTCCTACGCGCGGGTTCAAGAACGTAGAAATGATGACGGCAAGAGGGTTTGGGAAGCGCGCTCAAACTCGTTCGGAACGTAGGTTCTTTTACGTTATCTTTGGTCAGATATGTATATAACGGTACATGATTTTTTCACTAGTATCAGTAGGAATTGTGGAGGACAAAAGGTGCTGCTCTTCCTCTTACCTAATAGGAGAACTCTCTAGCAGTATAACCAGTGAATGGCCGGCCAGAATGCTGCAGCGGCTAGTGTCAAGAGCTTTGGTAGCCTGTTTCAGGGTACTCATTGTAATGATTTGTAGCCGAAGATTGAAGTCGCTACAGAACAAATTTTAGTATGAACTAAGATGTACATAACACAAAAATTACCATCGATTGATTTAAAATCACAGTTTTTTCTCATTTATCATTTACAAACTTAAAACTTTAAATTAATAAATTTATTTTTATAAAAAAATTGAGGTTAATAAGTTCAGGACTTGAAAACTTAAATGTATTTGACGCGCTTAGAAACCTTAATTTCATATCCGTCTCAATCCGAGTTAATGGCTTATGAATTTAATATTTTACTGGAGCAGGTAAAGATCTAAAGTAATAAAAATCATCTGTATTATAAGAAAATTTCGATGTAATTCTGTTTGACAAACTGTTTGTTCAGTGAATCAGCAGTCTAAGCCACGGTTAAAAACTTTTATTGAAATTTAATTCCGTTAAGTGCAAATTCCTTCCATGGCCACAGACCAATAATTTTTTGTAAAATAATAAGAATTATTTATAAGTTAGGCCATAGTCAATAGTAATAGGTAGATGATGAAATAATAAACAGAATAACATAATTTAAAAATTGTACGTTTTCGTTTTAAAAAAAATGTACTATTAAAATATTTTATATTGTTATGTACTATGATAGCGAGTATTTTTTGTTAAACATCAAGTACGTTCGCAAGTTAAGTAATTCCAATACTACATTGAAAAGTATTAGTAATGGATATATTTGCTTAAGGCGACGTGACACAACAAACAGCATCACCACGAACGAATCGTGGTACCCCCACATTTAAAAGTCCCTCCGTGGGTATCGCCAGAGATTTTGGCAAAAGAACACCGGAACTGGATTCAGAAGGTATTCGAGACAGCCTGAATGGACGGCAAATTGCGAAAAAGTGGACCTCGCTAACTCCATTTGGGAATGGTTAAATCGGCCAGTTTTTGTGTTGCTTAAAGGAAATCTAATTTTCATTTCATTCATTGCTTAGAAGAATCTTTGGGTGTAGCAAAAACTTTCATTAAATCGTGTTTAGAACCAAATGGATTGGTCTGCTTTGGAATTCATTTCAGCTTTTGAGCAATACGACTCTGTTGATACACAGTACATCAAGCTATACAATGATACTTAGAGAGAATCAACAATGTTCGCGTTGTATCAGCCTGCCCAATTAATATGTAGAAACTTAATACTGACATTACACAAGAGAAATACCCCTCTTTATATAAACTAAACCAGTTAAATTACTCCATTTCAACGTATAGTCTTTAACATAAAGCTCTCACTTGTCTGTTTCCTTCGAATTAAAATTATTTTCTTCAAGAAGCCACGCTTAAGAATGTCGTAATAATTTTCTCAATATTTTCACTTTTTAATAGACAGAGAAATCATTTGTTGTTCTGTCTAACAATTATAACAAATATGTATGTAGAGTGTAGCTAGAGTTAAATATTAATATTAAATTTAGCCAAAAATCCAAATACATCTTATAATAAACAAATATACTTTACTATTAAAAACTGCAATCAAACTCAATACAAATCCATGAAAATTATACATACACTTACATACAATTTTTACACATAGGTTTCGAAGAAGTACGGCCCACATTTATTCCCCATGTTAAACTTATGGTAGCGAGAAATTACGGAAAACGAGGCGATGAAATGAACGAAGAAGGTAACTGCTTTAAGGGCTTATGCTTCGAGATAATGCAAACTAGCTTTAGCTTATAAAACTATGAATAATAAAAATATTTTCATGTATAATATAATTCTAACAGAGGAAGAAATTAGAGTAACCCGAGGTAGTTTCACGCCAAATTCGAACGTACTTATCGCACGGGGTTATGGTAAACGACAGGATGAAATCGGTGAAGGTAATACGATTACGATCAGCCAATATATGAAATCATATTTGATCGGAGCTTAGAATAAAGTGGACTTTTGTTATTATTTTATATAAGGCATCGATCGTAAAGCCTCAGGGACGGGTGGACACGAACACACAGCAAACTGTTACAACACTTCCGTCATTGTATGAAGCTCAGCCGAAAGCGACCTCTATAATTATTTGTTAAGTGTATACATGTTAAGCCTTTTTATTTTGCTATATTTTAACCAAAAGGACTTTGTCTAAGTGAACGTGGCGATAAAGTATTTTGAAGCTTCATTGTTTAATTGTTTTATTGCGTTTTAAACGTTTTAGCTTTTAAGCTCAGCGTTACAGGCACATCGTGCTTATTGGTGTTGAATCTTACAAAGCTTTACCTAAGACGAAGTACAAGCGTCAAAGGTGATAAAAGTCCGTTATTACTCAAGTCGCATTTTCAAATAGACTTTCAGGTCGCGCTGCTCCACAGATTAAATATGGCACCTCAAAGTTGAAAACCTTTTATATGTGTCGTTTGTCTTTGTTTATATATAATAATGTAGTGTATACAAAACATATTTATAAGTGAGTTTAAATAGTCTATCTAAAATAAAACTGGTCATTAAGTCACTTAGAAATAAAATGCGCTTTCTGTACAGAAACAAACCGTAACACTTACATCTAGTAATTGTTACGTTTTTACCCGTACTTAATTGATCTAAAATATTTTTTGTAACAAATGAAAATGCTACTTGATGTAATCTTGATTGAACGGATACATTGTCTAACCAGAAACTTCGAAATGACACGGAGTTATTTGGATTTGTTTTGTGTTGTATACAAAATAAAGGAATTTTTATTTTTATACTAAAACCATGTTAATGAAACAATTCGTTTAGTAATAATCAAAATAAAAAAATATGATTTAGGAACAAAGTCATAAATTAATTAATCTAGTAGATTAAATTGTAATCATAATAGATCTATATTTTTTAACTTTTGGCCTAGATTCCGCTTACCTTCTTTGAAACGACTGAGAATAACGGTTGTCTAAGTCTAAAATTCCTACATAAAATACCTCAAACATCTTCAGTTTTAATCAACAATTTATCTCAGGAAAAAATGAATCTTATATATCAACAATTCCTTTATTCTGTAACATCCCCTCAGTTTGGCCCTGAGAGTGGATTCTGATATAATCTTAATTGTGTTATTAATTCCGTTAATATGTTTCAGTGTATGGGCTGGACAACTTTTGGGAAAACCTCGAGGCCATACAAGAAAAGGAGGCGCAAGATGACGAAAAAACATTGGAAAGGTAAAATTATTGCGTATTTGTATTTGCAGAATAATACAAAAATGTGTATTAGTATGTATTATGTAACACTATGTTGCAAGAGTAAAATTTCGCGCTTAATATGACGTTAAAAACATTGAATTTCGATGTAGCCGTGTATCATAAGCCGCGCTTTATCCTACTCTAGAATTTTACACTATGGTATCTGAGATGATTTAATTGCAATAAAGTTGGGTAACAATTTTTTTTTATTGCAGAAACATTTTTTCAATATACAAAGCTATCACATTTTAACGATACGACCATCCGTTACCTTTTTACTTTTAAAAAGTATTTTGGTTCTTTAGCATTTATTGACGACGAAATATTGAATTAAAGTGTATAAGGGAAATCACTTACCTTTGAAGCATCTTTACAAATGGGATACATTCATTTGTGAACTTAGTAGGTACTAATTCTAAATAATGAACTATGTGCAACTAAGTCTAAACTACAACACTTAAAAAAAGTACACTCCGTCGACAGGGCTCATAAAATAATTAGTTTTAAATCTCAACAAGATTTTACAAATGAAGAGGAGGTTATTTTACCAAAATCATTAATTAAAATAAAACTATTTACTGTCGTTAATTTCTGATCATGTGTTAAAGATCCTAAAAGATCTTTCATGAACAAATCTTTAATAAAATAAAAAGTGCGTACGTACAAAGTACACATGTCAGAAGTGAAACTTCTTTGTAAATTAATTAAGCTGCCCAAATCCCATAATTTAATTTTGCCAGTCTTTCTATATTAATGAATGATACTAAGGCTTATTAAAAACCAGAACTAAAAGTCTTGGTTCTTGCCCTTATAAAAATACAAAACCAACAAAAAAATGGTAATTTAGTTACTTAAAAAAGTAATAATGGTATTGAGATGTATTAAAAACACCATCGGTGTTCAAGTCTCAATCCCTCTCTCCTTTTTCGTCGACTAAAACGCAAATTTTCGTGACGCTCCGTAAAATTTTTACCCTCATGAAGAAGTTTTACTTCAAAAATATAGAGAATTTTTTAAATATAAACAAATTTATGTACTAAAATAAGATCACAAATTTCAAAGAACATTAGTAACGTCCGAAAATACCCCAACTTCGCTAATAAAGTTCTTTTAACGTTGTATAAAAATAACGGGACCAAAAAATTTTAATGGCGTGTCCTGTAAAACAATTACGAGCGATGTCAATACCGATAAATATGTTCTAGAATCTATTAGAAATATCAAACATAATATACTTGCAGTAAATGCTGTTGTCTGTTGATGTTAAGTAAGACAAATTTGATAAGAAAATAGTCCATAATTGTATTTTTATTATTACATAATAAATAATTTCAGAAACTCATTCATATTATAGTAATTTTACCTCACAACAAAGTTAGAAATGTACTTAAATTCCATATAAAAGTACGTGAAGGGAAACTTATTTTCCTATAACACAGTTCGACACAAAGGTATTGTCAAATTGGCTTTGTAAATTGAATGATAAACATCTTAAGTGACGTCCATTTGTTGGGATCTGGGTATTGATATTAAAGTAGATAATGGTATTTTTATTGTATAACTGATTTCATTTACGATAAAAACCAACCTACGAACAGTGTTAGCCACTAAGCCAGGTGCAAGACTTTAACCTCTCGTAGTGCGTTCGAAACCCGGCTGTGCGTCAATAGATTTTTCTAGTGCGGGGAAGACGACATGTCATAGACACACTACGTGTTATGCACAGATAGCTATCATCTATATGCTTGTTTAGAAATTTGATGCCAAGATATGTTAGGTTACAGTGCCTATGCCTTTTTATTAAGCGCCTTCACATATATTGTAAAAAGATATTCCTTTTCTTCAAGCTTCTTATAAAAGTTGCATTATGTTTGTTTCGATTAAAGTCAACACATTTTACAAATACAATTTGCCGCCAACTTTGACATTAATGCTCAAGCATTGACAATTAACCCGATACATTTGAATATATCTATATTTAACAGATACAAAACGCATTTATACAGAAGGTATTAAACATCAGGCTTAGTAGAAACATCAGAACTTTCAGGTGGTTAAACCCGTTGAATAACAACCAATGTTTGTCGTTTTTAATACCCACTCTTCATTAATGGTAGTTAATTGTATTTACTAATACATATTTATTACGCACCGTTATAAATAATATTTTTGTTTTAAGAGATTCTACAGTATTACTATGATTATAGCCATTTTTATAGTTAGATTAAAAAATATTCTCGCTTTCGAAATTTTTTCCGTTCTGGTATTTTAATGTAACTAAAAAAGGCTAACGTTCGTATAAATTATTATTTGTATTTTATAGCATTCCAATGGACTGGTTTGTGAATGAGATGCTGAACAACCCGGACTTCACTCGATCTGTTGTACGAAAGTTCATTGACCTTAATCAAGTAAGTAATGAAAGGAAGTCCAAAAAATAAAGGTACTACTAGCTTTTTTTATATATCATCAATAATCCTATACCGATAACAAAATTCTTTGAATTGTTTGTAGTTCCGTAAATACTTAAGACGGAGAAGATTGATTTCTTTGTCTATTTATATTGCCCAGAGGCTAGTTTTCTGCGCTTACCGTACAGAAATAGTCATTGTCTCATCACAATTTAAAAAAGTCGTGAGAAGAAAACATGCTGTATCAAAATCTCTGTTACTGCTAATAGCATTACTGATGCAGATTCTTTGTATGAAATCTCAATGTAGTTGCTCTCACTTGCGATCGCGTGGTACAGAATCAGTTGAGTTACGGAGTACCGATGCAGGAGGCTGCTTGTCCGAAGAAATTTTTATAATAGACGCAGATCTGCCTCGTAGTTCGTGGACTTCCTACAAATGTTTATATGGTTTCTTTACTTTTCAGGACGGCGAATTATCTGCGGACGAACTCCTGAGAAACGTGGCATAATCATAGTTACAGTAAACTTTCGAATCTGTTAAAGTTAATTATGTTTGGAAACTTTATTTACTGTATTTAAATTTAGTACTGTGATAAATTATTTTTAAATTGCAACATAAAATTAAAAAAAAAACGTTATCTTTGAAAATGGAATTAATCGCTTTGTAAATATAATAAATTGTCAATGGCGTAATCTTTGGTCAATTTGAATAGATATTCGATGTTTTATGGACGCAACTTTTAGAAATATTGTTAAAATATATTTTTGTTGTGACGTAGATATTTTCTCATGTGTTTTAAAATGGATAGAGACACAAGACTTAAAAGTAGTAACTCTTTTGTATTCTCTTCTAAATAACTTGGTTACCATAGGCTGGGTATAATTGAGTATTTTTAATTTATACTCTACATACATACATATAGTTATGTTAAAATATATAATTGTATAGTACATTATATGTGCGGATATCCGATTGTCAAAATTTTGGAATAAAGATGTTGGGTATCGAAAATTTGTTTTATTTTTCTTTAGAAATTAAAACATATATAGTACAGAAAGGAATTAGTTTTAAACGTATTTTTTTAATAATATATAACGTTAAGAAACGTTAATATGAAACATATTATAAAAAAAAAAATCAGTGGCCTTTATAGGTCTGGGCCTCAGATTTATATATTTGTTTTATGATCATTTGTTATTAAATTAAGGAAAGTAAGTGATCAGCCTCCTGTGGCTGACACACGCCGTCGGCTTTTTGTGTCTAAGGCTTGTGGTTTCCTCACGATGTTTTCCTTCACCGTTCGAGGAAATGTTAAATCCGCAAATAGAAAGAAAGTCAATCGGTGCACAGCCGGGGATCGATTCTACGACATCAAGGATGAGAGTCGCACGCTGAAGCAACTAAGCCAACACTGCTCCAAAAACCATATAAATTGAATTTAAAAGTAATAAGAGAATTTAACACAATCTTTCATTCTTTGATCAGTTTTCTATCTTAAATTACATGAAGCTTCTCTGATATATAGACATAAATCCATGAAGAACAAAACAGCTTTAGTATACACGCGTTTTCTTTCCAGCCTTATCGAACGTAAGAAAAGAAAAAGATCTTATGTTCAAATTTGACAATTGACTTCCCTTCACGTAATTTGACAACCCAGACTCCAAGTTGTCCATTAAGAATTGATAATTCTGCCACAACGATTGAAACAAGTTCGTCCATTCCGAAGCGGAAAAGAGTTTCACTGGTTGTTTCCTTTTATGAGTCTTTAACCAATCAATATATTTAATAGTTGAGGAGAACCGTTCTTATAGAATTATTAATCAATAAAAAAATCTATCTATCTATCTGCCCAAAGTTTGCCAAGCTTATAGGTAATATAAAAACAATCACAATTGTTACAATATTACTGAATAATAGTTTTCCCCGACGCTTTTATAGTAATAAAAGCCATTATTCGAATCAATATTAATTATCAAAATGAGCTTTAGTTTAGCGAGCGATTAAAGGATAACATCAAATATATTGTGATATGTTAATCATTTTATAATGAGTTTCCATTCCTACTAATTTGAAAGTATACCTTATGAATACGGATTAAATGTAGATTCTTGTTATCATGGTTACAAATTTACATGAAATTAAAACGTAACACGAACAAGACAAGAGTTTTTGAATTTATAGGTATAGTAGCTGTCCCCGCGAACTTCGTTTCTCCTTAATGTGGAAGACCACACACTAAGAAAGAACTTAGCCAACCTTTTTAGCATTTACCAACATGGAACATTTTACTATGCTACCCCGGAGACTGTTCGGTTTTCCGGAATGAAAACTTTTAAAGTTTTTATGTGAATTTTTCTCTGTACAAACCTCTGAGTTCAAGTCACAAGTTTTAAATTATCAAAAAATAGGGGTTGATAGTAGAGGGGTGAAAATTAAGGGTTGTATGTAACTTTATATGTTGTATCATAAAAAAAATAAAAAAAAAGGTAAGCTTACACTTACAATTTTAACACTGATTGAAAGATAGATATTAGCCGATTCTCAGACTTACTGAATATGCATAAAACAATTTATAAGAATCAGTCCAGCCGTTTCGGAGAAGTATGGGATTTTAAATGTTATTTAACCTTCAAAGTAATAATAGAAATAATTAAAATGAAAATCAAAACAAATTTAAGAAAATTGTAAATACTGTCTGTATTATAAATAAAATTTAATTTTTTTAATTATAGGATTGTCTGTGTACGTATTATTGTGTGGTTCTATCTCATTAGTGGTAATTGTTAATATATAATAATTATGTGAAAATAAATAAATAAAATATCCTATCCATCTTACAACGACGTTCATGGTAATCTAGGTTTTAAACTACGATACACGAAATTTAGATTTAGTAACTTGGAATCGGAGGCAAACTATAGTAGTAGTGTAGGTATATTCAAAGGTATTCATAAAAAAAACAATGTTGGCCTGGTGGCTTTAGCGTGCGACTCACATTCCTGAGTTCGTAGGCTTTGCCGGCTGTACACTAACTGACTTTCTGTCTAATTGCATATTGGTATCGCTCGTACGGTGAAGGAATTGTGAGGAAACCGACCTTAGTCATAAAAAAAGTCGACGGGGTCTGTCGGGCACTGATCACCTACTTGACTATTAGAAAAAACAAATGATTACGAAATAGATACGTGGTAAGGTTGTATCAGTAGCGAGGTCAATAACAAAATATTTTTTACACATTTTTATAAAACAATGTTCTGCACATAGTACACAGTTTTGATTGTCCATTTTGTGCAAATCAGATACGTGTTAGTACATTTATAGTTTGGTGCAAATCACAAGGATTTACGAGTTCCATACTTATTTTTATAGTAACTGTTAAATTAAAAGAAGTTAATACAGATGATGTTAAGAAAAGATTCTCTTACATCTCAGTTTTAAAAATAATTGCTATTGATAACAATTTTATCAGCATCACCTTGATGGCTGGAAGTCTTCCACGGTCCGCTTCACATGACACTTTTGCATACTGTGAGATGGACTCCGGGTTCTCCCTCAAAGGCCGGCAACGCACTCTTACTTAAATGGATCTTCCATTTTAATAATTGTTTTGGTATGGAAGATGTAGGGGAATAGTTAATATATACATTTAAAAATACATATGATACCTTCCACTTGACCGTTTACAACGAAGAGCGATTCGAATCGTCGACCACCAATCCCTCTCCGAGTGGCTTGATCACTTGGCGTTGCGTAGAGATGTGGGGTCACTCTGCATCTTCTACCGCATTTACCATGAAGAGTGTTCAGAGGAGTTGTTCGGAATAATACCTGCAGCTGAGTTTTATCATAGGATTTTACCCGTATCACCTCGGCGTCCGGCGTTCTACAACTAGCGTTTTTAAGGGAGTTTTTGCTGCGGACCATTCAATTCGACTTAGGATCCTTCAAGAAGAGCTTACCAATTCTTAAAAGGCCGGCAACGTACTCGTGAGCCGTCTGGCATTGAGAGCCCATGGAATCTATTAACATCAGGTGAGCCCCGTATAAAAATAATAAAAAATATAACATACCTTTTCAACATGCACCACACCCCGAGTCCTTAACAAAAGTTAATCTGGTGCCTTCATAAACCTTATTTAGTAATTCTCATATACCTTATGAGCTCATAAAGGTGCTTACCAAACTTTTATACTCATAACAGTTAATATATAAATTATTATTAATATATATAATTTACTGCTCAAGTTATATGGTCGTTGACCTTTTTGGTAGGAAGTAATGTAGTTTCTGAAGTTGAGGTAATTTCGATCTCGATCGACAATAAACTATTTGTCATGATATTAAAAATAATGTCGGATAATTTATTACTTATTTGAATTTTTGAAGTTATACTTCTTTTGGCGCGTTAGGGGAAAATGATGAGAGTAAATTTTTACGATGCCGTCACAAAAAACCGACACCCTGAAGTTAGCTATAGTCAAAATTTTAGTTTTTTCTAATGTTAGTGTCGGTTTTTCTACAAACGTAGAATAAAATTTTTGAAAAGATTTTTATCTTGTTACGCCAAAGAAGTATAACTTCTAACGCGTGAACATAAGTACAGACACGTTTTTGTTTTTTTAAATTTCAATAACCAGCCAGAACACTTTCTTAGCTTCGCTTCGCATCAGTCCTCATCACGAACCATGCCTGCAAACACGTAAACAAACTTCGAGTTTTATTAATATGGTCATTTGGACGGCGTTCCCGGGAGTTAAATATCACTCTCTTTAGAGCATATTATACATTATTTTATGCCTGTAGCTTGTGGTCGTATTATACAAAAAGTTCGCACAATGACTTTCATGTTACAATATTATAACTAAGACAATAATAGCTATATGGACTTTGTTTGTCTACTTTAATAAATAAATTAGTATTCAATACATTCGATCCCTTCAATTGCTCTGAACCGTCTAACTGTCGCCAACTGATAACTTCCTTGTACTCCAAAATAATGGAAACTTTAATACCGGCCAGTTCCTGAGTTATCTAGAAGGTCTGCTGATAAGCAATGGTCAGTACGGCTTTCGTCGTAGTCGCTCAGCTTATATACCTTACAGAGTCCAAGGGGAGGTACTAGTGGTTAGTTTGGATATAGCGAAAGCCTCCAATTTGTACCCCGGAAAAGAGAGGTCGGAAGTATCAGCCGAGGAAGATATCTGAGTCTCGGTAAGAAAACGGCCGGTTTCGCCGTCTTCAAATGGCATAAAGCCCTCTAAAAAATTTATTGGTAGTCTCTGTTTCTTCTGCACCTTCATATTTATTAGGGGCTCCGGGAATCTCACTCATCGCACGTAACGCGAGTATAAAAATATAAACGTATTGCATCACTTCACGCACGTTTTCTGTGAGACAATGCCAGTCGTGTCTGCCCATTTGCAACAGAATGGCACTCCCACTAGGAAGGGATTTACATTTAATTTTGGATTTTTTTAATGACAAATTAATGATTCATTGCAAGTTAAATTAGTCTATAACGCTTTTTAAAGCCATAATTTATACAGATTACACTCAATAACACTTATTATTTTTATACTATCAAATAGCATTTACTGTGGATGTTTTAATGGAGAATGAAGCTTACAAATTTTGACATCCGCTTCATTATGTTGCAAATAGCGGATCAGCGTTTTGTGAAATTGTTATTGTTCGAGCATCGAACTCGGGACCTTCGACCTAAATTGAATGAATGAGTAGGTAGAATAACCCTGAAAAATGAATGGTCAAATCATTCCATTCTCACCATCATAAAATCAAAAATATGTGTTTCTCATTTTGGAATTATTATTATTAATAAACTTTCTATACTCATCTTAGATTATGCCAATAAATGTGGTATAACCTCGAGTAACAGTAAAGTAAAATTTTATTGGAAATAAAAACAAATATTTTTTTAATAGATGAAGTAGCGTGTTAACATGGTCAAGTCGTAAAGGAAAAAGTTCTATACCTTCAAAGCTAATAAAACCATTAAAGTGAAAAGATTTTATTAAAAAACCTCGGGCTTCGTCTAAAAGTGATCTGAAAGTATCGGTCGACTTCGAAGATTAAAAGACGGAAAACTTTAAAGTGACTAAGCTATTAATTGAAACTTCTACACGTGAAAGTTTGTCATGTGTATTAACTTTTTAGATATTGCTCGCGTGACACATAACATATATGTTCCCCTTGTCAAAGAATAAATGAATAAAGAAGCGAAAATAAATGAAAGAAATACAAGTCTTTCCTCCCACTTTCATTTTATTCCCTTTGGAGTACTTTAAGCTGTGTGGTGCAAGTGCACATGCGTCAGTTAAAGATTTATGTTGGCGCGTAGATAGTACCGGTGACCCCAGAGCTGCTGGTTTCCTAGCTCAGTGAAGAAGTACCTACCGCAATAGAGCGAGGAAATGGTGCCAGCATTAAATGAGGCTTAGCAGATCAAACTTTTTAAATTTATATTAGTTTGCTATTTATCCATTTTTTATAAAATATTTAAGAATGTAAACATTATATTTCTTTAATGTTTTTACAAATAAATATTCATGTATTATAAAAATTACAAACTACATGAATACACGGCGGGTAATGTCCGCAGATACACAAGTCCACTCTACACCATAACTCTCATACTCTGTTGCAAAAGTCATCTTAGCCTATTTCTATATCACGGATACCATCAAAATCTGTCTTGCCTAAAGAAAACGCATTTTTAAATTAATGGATTAGGCAAATAGGCTTCTGAGAAATAAAGTAACTTTATAAGGGTGAAATTATTTTTGAATCGAAATCTGGAGATTTTATTCATTATTATTATACTCGTATGTACGACATCCTAGACGTCAATGTCATGAAATTTCAAATTTAAAAATTAACTTCATTAGGTGTTTCGTTGCTATCAAAGGAATTAATTGATCCCACGGGAAAGCTTGCAATTATTTTTACGGCTTATATTAAAATTAACCTACTTAAATATTATAACGATAATTGTTTCTGTCTATGTACACTTTCTAAAAATCTTCAATAAATTCGAGTACATTCATACGGGTCTTACTGGATTTCATAAGGTCTGGGGTTCATATTTTGGGTGATGCTGAAAATCTTTGCGTATTTTCTAGCAAGATATAATGCTGTTCAAGGTATTTCAATATCAAGTTGTTCCTCCGATGAGCTAGTAATCAAGTAGTAAATGTTCTTACGCGCGATAGTTCATTTGTGTCGGATATCAGTCCTAGCGGGCTTGAGAGAGAAGAGAGAGAGAGAGAGTGCGCCTGTATCTGTGCACCGAAGACTAATTCGTTGTTGTCAGTATGAATAGAAGTCACTTGCCGAAGCTGTATATGTTGTATTGTGAACGTTTTTGACATTCATAAGCATGCCCTAAGACGCATCTAAACTGAATTAACGTATTTTTATTGATTGATTGATTGATATATGCGATTAAAGTAGCAACGCAATATACAAACTGATAGTTTTATTTTTAAATATTATTCAATTAAACAAAAAAAATATGTCAGTCTAACAAGAATTGATTTTGAGTTTTCTGTTTACAGTATCATCGATATATAAAGGACGGCAACGCACTCGCGAGCCGTCTGGCATTGAGAGTGTCCATGGGCGGCGGTATCACTTAACATCAGGTGATCCTCCTGCCCATTTGCCCCAGTTGTATAAAAAAAATATACCTATATTACAATCTTAATATATATAATTACGTGTCACGTTGTTTGTCCGCTATGACTCCTAAACTACTGAACCGATATCAATCAAATTTGCACACCATGTGCAGTTTGATCTAACTTAAAAGATAGGATAGCTTACATCTCAATTTGTACCCGCAATATTATTTTATTGCAAAATATTTGTTTATTATTTCATAGTCACAATTCTAACAAGGCCGGGAGACCAACGTTTCACATAAGCTACAATTTAATGACATTACCACCAAAAAAGCATGGTGGTCCCCATGACTGGTGTTCTCCTACCGTTTCCTTTGAATAGTTTACTACTATGTACCATACCAACCCATATGGAAACCCACATAACATAATCTTTATATAAAACATGACGTAACTGGTCTGATATGTACGTATATATTATAAAGGAACTAACCATAGTTTGAGGAACTAATCTGCATAGGTCGCGAATATCATCAGGGTCAATGAACTGGAAAATACGATTTGAACCTTTTATTACATGAGTTACATGTTCATGAATCATTTTTGTTATTCGAAGGTGAGTTAAATTAAAATAGTGATTAAAATGACCATAGTGATTAATATAACTAAAATAAAATTACTTACTTGAATATTTGTTTCAACAATGACAGATTCTTTAAACACATTTTATTCATTATCTAATGTTTATTGGGTGCTATAAACTTGGGACGAAGACTAATGTATGTTTTACCATTTTCATTGATATATCAAAACCTAACTGTCTATTCATCATTTCATTTATTTACTAATGAACAAATAGCGGATGTGCATGTGTAAAACGCAATACCTAAACGACGCCAGAAATATATACGATTTGATATTTAGTTTTTATTCGTGAAAATCAGACTAGGGTAAAAACCGCCTTCACCGGGGAAGGCGTGGGCCGTGTTCGTACTTTGCTCACCCCGCTATCGTCCTGCAATTCAGGCGAGTGACCACCCCGCGACGCGGACGGCCCAAGCCGAGGTCCGAGTTTCGCAGGAAAAGCGAGTCGCAGCGAAAAGCTCATTCCGTCCAAGCTACAGTCGCTAAAGCAACCCAAGCTGAGCTGTCAATGCCCTTAAGGCAAACAGCAAGATTCCATTTCTAAAAAAAAATGTTTTTTCGTAAAAGTTTTCAGTAGTGCGCGAATATTATAAGTAGGTATTATATTTTTGATTAATTACGAACACACGATTTTTAACAAAGACCATGTGTTAGAGACTTCTACTTTACGTTAGGTTTTTGTATAATAGGGAGCGTTCAAGTATTACGTCACGCAATTTTTGGAGATTATTGATCCCCCCCCCCCCCGTGTAACGCGCCGTAACGTTTTTCTGTACCCAATAGTAAAACGTTTCGTGACCACCCAGTGACTCTTTATAGCTAAAAGTTACTATTATGTGCTGTAAAAGTACTGAAAAGTCGAAAATAATATTAACAATAACGCGTAATTCAATCCCCGCCCCGCATTGTAACGTTTTATAAAAGGACCCCCCCCCCAAATTCGTTACGTAATACTTGAACGCTCCCATACCTATTGTACTTTAGAAATTAGAGCTGTATTGACTCGAAGCTCTTAGTGCAATTCAATGCTTCATTAAACTCACTCCATCTTTGTAACTCTAGCCCAACTTTGTTCACATTTAACTTTCAATAACTTCTGTGAACATTATCCTTAAACGTTAGCTTCAACTATCCGTATAAGAAATAATTTACTTAAAGATATTACCGTATCTATAGATATTTTATAATTCTACTGGCATGTGATTATTTAATACCGAATAATTACGTGTGATGACAAAGAGATCCTTTACGATAATCGGAGGGTGGGTGGCCCAAAAAATTCAGCGCGAGGGAATGCAAAAAGTTAGCAACTTGGTACGGGTGGGGGGGGGGGTCAATCGCCAGCCCCACTTCACGACAACGCAGACCCCACGCACAAAGACGGCACCAAATTAGAAGGGCTTCTTGGTGTCTAGACCCCCCGTCCCCCCGGCAACAGATTACTATTTTTTCGAAATTTGGCAACTTCTGCAAGGGAACTTAACAGGGGGTCCAAATCGCCTTCACAGATTTTATTGATTCCCGTCCGACTGGTTTTTTAGTAAAGGGATCAATGATCTACCATGAGATGGCAAAGGCGAAAACAATGGTTCATACTTTGATTAATTAAATATATTATATTTAAAAATATTCGACTTTTGTTCCTCCCATACAAAACGCCAATTCATGTGAGAGACCTTAATATAAGGTTTAAACAAATTCAAAATAATTTACTAATTTAGGTAACGCAATGTACACTTATGAACGTCAATAAAGAAATATATATTAAATGCTAAATGCTTCTAATTTTACATTTAATGCCAGTTCTCAAATCAAGGGCGTAGAACGGACGAGAGGAACTGGCAATAAACTCTCCGCCACTCTTTTTAATCGCTAAGTTTTTTGTTTTACAAAATGTTTGTAAGGAACTGCAACCATTACACATGGTGTAATGGTTCCACATGACATCTTAAGTAATTAATAGTTAATTAATAATAATATAAATATAAAATAATATAAATATTGGACGTAACTTTTGAAATAAATCAAAAACAATTATAAATCTATAAAACGTGATACAGCTCATCTTATCGACATCAATAAGTTTTAACATAAAATAAATGTGTACGTATGCTATCAGCCTTGTTAACTGAAAAGTCAATCAGAGCGAACGATGTCACGCTTAGGTAAACGTAGAACAATGCGATACGGCGTTTTTATCTCGCTTGAAATTTTGTTATTTAAAGTAATAATGTTTTACACGGATTATCTCTATTGAGAATTGAGATACAGGAGATAAACATGGCACAAATGCCTGTCTAGACTATCTATTACAACACTTATTCTACGATGGGACGAACTTAAGCAAATGGAGAACCGTTGGTTCTGCATTGTACAACCTCATCTGACGCAAAAACCTCCAAATTTTGATTTAAGTCCGGAAACCGAATCTGAAAGGGTTACGTAAAAATAATAGCCCAACCCATACGACACCAGGCAACCCCTTTGCCTTTATGTGTCTTGGCCAAAAGCTTTCATCTGTTAAATTGATGATTTTTATTTTTAAGCAAGTAGTTGTGAGCGTTGATTGTTTTAGTAAGAATACAACTATTATTATTTCTTAAATTAGGTGTTATAAAGATGCTATGTGTCAATCTCCACTACCACACTGCCTGCGTCTCATTAATATAACAAAAAATCTGCAGTAACTTAGGTCAAAAAGTTATTATGCGACAACTAGACTGGTAGGAAAAAACGTATTCACATTTAATTAAAAAAAAACACTTCGTTCTAATTTAAGTTTCATTTGAATTAATATGACACGAAATAAACAGTACAAAGTTATAGGCTTTAGATAAGCTTCAAACCTCAGCTTATCATGCGAAAGAAAAGTTTATTAATACAAAACAACAGCGTCCTACATCTAAAAATACCTTCACAGCATAAATTAAACTTGACCGAAATATATAAGCCTCATAGAGCAACGAGTGCCGTTTCTTGTAACCATGACAGGATGTATATATCGTGGTTCTACTTTCTTTATTATATACGTAATGACCTTTGTACTGTATTGATAAAACAATGGTGAATTAAGCTTTACAAAAGCTTTATCACATTCTTTCCATTATAAGGTTATATTATGGTTTCAAAGGTCAATTAATATTCGATCAATTAATATGTGACGACTCATTGGTCTAGTGGTGTCTGCGAATCCATGGGTCCCGGGTTCGATCCCCGGCTGAGACGAACATCGATGTGATGAGCATTTGGTGTTGTGCTTAGGTCTTGGGTGTTTAAATATGTATTTATATGTCTATCTATCTATAATATGTATGTTTATCCCTTGCCTAGTACCCATAACACAAGCTTCACCAGCTTAGCATGGGACTAGGTCAATTGGTGTGAATTGTAAAAAAAAAAAATGTTCAAGTCAATCATCATACAAGTTGTATGGCACGACATGTCGGGACAGTTTAATAAATTTTAAGAGAATAATCCATAAATGTATTCATTTTATAATGTAAATTGCATTTGTTCACTAATTGTACTAGTGTGATAACTAGGTTTGAACGCAAGATCCAATGGTTTATAGTTGAATGTCTAACAATTCTAAACAGTTTTTAACCTTAATGAAAGAACGATAAAAATATTAAGTCTATAAGTATTGTGTAAAAGTAATAATCCAAATGGAAAATTCACAATGCTATCTATCCTTCTTTGGATAAATAAATCAGTGGCGCTGCAACCTCTTTAGGTCGTGGCCTCAGATTTCTGACTCTGTTTCATGATCATTTTTAAATCTAATACGCAAGTAGGTGTTCAGCCTCCAGTCATACACGCCGTCGACTTTTTGGGTCTAAGACATGTCGGGTTCCTCACGATGTTTTCCTTCACCGTTCGAGCAAATGTTAAATGTACAAATAGAAAGTCCATTGGTGCACAGCCGGGGATCGAACCTACGCCCTCAGGTGCGAGTGTCGCGAGTGCTCTTTTTGGATAAATAAATTTATCAATAATTTTATCATAACCAAGATAAAAAACGTTTTCGTCACGTAACGTTAATTCTGTGTTGAAGGGATAAAAATTAATCTAGATAAAGAATTTTTCGAATAAGATTTATATTTTTTATTTAGAATATTTCATTTGTTCTTTTAATAAGTTGGAGTTTATTTAACGTTAAAATATCCACATAATATATTATTGCTTTTTTCTACATGTATGTGTCTTTACTTAGACATCATGGTACGTTACGATGTAGCCTAACTTAAGACAAAAAAGTACTTCAAGTCTAATAGACCAGGGTAGAAGCCTTTAAAAAAATAATTTTGACGGGTGAATTTTCGATTGAAAATTAGGGTGCTTTTTCGATATTAATTCAAAATAAGGTGAAAAAATCATTATTTCAAATCAAATAAATTACAGCGTATTAAAGACATAAAAAGGTAAGTTTTCACCATATTTCGTGGGAAAAAAATAAATTTTGTAAAAGATAAAAATTAAAAACCAAAAACTTGGTTTTTTGAATTTTTCACATAAATTTTGAGATTATGTGAAAAATGTGTATATACAAAAGTTTTAGATTTTTTTATTACCTACAACTTTGCCATTTGACTTTTTTCCGTAGAATTTTTTGCGAGAAATCGAGATAAACCGTTTTTTTACCCTTAAATCATTTTTCACTAAGGACTAGTACTTTAGACTACATTAGTTCGTTAATTAAAATAGTATTGTCCTTTTCAGCCTTCTCACTAGGCCCGTGGTGTCAAGAAGTTGAATAGCCTCGACATGAAGATTTAAGATTACATAAAGTAAATTAATAATATTATCTTATCGATAGGAAACCATAAGTAAAAATTATTGTACTTTATAAATAAATATAATTACAGCTCTTTGTAAGCTATGTGTAGTCGCTTAACAATTGGCTGCTTATACCACATTTAGGCAGTCCATACTATGCATTTAATACTTCTGGCTGGTTTATCAGCACTAGTGAGCGTCACAATCTGCTCTTTACTTTTTTAATGGCAGCGAGAGTGACCTATTTACATAATCAAGCTGCTCACAACCCTGTCCGATAGGGCAGAGTGTAAATGTAACAAAAGATAATTATTAATATTTCCTATGATAATAAATAAATAAAAGCCTCTATTGCTTTAATTACTCATACATAGAAATGTGAAAAACTAAAAAAATACACTAAAAATAAAAAATAAATAGTAATAATTAATCGGCAAGCCGATTGACTGTTATACAGCTTGTCCTTGGACATAGGCCTCCTCTAAGGGCTTCCACTCATCTCTGTTTTTAGCTTCACGTAGCCACTTAGGGCCAGCTACTCTTCGCACATCATCTTCCCATCTTTTTATTAGTCTTCCTTGTTTTCTTTTGTCATAGCGATTAAGCCATTCCGTCACTTTCTTTATCCATTTATCTTTATCTTCTCTCATAATGTGTCCTGTCCATTTCCATTTCAATATTTTACTAGAAGTAACAGACTCTTAACTTTGTCATGTCCTTAATTTCTTCTAGTTTTATTCTATCTTTCAATTTCAGACCTAGAACACAATATTTTTCTATCTACTTTTAAATCATATGTAATGTGTACTGATGTCACAAAAATAAAATAGTTATTTGACATTTTAAGCAGGAGACGCCCACTTATAATCATAGCCTTGTAGACGTCTACGAGCGTAGCTTCATTCGTAGCAATGTATAGTAAGAATTTTAATATCATTCAGAATTGGTGCACCTTTTCCCTCTTCAACGAACTATTTATAGCTTAAATTCTTATGAGAACGGCAAAAGGGAAGTCATTAAGAATTTTTATTGTTTGAACGCTTGTAAATTGTTTTCCCACTGAAGAATATCTTTCTATGAGCAAAAGTTCTACGTAATACGCGTCTGGAGAGGTATTTGCTAAGTTTTTCTTGTTTTGATTTTATGCGCTTCTTAATTCAAATTATTTTAGTATTTTATTGTTTGATGGAACCCAAATAGGACGAGAACACATATTAACGTATGATGCACTGATTATTCTGATGAGTGCCTTGTGTGAATTCCAACTTACCACGAAACCAATCCATAGGACGAAGCAGTTGTACTTAATACATCTTTAAAGCTGTAGTCTTCTGATTGCTTATAAATTTGCAGTTACAAGTAATAAGAGGCATCAGTATCATGATGATATAACAATTGCAATCAATAAAATTATTTTAAACTAGCTTCTACTCGCGACTTCGTCTGTGTAGAGTTGATTTACGTATGTGTTCTTTCTACAAAATGTGCAGTTAGGTAATCAACAAACTTTTTTGTATTTTCTATTATATTTTTAACGAAAATGGCTTACATATAAAATATACATATATGCTGTCATGCATATTTTTGTAAACTATTTAGGAGATATAATATAGTGTGTGGAAATGAAATCCGTTAGGAGATATGGAGGAAACGACGATATTCGTGTAACGAGGAATTTTCGCCGACTTGCCTACAACTAAATACTTTGGCCAAATTATACAATATCATTAAAATTTTTAGAATCTATATTATATTTATTGTATGATTTATATACATAAATATAGCCGTTTATACTATTAGTGGGAGGATTAATGCTGAGATCGAATTAAAAAGCTTCGGAATATTAAGCTTTTAAGTTAAAAAACATTCCGGCTGGATGCAATCTCAACAAATATCATATAGAAATATGTATATGAAAACTTGAAACCCAACCGGGCCAGAAAGGCATTTGCAACATTAATATGTTTTCTTTAGATACTAGTTAGCCTTCTAAGCTCACCTCCATTTCTCGACAGAAGATATCTAAAAATGCATAAATGCCGTCGCTTTTAAATCGCAATAGGGAAGAATCACAAAGAAAAAGCTCCGCTAACCCACCATATGTTACACTGTAATTTTTTAGTAGGTTATGCATAGTTATCTTTTCGGCTGCATAACACATTTTTTTCGTTAAAAAAGGGCACCAGTCTATAAAGAAAATTACTATATAACAATAAACATTGTTTAAATTAAATTAATAAGCACGGATATTGAATCTCAATCTCAAGTTCGAAAAACTTGAACAATATCCGTAGCGCCTTATATTTCCTGAGAGTTCAAGTATTTTTGTAATAATGTCCTGGAGTATCTATTTTCTTAGAGTATCATTCTACTTTTAAAGAGCAGTTAAACACAGACTAACACACTCTAATTAGATTTTCTCGGCGCCCGAGCACTTTGCAATCACAATATTGACAATTTCCCTGGTATTGCTATTTACACACTACGTATCTATATATAGACCATTAATAATAAAAGCCTATTAATCGAAGTATAAAGCATATACAATAATATGTCCGCTTGCCAAGTGGCAACCCCACTCCATTCGCTTTTATTGGCCAAAAAATACCCATTACGTTTGTATACATAATCTAGTCCCATTGCTTACGTGGTCATCCTCTACTACGCTTGCCATCACGTGGATACTTTATTGGAGTATAAATCTAGCTAAATTAATTTAAAAATTTTTTTCATTCATACTCTTTCTTCCAACGACCACTATTCTCCTGGTCTCCAAGTTTTTGCATTTATCAGCCTTTATTATTCCGTACTCCTTTCCATTGTGTGTTAGCATGTTATAAGTTTGTTATTCTCAGATTCTGTCCCCACATTTGACATCAATAAGTTGGGAGAAGTAGTCTGTAAGAATTCAACAATTTTGATTTAGTTAAAGATGAAGAAATCGGCTAGTAGCTCGGGTTCAATAACCTTCGAATTCAGTTCTCGTCTGTAAGACTTCAAAATCTGCAGTTACATTATTCGATTGTTCTTTTAGCAAATTCTACATCCGATTTATTTCCTTGAACAAACTTGTTAATTACGTAGTTGTTACATATAATGTGAAGCAGATATCTCCACATTATACGTAACAACGTAAAGTAAAGAGAGTGTGAGTGATAAAAGGTTATTACTCAAAAATTGCAATGTATCAACATTTTAGATTGCTTCAGGTATAACGCATGCATAATTATAACAAAAGGCTTTATGAAGAAGCTTTCCCTTTTAAAGCGTAATATTATTCATAGTATTCTAATGCGGTATCTCATATATGAAAGAAATGTAAAATACTTCGGGAGTATACTTTAATCGATATAATTATAGTTTTATTTGAGGCTGTTTGTATCATGCTGATAGTTTTTAACGGGTTATGGTATGTTTATATACAGTATACAACTAAATTGAACACCAATTACAGAGGGAACAGCTTTATGGTTAGGGCGGCGGGTAATTTTAAAAATGTAACTGTTGACCTGTTCGCCTCAAGTGTGGTGTCGGCAAAGAGAGATCTGACCTCTGAGTTCCTCAGTGGAATAAATAGTGTATCATAACTTTTATAAGTGTGTAAGTTAAATAACAACAAATTTTTAGTTAGTTTATTGCATTCTTTGACATAAATACTCGAAGATTGTTGGATTAAAATGATTTTATTGTTAAAAATCCAGTTAAATATTAAGTACTTAATTATATGTAAGTATTTGTTTAGTGGCGTTAAAAGCACTTTATGGTTAGTAAGTAAGTGAGTTATAAGCTGTTAATCTCTCTCAATAAATAAAATAAAAAGAAGTATATTTGGTAGGTACGACTGTCCTGTAAGTGTTTTAGAGTAACGCTGATAGTTGAGCGCCTATCAGCGTTTAAAAAAATTGGCTCCAGCCTTGCGATTCTGTAACTCACTTTTCGAACTCACACAGCGGTTTTCGCATCGGCGGTCGCTCTCAAATCAGTCGTGAAGCTGTCATTTTATGATTTGGCATTCTGATAAACAATAAACTACAAGCTCCCACCTTTTCAGAATGCCAAATCATAAAATGACAGCTTCACGACTGATTTGAGAGCGACCGCCGATGCGAAAACCGCTGTGTGCGCAGGGCCGAAATCGATTTATACTAAATTTTTAAACAAATGATTACTAAAAACTAAATAAGGAAAAGACAAAATTTTCGAGAGATGAGATTTTTGTAACTTTTTTAATTACGATAAAGATAATGCCAGAGTATTTAATAAGTTTGTTAGGAGTACAAAAATACCTTTCTTTGTCCAAATAATGTATTTTATTTCTGAGTTGAAGTTTCGCGTATTCGATCAACTTCGGTCAACCTCACCTGCTCCGGAATAATTAGCCACTAATTCTTCATATATATTTTTTAATTCAAACAATTCTCACTAGATTTATGTTTGGTTTTTCGGATTTTAAAACTTTACTATGCTACAAAGATGTTAAAAATTTATAAAGGATCCTGGTTCTAAAACTTTTCTATCCATTGTCACATGCAACATATCTTATATTTTTAGGAAGTAATGATTAATTATCTGCCTTGACATGCTGGTCTTCTCACATTCTACGCCGTACAAATAACTGTTGTATGTGCTTAATTAAAATGGATATCCATGAATAAATTGCAAGGTTTCGATAAAAATTTTATGCTGACATACTCTCAATGTGAATTTGGCATATTAAGAATGTATCTACTTTATTATTTGTTTATCGGTTGCAACGGCTATCTTACTGAGCTCTAATAGTCTTGATTTTCCAGGAATGAGGATGGTTGATAAAGATTATATAATATAGCGTGTGTGATCTGACACCTGTACCCTCTCCAGCAAAAATGGCCAGTCTCAATAGAAATTAACCGTTTCTGTAGAACGTTATTTGTAATATATGTGTTAATTAATTGAGGTTTAAAAACAATAAAACTATTATAAAACAAACGTATTTAATCATGCTACTTTTTTACACAGTAGGTACATCACAATTAACATGGACACTTTAGAAAGCATGATAATAAATTGTGTGCGAAAATATAATATTTTAATAGAACCTAGTGTCTAGTGTGTCTTTTGTGGACAGTTGTGTGTTTAGTCCTGGCTAATTATGCCAGCCTCGCTCCTTCCAGAAGCTCAATAGAAGGCACTTTGCAGGCTTTACGGAGTGACCTCTCCACTCCAAGGATATCTGTTCGTTGGGAAGCCACAGCTACGCATTCCAGGACTACGTGGATTCCTCTGCGATAAAACGACCTCTGTACAAGGGACTGTCTGTCGCGTGAAGAACAAAATGACGAGACGTTGGAGACTAATAGAACCTATTAAACACTTAACGTGGTGACATATTTTCGAGATGTATATCAATTAAAATTTCGTTGGAACAATAACTATTACAGACACATTACATCATACAATTTGTAATTTAGAAAGATTACCTAATATGAATACTTGTACAAAAGTATTACAATAATGTTCAATGTTCAAACGTAGTGTTTAACATAAAGAGAAATCGGCGAAGCAGCTAAAATATTTTCGAATAACTTTACAAAAATATTACGAATATGTACCATCGGAAGAGCGTCACCATTGAATAAGCGTTGTATAACTTGTCGTCCTTTACTATTGACTGAAATACTTCATGTGAATTATTATTGTATTTCATGCAAATGGTAAATAAAGTTCTTGGTTTGATTTCTGGCACATTGCTTCGAGGATTCAAGGATTTTATTAATTAAATATTTCTACCACATATCCCTGTCGGTACAAAATAAGGAATATTATTCTCAAGTATAAAAAAGAATGTTAAAATATTTATAAAATCACAATGCTATCTTTACAATTTACATACAAATTACTTGAAGTAAGCCATTCGAGTTTTTATGTTTCGTGTATTTTACACGTCATCGCCTCTAGCTCTTTGTAAATTGCTTCAATGATGTCTCACTGCATAAAATACGTATATTATCACCTCTCTTTTGGGGAGAAACGGGTCGCATTTTACTTTAAATGTATACGTTCTTTACCTAAAGTTAAAGAACTATATATGAAAAAATTATATACAATCGACTAGAATCAGAAGTGATTTTTTAAGCGTCTGATTTATTTATTTATTTATAAATATTAAAACATGTATTCCTAAAACAAACAACAAACAAAAACAGAGAAAGCGTAAAAAGTTACTTACAACTAATTAAGAGCCTTATAAATAAAATTACGGTCAATTAATTCCTAACAGTCATAGCTATGCTTTAGACCTGATAATTATATACCTATAAATTCGTGTATCTCAAAAATTACCAAACCAATTTAGAAACTTGCCCTGGTCCCACAGAAGATAACTAATTTAATCAAAATATCGACTAATTCCAAGTAATTTATGGATAAACCTACAAACATACGATTTCATATGCTTGAAATCCTAAATATATTATCATCATACAACATATAAAACTAACCAGTAACAGTAACTAACCAGTTAATTAGCTCTTGTTTCAAAATTAATTATTAAAACAGAATGCTTTAGATTAAAGTATACACAGTAATATTAGATTACTGTTTTCATTAATAAATAAATACGGATTAACTAATTTTCAATAACACCGATCCGGAACGATTTCCTGAGAAATGTCAAACATTTATAATCAAAGACTAGTGTTAATTGTTTTTTCTGCAATGTATCTGTTTCGAGTATAAAGATATCGACTTTCATTTGATTCAGCTGTAAGTGGCCAACACAATATTCTTCAAGGAAGTTGTAGCCTTTGACACGCGATCCGACACCGGAAGACGTTGCAATAAACAGGTCTTAGGTTCTATATAAATTTATAATATTTTTAAATAATTAGTAAATGGTTTTGAGTCTGTGGCATAGTCTAAACTTTATACTGGTTGTATAGCAATGTCGATTCATAATATATCAAACTTCTGTTTCTATTAATACCCTCCCGAATACTTACTCACATACACTCACTCTCTCACACACACTCACTCTCTCACACACACACACTCACTCACTCAGACACACACACATGCACCCATACAACTCTATTTCTGTTCTAGATTAGATATTGTTTAGTTCAACATGTTCTGTGTATCTAGTTGACTGTTTTGATTAGTTTTTTGTCCCTTTTTAGAAACTTTAAGTTTTGTTGCCTACTCATATATGCTCGTGAACGGGTGCTGCTTGTGGTGACTGGTCGTACTTGAATTCGTGTATGCAGTGATGTTGGTTATTTCGACTATTTGTTTGCGTGTTGTTCCCACAAGAACATAAGTGCGTGCTCCTATTTGACCATGCCTTCTGCTGATAGAGGACAAATCTTTGTTTTTAATTTATGTTATTATTATTAATTACTTAAAATGTCACATGGGACATGGTGTAACGGTTGCAGCTCCTTACAAACATTTTATAAAACAAAAAAATGGCGATTAAAAATAGTGGCGGAGAGTTTATTGCCAGTTCTTCTCTCCCGTTCTACGCCCTTGATTTGAGAACTGGCAGTTAATGTAAAATTAGAAGCATTAATATGTATTTCTTTACTGACAAGTCATAAGTGTACATTATGTTACCTATGTGATTAAATAATTTTTTTTTATGAACTTTTTTGTTATGACTCAGTATCTATAACTTTGCTGTGGAATGGAATCCTGGTTATCCATATCACAGGTTCTTTCCTAGCTTGGAAACCAGTCTCCCAATATCTTCTTAATAATTGTAATTGTATTGTTTGTTTCAAATGTTATATGGGAGAAAATAATAAAGAATTATTAATATTATTATTAAACAATTATTGATCAACTAACAATTATTTTTGAAGTTATACTTCATTAGGCGCGTTATGAAAAATTGATGAGAGTGAAATTTTACGATGCGCGCGCACCTGAGACACAAAGTTGTCAGAGTGATTATAGCGTGCGCGAGCGAGATGGGAATAAGACAATCTACAAGTAAAAAGAAACAGAATATGCGTGAAGTTAGCAGCTTTGCCAAGAATTTTGAATGACCATAATGACATTTACCTT
This sequence comes from Pieris macdunnoughi, assembly GCA_905332375.1. Classification (NCBI taxonomy): domain Eukaryota; kingdom Metazoa; phylum Arthropoda; class Insecta; order Lepidoptera; family Pieridae; genus Pieris; species Pieris macdunnoughi. The sequence goes on from CAJOBZ010000061.1 coordinate 5,590,900, forward strand.
TTAAACAAATAAAGGAGTTTTTATTATTTTTTCAAAGAAATTTAGCAACGCTTTTTCACAAAGACCTATTGTTACTTAGTTAAAAGGTTATGTAACATGCCAAGTTATTAAATTGAATGAATAATATAATAAAATAATAAATCATAATAATAATTGTTATTAATATTAATTAATAATTGAATAATATACTAAATATTAAATATTATTAAATTGTTTACGTTAAATATTAATTATTAATTAATTATATTTAAAAAAATAAAGAAAGCCAAAGAAGTATAACTTCTTACGCGCGTTCATAAGTACACGCACCCTTTTTTTAATATTCATGACGCATGCTTATAATATATACAGAATTTTGGTTTTCTATTTTTAACAAGTGGCCATATATTCTATAGACATTGAAGCCAATGTAAACTAGGTGATAATAGGCTTCTATGACGAAATATAAAGATATTAAATTCTCTCCTATTTTAAACCAACATTCGTGTATTTTCAGCCTTAACAAGTGCTTACGAAAACACTGAAGTCAAAATTGAGTTTTCAAGTGGACAAGACAGGAAAATCGAATAAAGCGTAAGAAATGGTTATCATTTATGAATTAATGTGATTTTTCCGTTTTATAACAATAGGCGACTATATTTTTATACATAATAGGCACAGGGGCACCTGATGTTAAGTGCCCAATGCCCATAGACACTAACATTTCCAGAGAGCTCGCAAGTGCGTTGCAAGCCATTTAAGAATTGGGACGCAAATTTAATTATATGGATTTCTTTGTAATAATCATCCTTAAAGGTGGGAACTGACCAACGTTACGAGGTGTAATGTAATATGTAATGTAATCTTACACAGCGAGCATTCGTGCAGTCAGTACGTCGTGTTACGGGGAAACCAGCGAGCAACGAGCCGCTCGTTGCTCGCTTTGAGTGCTCCACCCGGCTGTCGGTTTTTGGCGAATCCTTTGACTGTTACGCGGTTCAGTAATTACGCGTCGCACGTTGCGAGTCATCATGATTATGATTTTCTATAAATTGTGTCTTTTTATTTAAAGTACTTTTGGTCCAATTAAATTCAACAGTTCTTCAAAATCGAGACCTGCGTACAAAGTTTTTATACTGTCCAGTAATCATTTGGTTTTTAATATTGCAATCAATAACAAACCACCTTTTTTAAATAAGTTTTATGTCCAGTAAAATTTTTTCTTCTTCTTAATTTGGATGAAACAATAATTAAATAGAATGAAAGATATCAACATTATCACTATCACATCTCGTGAACACTGGCGGCGAAAGTGGAGCACAGAGTTTTGACGAGCATGTGACGCTGATTTTAGAACACAGCGTAACATGCTCGATGCGTAACACGCTCGATGCGAATGCTACATTACACCTCGTAGCTTTGGTCAGTTCCCACCTTAACGGATTTCAAATCCACATGGTCGTGTCATTTTGTCTTTTATATCCATTACTAATATAAAATTCTATCCCATCTGTCAAAAACATTTAATGTATAACATGACACATTTAAACTCATTAGATTAAGCAATGTTTAAAAACACGCAAAATTTTGGTTCAAATATGTATTTTTTTAATACATATTTTGACTGCTGTGAATCACTCAAAATGTTAAGTGATGTAATTTTTTTTTGTAACAGGAGGTGAACGGGCAGAAGTGAGAAGGCTAATCTGATGTTAAGTGATACCATGGACACTCACATTGCAAGAAGGTTTGCAAATGCGTTGCCGGTCTTTAAAGAATTGGTACGCTCTTTTGATGTGTAATAACGCATTTATGTCTAAAATTATTTAATTTAAATTTAGTCCACCGGCCGTGTGTATGTATGAGTGCGATAAAAACTACTGAACTTATTTTTGTACGGTTAACCACCAATATGATTGAGAAAGATAGCTAGATAAGCTCATTGTGGTTTCGTGTACATTGACTGAATTTTTATATTATTAAAGCTATTGTAAATCTTTTTTATTTATTTTATATGACAAACGAAACTTTGCTGGCTTTTAATAGAGAGTATGCTCTTTTTTCTAAAGTTTGGTGGACATCAAATCTCTAGAGAGCTGTAGACTTCCAGCCAGCCAGTGCGGATGAAACCTGGAATTATTGTCAAAATATAGGAAAGATACGTAGCCGCGGACGGAAAATTCAACTCATTTTGACCGAGCTATTTTTAATAAGGACTCTTAACAAATTGACAATACGCCTACATGTTGCATCTCGAATGGAAGCAAACAAAGACACGTATTGTATCCTCACAATAGCTTCCATTACTGTGCTTAGTTCGAGCTGCAGCTTCATATCCATGTGACATCTTTACAAAAACAATGGACCAATGTACTATTTTCATCTTCCCATTGTCTCTTCAAGGTTAAATGTATATGTCATAAGTACAAAAGCGTTTTACGTCAGTAAATCTAACCGCTTTTCATCCATGTTTCTTGTTATGTTATTATTTTATCGAAAAAGAACATTAAAAAAAGGAATTACCTAGGATTACCTGTTCCGTGGACTTGTCTCTATCTTCAAGGAGGTAAAAAATATCACCATTCCAAGAAAACACTTTTTTACCGGATTGAAGTTATGTATTATTATAAATTTACAATTATTTTACATAATTTTAAATTTTTCCGACGTTTCCTTCAATCCGGTAAAAAAGTGTTTTCTTTAAATGTGTAAAAGTTATGTCAATAAAAGACAATACTATATCACCATTCCGTCAACAAAAGGGCAATTGATAGATAGTAATTAATAATAATAATAAAAGCCTTTGCTGTAATTACTTATACTGTACATACGAATGAGAAATACTAGAAAATAAAAAAAATAAAAAATAAATACTAATAATTAATGGGCGAGCTGGTTTGATTTCTATTATACAGCTTGTCCTTGGACATAGCCCTCCTCTAAGGGCTTCCACTCTTCTCTGTTTCTAGCTTTACGTAGCCACATAGGGCCATGGATAATAATAATTGTATATAAATAAAAATGAATCGCAAAATATATTGTTAAGCGCAAAACTCGAAGACTTCCTAATGCGAGTAATTTTTATTTATTCATTCCTAAAAAAGCCTAAGAAACATCCCATATTAAGGCAAAACGAAATCCCCGGGGGCACCTAGTTATAAATATAACAACTTACATATCAGACTCTAACGATATGGCCAAACATTTATTTATTTGCAGAAATACATACATTATCCTTACCGACTATCCCAATACGATAATGTAAAGAAAATATAAAATAAACTAAAATAAAGCAATGTAATAACTAACTAAAATATATTATTAAATGAGACCCTTTAGGCAAGGTTCCAAAGATACTGGCAGCGGTTCCCCTTTGAATAGCTAGACTAATTCTTTGTCCGTGGTAGCTGCCACCTCTTCGGTCGCCTGTGATGTAGACTAACCTTTTTGCTATTTCCTTAAAAAGCCTTGTAACGCTGGGACCCCACGGACCAAGGGTCTCGACACCGAATGGGAAAAAATCATATTCGGAGCCTAGACCCCTGTATTTGCATGCTTTAGTTTTTTCAGCCGCTTCACAAGCCGCACCGGCTCTGTAGTTGGTTCCATGTAGATGGGAAGGAGCTAGTGTGTCTGAACAGGTTGCATCCCATACCAGCACCCGGCCCATCTTCCATGGAATCAAACTCATACCATCCGGTCTCTTGCAATTCCAGTAGACTTGGCACGTTGTTAGTGCCAAGGGACCGGCGTATGATATCGTTAAGTGCGGAATGTCTCGAGAAGCGGCCTGCACTAATAAAAAAAGCATAAATAAAATAAAAAAATAATATAAATCATATAATATTAAAAACATAATATCGCTACTGTGAATTCAGTCTTCATACAAATATTTCGATAGTGTCGGAGACAGCATTCAGTAGGCGCAACGTCTTTGTAATTAGGGATCAGTAGTCAAGGCAAACAACCTTGGCCTTTGCCGTCACACCCCTAAGTACAATGAGAAATTTGGAGTACATTTGGTTTGCACACCACCCCTCGCAAGGCTTTCCGTATATAGTAAACCAACTCTATGTCCCGTCTGAGTTCCAATTTATTGGTGGATCCTTGCCATTTATGCTTGCAAATGTATCGTAATTCCATTATGTGATCTATGATCTGTAATCTGTAAAAGTAGGTAATATAAACTGGCTGAATTCTGGCATGGCACTAAAACTAAACACTTTTTTTCGTTTGAAACATTAATAATATTAAACCAAAATATTCGACTATTTTATCGGATTGAGATTGTCGGACTTATTCCAATTACTGCAGATACAAAACCTAACCTAGCCGATAACTCAGAATTCTTTAAATACAAAAAAAAACAATTGTAACTTCGTATGAAGAATCTTATCTTGTATTAAACACACTGTTAAACTATTTTATTTAACTGCACATTCGTTCAATTACTATGTCTGACATAAAACTAAGGTGTTCAAATGACAAATGTTTTCATATTGGCACATAGATCACGTGTAAGCGTCTGCTTTAAAACGCTTTTCGTTTTACAAATGTAAATAAATTTTTCATTAGAAAGAATTGAACCAGCAAAATTTTATAGCTTTTGCTTCTATGAGCTTCTATTGCTATGAGCCATCCCCTTGCTTCTATTTATTTATTAATAGTTTCTAAGTCAATTGGCCACGTGAATGCGAAACCGACCGTCGGCTAAATTTAAGTTAACTAAGCAACGTTGGCCCAGTGGTTAATCACATTAACCAATACTTTTAATTCGCAACAGGTTCACAATCCTCAACATAAAAAAACAATAATAATTTAAAGTCTTGCGTCATCTTGGCTGTAGAAAAATGTTTGTATTGGACTACTGCCTTCATAGTTCGTGTCTATAGAACCATTCTTACGAACTCAAAAACGGGATATATTTATGGTATATGCGGAAAACTACCACAATACCATTAATAACGTTTTTATGGGTCCGAGGTGAGCAAGACTAATTACCTATTCTCACTCATCTGCACATTTTTTACTATGCTATTAATAAAGTACAGGATTTTTTACGCAATGAAAGGCCAGTAAAGATTATAAATTTGACTATTATTTTAAATCAAAGGCACGTACTTAAAGATAGAAAAACAAGTGAAAACCATATTTGCAATGCGAGTTTTTGGTGAATATTATGAATATTGAAATGTATTGCAAAATAATCTTTATTGCTTATAATCCTCGTGAATAATGTTGGTAGTTTTCTGAAGGCTAGATAGACGTTTTACACCAGCAATACATACAATCATGCGCATATTACGTTATGAAGTACCGTAATCTTTCTAGTAGTCAAGTCAAGATAAAAATCTGAATGTCCATCAAAGTTGATACAGACATATTCAATGAAATCAAACGACTACGCGCGATCGTGTTCACGTGTGTGGACTATTTTTTTTTAATTTTAGTAACAAATATAACCTATATTTTTCGGATGTTTAGTGGTTTTCACTTTAAACTTTACAAACGATATACTCCGAATACTGAGAATATTAAAGAATTACTATACACACGATTGATTATTAAAGTCGAATAATGGGATTGGTCGACAATAGTTTAAATAAATTATTATTAGATGTTCCAAGTCACAAAATAGGTTAAAAATACTGTTAATATTTAGATATTTACTTAATAACTAAACTATTATAGTATTTTTTTTATAGAACAGGGGGCAAACGGGCAGGAGGCTCACCTGATGGTTAGTGATACCACCCGCCCATGGACACTGAATGCCAGAGGATTGAGATTTTTTTTATTCTAACTTTTATAAGGATATAAGTTTTATATCCAACTAATAATAGGAATACTTGGCGTTGACATATCGAACGACGTTCAGTTTCGCGGTCACTTGGAGGGCTAAATTAGCCTCAATTAACATCAGGTGAGCCTCCTGCCCGAGCCTGCTGCAATAAGAATTATTGACAAATTAATTTGTCTCTATTCAGCTACCACAACCTATATTTTTGTGTCTGTTTCATTGATCTGTTGTCTTCAGGACATCAGCCTTCTGTGCCTTAGACACGTTCCACGTTCAGTTTTGAGGCATGTCGATTTTCTCACGATGTTTATCTTTACCGTACGAGCGAGCGTTAATTGCATAGACTGAAAGCAAAATTCATTGCACGGCGGCTTTAACGTACCTCAGAGTTGAGATTCGCAAGTACCCCTTAACATTTCTTTTTATCTATAGAATCTCTCTGTCTAATTCAACAATTACAATTATACGGCAGGCTTTTTAAGGTAAGAAAGCTCCCAAGTATTGCTACTTCCTAGTAATAAGTTCTACCGTTTCTTTAACAACCGACAAATAAAATATTAATATTATTAACGTTGTGGTCTCTGGCAGAATGACCAGCGCTGGTGAGCCAGGGCCAGTTACAACCACAACACACACACATTACACACTTAAAATATACCTCGTTCCTTAAAAAAATTGTTTTGTTATTTTTCTTTCTTTTTATGATTATTATTATTTTGTGTTTCTGTGTGTGTGTTTCGTCTATGTCTAATGGACATTCCTAGAACGTCTAAAGACTAGAGAAGTACATGAATAAAGTAATTTTATTTTTTCGCTTAGTACGTAGAAAGTAGCAATAAATATATTGAACACATATCTCATGATTTCCGATAGCAAATGCAACCAATTTAGTTTTGTATGATTTATTTATTTACAGCTTATGTATCGGCAAATTTTAACTAAAAATATTATAAAACTATTATACAACTAAGTTATAAAATTAACAGAAAACCTTTGCTTTCTATCCATTAATCTTTTGTAAGTACAATTGAAAATCATAGTATGTTATTACGCTTCACAAATTGGCCATTCTCCGGCGAAGAGTCAAGAAAACTATTAAGCTTTTGTGATGTCACAGGGTTACCATTTCTCTTCTCAGAACATTGTACTTGATCGGACAATATCAGTGAAATTTATTATTTATTGCTAAAATCTCACATACATTTGTAGTAGCGTGTTTGCCGAGCTTTTAAAATATATAAGAAAACAATCTGTTGGTAAAATAAATGTTTAATTATAGTTGTTTGTTACATTGTTCCACAGGGCATATTATCCAAATCCTTCTTTAGATATTACAATAAGGAGTTTCTTCGTTTAGATTGTCGGAAGATTTTTGTCTTTTGAGTCACACAGGAAATGTTTTTTAATGTTGAATATTCTACAAATCAAAGTAAACAAGCTATTTTTATAGGATTAACAACTGTAAGATATGCGATCAAACCTATCGTGCGATTCTAATCCGTTAGGCGCTTCGGTAATTGGAAATCAAATGTCCAATCGGATCGGTAGTGGTTATTCTGATTAATGGTTCAAAAGGACCCTGGCTATAACTTCCAGCGAATAATTTATCATCTGAATATTTATGTTTTTATGACTGATAAGTCATAATTAATTTATGATTTATTTTTAAATTTGATTTTACAACCACCTTGCAACAAAAAAACTTAACGATTCAAAATGTCTTTATAATTTACTTGAGGCCCTATCCCAGCGCGAATTGCTGTGTCAGTGTCTCGGGTTGGACTACGGTACGCAGTGGAGAGCTGTAGCACTGAGGCGCGACGGCCCGTAATAACAATTAGTTATGTAAAACATTACATTATGTAATTTTAACAATTTTTTTTCTGAAATGGATTACTTGGCTTTCAATAAAATATATCGTGTAAATTTCAAAATCATGTTCTATATACATTTTCGTCATATAATGAATTCAAAGTGTCAAAAATTGGCTATGTTTGGATTTTTTTTCTATCGAGCGAAGTGATTTAATCTTGTATCGATCTTTCAAAATGGATACATAAACTACTCAACTCCACCATATATTTTTTCCTTTCGCCCTACTTCAAGAAACGATGACGAAAAATGTAAAGAAACAATGTACCTTTATGGAGTTAGCGACCAGATAGGTTCATAAACGTGAGTAGGTGATCAAACTTCTGTGCCAGACACCGTTGTCGATATCCATGTTCAATGTCATAAAAAAATATATTAGAATAATGATCTATTTTAAATAATAGAACTCTTAGATATCCTATAAAAATAAAAATAGTTAAAAAAGGATAGGATTTTCCTCAGATACAGCGAGCCATCTGTGGCGAGACTACAGATAGTTAGTAGTAAGTTAGTTGCATTCCACTAAATTAGGTCTAAGGAAAACATTGTATACTTAAAAGATCTAAGCGTATATACGATGAGAAGCCATAGTTTTCCGCGTAGGGTCACTCATCACATAGGGGTATGAGATATACTTAACAATATATTACCTTCTACAAGTATATACAAAATAATGTCGGTCGCATTGCTTTGGAGGAGGGCGATCACAAATTATGTGACAAGACACGAATCGCATTTATGGAAATATGTTTTATAAAAACTTATAATGTGCACATAACCGTATCTTTAACTACTTATTGTTGTTGCATAAAAATATGTTTGACCAAATGATCAATTCATTTAACATTCAACTTTATATTGTAAAGAACCAGAAAGAGAAGTCAAATATCCAATAATTGCTTCTGTTAACTTAATTTTTGAGAACGAAAACATATGATATACCTGAAAATATATCGTTAATAAGTATTAATAATTAGAATTTGTCTGAAATATAAATTTATCTGTTTGACATTTTTGACTTAAAACATTCTGGAGAAAGCTCTAAATCTATTGGACTTGTTTTTAGACTTTAACGACGCAACCTTAGCCACATAATTGCCAGCCACTTCTGACTTTTGCACATGCAACCTTCACCAATACATTGCTTTATTCACGATAAATTAAAAATACCTAATATAACTAAGCGCAGTCAAAATCGCAAATAAACATGCAGGCAGAAAATTGTTCATGATCAGGTATTTTGGGAAAACACTGAATAGCAACTATTTTACGTAATCTTCAATTGATAAATCGTATAATCAGTGGAAATACCAAGATTAAATATTAACATTTATATTAATGCAATTTCAATTGTAAAAAAGAACGTGTATTCTATTAAAGGATGAGTATTAATTGGGTGCCTGCATCTTTATTGCGATTTTGACTGCGCTTAGTTATATAATAGTACGACAATTCAGTGTCTGACATTTTTATAAACAAATTTCTGAAAGTATTCACGAAAATGATATTCATTTTACAGGCATGCGTGCGACATTGAATCATTGCTCGTAGCTTTAAGGATTTTTACGAATGAGGAAATGTTTTTAACTAGATTTTTTTAAAACCTGATCGTTTGTTGTTAAAACTCATTATGCTCTGCCATAATGCATATATTTGTGTCTATTTAATTTTACTAAATTAAGCACTAGGTACTTTAGTGGGTTTAATTGACTGCCAAACCCAACAAATCATTCCTTTGTTACTAGGCTAGGTTCTTTAGCATCCGCACATAAGTATGGCTTATCTATATTAAGATTGGCCACCAATCAATGTTAATACCTCCACTGAATGAACAGCGACGCTGATAATCAGTACTATGACGCCATACCTGAATTGGGCGAGCGAAGTGTTTCCGATCGCTGAGTATATGAAACAAAAGATGTGTCTATCCTCCGACAGATGTCTGCTATAACCGGAAGATTTAAATAATAAAAAATAATCAACAACATTGATTAGTGCTACAACCTTTTTTGGTCCGTTTCATAATCATTTGTCAATCTAATAGGTAATGAAGTGATCAGCCTCTTGTGCCTGACACACTTCAACTTTTTGGGTCTAAGGAAAGCCGGTTTCCTCACGATGTTTTCCTTCACCGTTCGACTGGATGTTAAATGCGCACATAGAAAATAAGTCCATTACTGCACAGCCGGGGATCGAACGTCCTCAGGGTTGAGAGTCACACGCTGAAGCCACTAAGCCAACACGGCTCATCAAATATCAGGAAGATTTAAATACAATATAGTAAATGCCTATAGCCTGATTTAATACAATAAAACTTTATTGAACAATTTATAAGCGCAATGGAATTTAATAGATAAAAAGCTGCCGTTAAATCTAATTGCATTCAAATAAATAGTTGAATGTGTAGTCATCAATTACGACACAAGTGGGAGGCATTTAATCGTTTTGTTTTTAAACACTTCATAGACTAAATGTGCAGAACTGATATAATTTTTCAAAGATCGGCGCTCTGTTACCGTTCTGTAAGACGCTCATACCAATAAGCTGTGCACAAAGTATTATAAAAGTCATTAATTTTGGTGTTGAACAATCACAATCGGAAACTAGAATCGACTTTTTTAGTTATCTCACCCGGAGCATTTTCACTGGCTCGTCGATAATGTTTATAATAAATAAATATTGCGTGCATTATTTCAGACTGTGTTCATTTTTTAAAGGGACTTATTGGACCATTTTACGTAAAAACAGTACAATTATTAACGCCGTTATTTTAAAACGTAACTAAAAACTACCAACTGACCCCTTATAAATATAAAACGAAATCGTTACTAATTAATTTTTAGCCAGGTCTGGATTTAGAAGTCTGGAGGCCTCAGGACAACAAAGTAGTGAAGGCAAAATAATTTTTGAAATGAAATTAAAAAAAACTATCAGTCCAGTTTTTCAATCAATAAAATTTACTGTGAAAACCAAGTAGATTCCTTAAGTATTTAACAAACATATAAAAATATATCAAGAGAGAAGTTGATTACTAGTGTTTACTAGTTTCGTTTAGTTTCGTCGTAGTTTAGTATTTAAAATATTTTTACCGTAGTCTCTATTATTCCCTCTTCTGTGGAGGCCCCGAGGGTGTAGCCCCTGTTGCCGTTCTTTAAATCCTTAAAGTTTAAATAATTAAAGCTTGATGAGTTTGTGAATAAGGTTCGTCATACAGAAAAACGTATCTGCTTATTTATTCTATGCTCTGATAATGTAGTAAATAAAAGCAGTAGGTATTCACAGCCCCCACTAGTAGAGCGTGAGCCTCACGTGATTTGCTCTGATGAACTAATAGCTCTATAAATAGATATTACTTTTTTCACTAACGCATTTCGAAATTGTTTTACAGATATAATAATAATAAAGCCCGAGCCATTTCCAATCATGACAAAAAAAAGGATAATATACAGCTTAGTTTTTTTTATATTTTATACACTATGTTATCGTATATATCCTATATCTTAGCTACCTTCAGTACCGTCGATCGGAACCCCTTCACGGGTAAAGGCCTCCTCCAACTTTTTCCAACTGACTGTGACTGCTACCGCTTCTATTTCTTCTATCCACCTTTTTTGATATCTTCAGATAAGGGAAATATAAAGCCTCTAAAATACGCCGATGTAATATGCTCCTTTAGCTAAAACTTCGCTTTATTAAAAAAAAACTTTTAAGCTTTTGTTACTTTACTTTGCCGTTAAGTCTATTATTAGAATGATGACATACAGTTTTCGTTTAAAATAGAGTTGTCAAGCCAAAATAGTTTCGTATAACTTAATTAGGAAATGAGAATGTTAACAATAGAACCTCCTGGAAAAGGTTCTGCAGTTTTACATAATCTTGTGTATTGGCTGAGGTCAGAATTTTTGTCGATGTGCGTCACGGTGTAGTCTCTTTTGGGTCACCACGTCCTTTCTATTGTGTCCAAGCATAGGAGATGTTATTTTACACTAACTGCCCCCGCGAACTTCGTTTCGTCTTAATATGATTTTTTATGTAACCTGTACCTGTGTACTTAATAAAACTATTTTTTTAAAATATTTTTCTCTATAAAAAACCCTGAATGGACCAGTTGTCTTCGTGCGATTAATTTTTATTTATACATGTAGATAAATAACTTACAAAAATATGTTTTTGGCCTACCATGTCTTCATAACGGAACTAAAACTAACTCTGCACAATATGTAGGATACATGGAATTGAGGAAAAGATTTCTTTAGTTCCGTTACCGTTAATGTGAGAAGAGAGTGTTTAAATGTTTTCTTCACACTATAGTTACCTGGAATAGTATTTTTTTATCGCTCATAAAGTCGTTTATTAAAACCTAAACATAACAATCAAATTTACAGTATTTTCAAGTTTCTTAACCTACATTGTAATAATAAAAAGGAAATTAAAACATATTCAAAAAGTTTTCGCCCATGTGACAGTGTACCTTTAATGCTGGCAGCATTTCCTCGCTGTACTTACTTATTCGTTGAGCCAGGAAAGCACCAGTTCTGGGGCCACCGGTACGTTCTACTGACGCCAACTTAAATCTTTAATTAGCGCCTGTGCACTTGAACCCTACGGCCCAAGATTCCTACTCCAAAGGGTATAAAATCGATGTTGGAGGATATACTTGGATATTTGAGCTGTTTGTTATTTTCCGCCTGCTCTGCGACCGCCCCAGCTTATCCCAATTTAGCATCCCATCCATAGATTCTGTGTCAAATATCAACCCCTGGCTTAACCACTCTGCCAACAAGTTTTATTAACATAAGGTTCAAACATTTTATGAACGGTGTATGATCAAATTAGTTTGTTTAGTGCGAAATAATTACGAAGTAAAACTTGGCTTTTCCATTTCTTTGATTGGGAAATTGGTGGGATTCCTCTATTTCGTAATAAGCCATAGTAGTTTACAGTTTATCGAAACTAAGCCGTTAGGTATATATAATACTTAGAAATGCCTGCGTGAAATAATAAAATCCGAATTCTATTTAGGTACTTTACATAAAATCAGTGGTGCTACAACCTTTTTAGGTCTGGGCCTCAGATTTCTGAATCTGTTTAATAATTATTTGTCAATCCAATAGGCAAGTAGGTAGGATCAGCCTCCTGTGCCTGACACACGGCATCGGCTTTTTGGGTTGCCGGTTTCCTTACGATGTTTTCGTTAACCGTTAGAGCGAACGTTAAATAGCCGAGAAATTTTTGCAATGAGTGGGTGATATTACTCAGACTTAGAGGCGTTCCACATACGTTCTGGCCAACAAAAAGTTTCGATACCTAACATACTATTTAATATTATACTTACCCTAGCAACACCTGATTTTGTTATCAATAAAAACAAGTTTTATTTAAAAAAAAGGTTTGACTTTATAAAAAAAGGGGTGCGCGATTCACACACGATAGAAGTGAAACTCAAAGAGGAGAGACCGATATATATTTTCCTTTCACTAGGTTTAAAACTCCGGGGGCTACGGGGGGTCAAAATTTATTTTTGGCCTAGGAGCACCGTTTCCGAGATATTTCAACTAAAGCAAAAAACGTCACTTGAAGTGGAAAGTGGAAACACGCACAAAACCAGAATAAACCAGTTACGCTGTCCGCAGGGCCACGTGCAGTCCGGCGCAGTCGCTGGTACTGTTAGAACATAAAGCACACATTCATTCAAAAATTATAATTATTACGTTAATTGTTAAATTTTGTATTTGTTGATTGTTGTTATTGTTTGTTATTATTGTTATAATATTTGTTGAAGTGTTTAATTTGTGTGTAAGTGTTGCAACTTTATATTGTTAATTAAAAATGGCCCAGTGTTAAAACATGGTCGAGGCAAGCCTTTGACTTCTCAAACTAAAGAAGTTTGTATGTTGTACAAATATTTCGAAAATGAGTGTAATAACAACCCGAGCAGTATTATGACTCCCACTCAATTAGTTGCTAAATCAACGGGAATTTCAATAGCACCGTCAGAAAGGTAGTACAGAAAGCAAATGTCGACCTTCAGACAGGAAGTAACATTTAAACCCTAAAAAGAAACCGAACGTAAACCACAATAGTAACGATAACTTTGACAGCAAGTTATCAGAAGAACAATTCATGACTTCCACACACAAATAAAGAAACCCACTTTGAAAACTTTGCACGCAAAAAAAAGAAGAACGATAAAAGGTGTCAGCACGTACGAAAACACGTCATGTCATTAGGTTTAATTGGAAGCAACAGAGATAACCGGAAACTTCTTATGGAAAAACACGAAATTAGATACTTGCGAATTAATTATTTGATGAAAATTGCTGAATATCGTGAACAACGCCGACCAATTGTTTACACCGACGAAACAATATACATACACACAACCCCTCGAAATCTTGGTCAGATGGAAGCACCAGGTTGAAGCAACATATACGAAAGGCAACCGCTAACATTGTTCATGCCGGTGGTATGGATGGCTTTATACCAAATGCATTGCTTATGTTTAAAGCCAACCAAAAAAGGGAGATTACCACGACAATATGAACTATGACAACTATTCAAGGTGGATTCAAACTCAATTAATACCCAACTTACAACCAAATAGGTTGTTGTTGTTGACAACGCACCATACATAACTCAATACAAAACCTGCACCGAATAGTAATTCTAGAAAACAGCAAATGATTGACTGGCTGACATTGCGAAACATTGAGCACACCACGTTGCTTAAGCCTCAATTATATGAACTGATTCTGCAAAACAAGGCGAGATTGTAGGTACAAGATAGACGAAATATTACGACAGCACGGTCATACGTGCTGCGTTACCACCATACCACCGGAGTTTAACCTATAGAAAATATATGGGGGATAGTGAAAACAAGTCGCAAAAAGAAGCGCAATGAATATGAAGGTTATAATGTCATTAGCTGAAGAAAAATGAACGCCATAACTGTAGAGGAATGGAGAAAAGTTTCGCAGCTATTGAGGAGGAAAACAAATACAGGGTAGGACGCAGCTTAGACACAATACAGAACGAACAAATTAATTTAAATAACACTGATGAAAGCGAGGATGGGGATGAGTGATATGCCTGGGGTTGATGAATTATTAGAATAAAACATTATGGCCGGAGAACACCTAATTATACACGTCTTCACTGAAGTGAAACCGGCACACGCTTGTAATATTTGGAACTGGTTATCTGCCTCATACAGTTCCATAGATTACAATGCAGTGGATACACATTTTCACGTCCGTATTAGTACGTAGGGTATGCGAGACGTACGCATTTGGTGTGCTCCAGCCACAAACGTATATTACCTTTAAAAAAATAAAAACTAAAAATAAATTGTTTTTTTTATTTGTCATAATATACAAGAAAATTTTCCAAGAATTTACCTGTAAATGCGCACATAGAAAGAAACTCCATTGGTGCATAGCCTGGGATCGAATATTTAACAAGCTGATGACATTGAATTATAATTAACTTTGAATACAAGATCCCTCATCCTCATTACCATTATATATAGTTGACCATTATTGTTCATACCTTAAAACTGATTTAATAGCAAACTCTAATATTGCTTTGATAATGGAAAACAGAGAGGAAGTGTATATCTTATCCAACGATCTAAAAGATTATGCACATGCTGTAAATTTGTAATATTTAGATTTAGTTCGTGTGTGACTAAATCTTGAATTCAATGTTATAGAAACAATATAGCGATATTGTTTCTATGCTCACACATGCAAAATCTCTCGTAATCCAAAGAAGTTTTGCTGACGTGGCACGCTTGTGGTGCGTGATTTACATTATCATTTATATACTGATTTTCATAAACAAATTGTTAAAAATTATTAAAGAAAGGAATTATTGGGTATTTTTGAGCTCATAAGCGTTTTTTGTCTGTATAACTAATATTTATTCTTATTATATATAAGTTTATATAATATTTATTATTATTATCTACATCTTATATTATTATTATTATCTACAAAAAACAGAGGCTTCAGCGTGCGACTCTCAAACCTGTAGGATTGAACCCCCTGCTAATGTGTCAAATTATCACGGAACAAATACAGAAATCTGAGGCCCATACTTAAAATATTGTAGCGCCACTGTTTTTTTATGTTACTGAGGGATAATGTATCATTATAATGGAGAATTATTCAAAAGCTTATGCTAAAAAATACTAGGTGGTTATCACATTTCTCTAATTTTTTAAGCCATCAGTTTAGGCAAGATCAGCCTTCTGCCGTGCCTGACACATACCGTTGATTTTTGTCTTCGACAACGAGCGGTCGAGCGAGTGGTTCATGCACGCATAGAAAAGTCTTACAGAACTTTTTAAAAGCATAAATATCAATACTCTTTCGTAACTATATTTTTAGTACGCATAACTTGGTGTACGTTTATTAGAAATCATTGCCAGAATATGACGTGTGTATTGTGTAAAATTTCTTAATCCTCTGTAACTTTGCCATTAGTTTTTCAAACGTTTCAATATTTTCCATACCAATCTTTTAAGCATACTAAGTTATTATTAGGTATTTTTTTTTATTTTAAATTATATAATCTGGCTTTTAAAAGAATCTCAAATTACGTAAGAGCATTCATTACTGATAAGTGAATGTCAACTGACATTTTATCAAGAAAATCTTTAAAATTGCAAATCCATTGATGTTCAATATCCATCTAGATAAGTAACGCATAAGATTTACATTTGATTGAAGTATTCTAGAACGATTAATTAATAGAATAATTTAAATTTAATTTCATAAAACTTTGTATACATTGTAACTGTAGGGAACCTTTCAAAGGATTAATCGGGGAATTCTTCAATTCATAAACACCAATACAATAAAGTTTTGCATCTCAAGCACATAAAATATCTATACAATTTTTCTAGTGTGCTACTTTCGAGCTTCCGTTTAATTTTAAATAGGCTTTTATACTAAAGTTTTCTATACTAAAATGTATTGTAACTGTGTTGTTTAACTAATCCTCGTTACAACAGTTTCTTGAAATAAATACATAGTCGGAAATTGAACCATTATGGAAATTATTGGAATCCATTATTATTGGTTACACACGTATATTTTTTGTAGTAAAGGCAGAGTAGATCGCCTTTACTTTATTTTCTCATAGTTTTGTTAGTGTTTGTGTGCCCTCGGAATAAGCCTAAAACAAATGATTCCGAAAAGATGAGTGAATTGTAATGTATAAAGAATTTTGTTCATTTTTAAGATCTAGGGTATGAAAGTAATAAGGTTCAGACAATCTCTAATAAAAACAAGCAGTTTTCCTCAATATATACTTAGATTAATTAAAAATCCTTACGTCTTATTCATAACAATTATATTATAAAGTATGTTAATAAAATCACCTTATGAAGTACAAGGACAAGTGGATTACCATGGTATATTGCTATTTATTGGTCAGACAGATTGTTAGGGTGCGTGATAATGTAAAAGTAAAATTGCAACTAAAAGACGACGCAAATACTTCGAACAAATCTAGTACGTACTAAAGAAGGGACAGGTAAAAAGTACTTATAACCGACAGAACGTGGTAAATGTCGTGAAAGTGGATAAAGCGAGAGAGCTATTAGGAATTAGAATACTTTAATAAACGTATCACTGTATTTTTATACTTTAGAAATAAAATAAAATATATATTGTGGAATATAAGATACAAGTATCACTAATTCCACGTCATTCAATTTGAATCGGTAGACATCCCTACTCATCAGCAAAGAATATAGAGGATGTAGGCCGAGAGAAAAAGCCGGCGTAAAAAACTCTCTTTCAAAATAGTAAATCATCATACAACATAATTATGGCAAACAACACTTATTTTAAAACAAATGCCGTAGAAGTTGCCTGTCTAGCACTAGTCCCAAGCCCTTTTATCAACTAGATAATCGTTAACTTTATAGAAAGCCTTTTTAGACAGCTTTTCTTTAATACATTTCTTAAATTTATTTAAAGATAGAAATAAAAGAGCCTCTAGGATTTCATTTAAGAAAAGTATCCCCTTTCCCAAAAAAGAATGACTAACTTTAGATATTGTACGGGGAAATTGCAGCCTGCGTTTGTTCCGAGTATTAACATTATAAGTATGTTTCTAATAAACTTATCACTATTTTTGTATACATACATAATATTTTCATAAATAGGTATATTGTGAGGGAAAGGTAAACTTATAAAATTTCCTTTAATTTAGTTAGTGATCTTACCGCACTAATTGCAATCATTGATATGCATAAAGTAAATTCCTTGTTACTTTGCGAATAAAACAATATAATAAACGCACAATCGAATTACCAATGTGGACGTTCCCTACTTCATAGATATATTTGATCGACAGTATCATTTGCTTCTCTTAACCCTGGCTGATATCAATGCGTTAAGATATTGCTCGTTCGATAAAATTCAGGTGATCTGAACACATCTATTATTTTAGTCATCGATCATTTCCAAGACTGATCGCAGTCACCATGAGCAGTAAGTAATTCTTTTATTAAGCTTTTACGGTATTAGAAAAATATTTACGTAATTCATTAAAACTAAACCAGTCTTTGATGAAAATGAATGTGATTAAAATGGTGGAATTACACAGATGTATTTTTTATAAATACTACTATAATGTTTTTGAAAGAACTAGGGCGGAGTCTTTTAAAGATATTTTATTTGTAAAAACGAAACTTTATGTTAATATTTTTTGAAAATACACCTGGTTATAGTCGGAAATATAGGCTGTACTGAAAAAGTATAGTAAGATATCTTCTTATAAAAACATTATTACAGTTTTGTTGTTCTCCAATACACTAGCAATTTCTCTCTAATATAAAAATAACTAGTCTACAGGAAACCATCTTTCTCAAAATTATTATTAAGGGTTCGTACAGAAATATGGAAACGTCGACACAAAATTCTATTACATATCTAATAATCAACAAAATAATTTAAAAACATCACGAGATATAATCAATGTGAATAAATGATTTTAATATACTTTAATCCATCTTAATAACACCCAAATCTGAATATTACAATTATTAACTTTGAAACTTGTGACATGTGATAATTGCGTAATTATTCATTCATAAGTTAGCTATTTAACAGTTCACGCAATTCCGTTGCTGAATATAATACGCAATCAAACTGCGTTCTATATTTCGAACAAAAGCCTAAAACACAATTAAATATTCGGTATGTCATTTATTGGATTAGTGTTGGAACGTTCGTATATACTTTCGCGCTATTATGTTTCTTTGATCATTTATTATTATATTATTAATCATACCATTATGGGTTTTTTTCATAAATTGATTACATTACTGAACTAAAGATTACATTGAAGTAGTTTTAATCTCTTTAATTGTTACATTAAATATATAATTATCTACGTCGTTGAACTTTTTTGTTGTAAAGCAAAACTTAATACATAGGTACATATTATATTCTTTTATTTGTTTTTGTTAAGTACGACATTTTTAATATCTCTATACGGAAAATAACGCAGTTGGTTTAATATAAATTCTATGATTGGAAAACTCAATACTGGTCTGATGAGATAATAATCAGCAAAAAGCGTTAATTCTTTAAAACTAGTCTAATTTAAGAAAAAATACGCATATTTTGTGTCATTAAAGGTTACGATATATTATGATAAGATTCCGAGAAGCAACAATTCAATATCTCTACATTATACAGATAAGTGATTATTTTCAAGTATTTCGTTGTGAAACAATATATCTACTTTACTTACATGACGGCATTATTTATGCATTTCATTAAATCATACAACAACATACATTCTCTACCACAGAAGGCTAATTTAACATATGTTTAAAAGGACAAGAGGAGTAAAGATAAGGGGGAGAAATAATGCAGTGTATAACATGTAAAAAACAACTAAAAAACTTTTGAAGTATATTATATACTTTAGTGACACAGAAAATTTTAATACAGTTCTTTAAATTGCAAGTTCCAACTATAGGTAGTCTCAAGTCCGGATTGTGATCTCATAATGCAGTTATTCTATAAATTGTATAACTTGAATTTTTATAACTATTTTATTAATTTTCCAGCTGCCATTAGGTTAGTTTGCTTCGCAACGGCGTTGCTCAGTGTTTCCAGCTTCTCAATACCATTGAGACAGGACCCAGAGACCCTGTGCATCGGCCAGCAGAATTTCTTGAGAATCGCAAATGTCGAAAGCTGTACTTTCTACTACCAATGCTACTCCGGCCAGTCGTACTCGATGCAGTGTCCGTTCGGTTCATGGTTCAACGAACAAGAACAGGTCAGTATTTGCTGATATTAAGTGAAAAAAAGTAGACTAGCTAAGCTAGATTAAAACATAATATTTACTTGCAGATATGTGACGAGTCTGAGGCACCAGAAGGTTGTGTGGTAGAAACAGAACCTACTCCAGAACCGGAACCAGAGGTAACTCCTGAACCAGAGGAAGAAGTTGAACAAGAACCAGAAGAACCAGAACCAGAAGAAGAACAAGAACCAGAACCAGAAGAAGAACAAGAACCAGAAGAATCAGAACCAGAAGAAGAACAAGAACCAGAACCAGAAGAAGAACAAGAACCAGAAGAAGAACAAGAACCAGAAGAAGAACAAGTGCCAGAAGAGGAACAAGAACCAGAAGAGGAACAAGAGCCAGAAGATGAACAAGAACCAGAAGACGAACCTGTCACAGAACGAGAGCCCGAGGAGGAGCCAGAACAAGACCAAGAAGAGGAAGAAGAACAAGCACCAGAAGACGAGAATGAACCAGAAGTAGAAAACCCAGAAGAGGACTCTGAAGTAGAACAAGAGTCCGAGTCTAATCAGGAGCCGGAAGAGAATGATGTAGACGACTCAGAACGACGATTTAAAACAAGGAAAACAAGGCAAGTAGACTCGGAAGACGATGGTGATGATGGGGAAGTTGACGCTGAGGAAGAGGATGATGATGATGCAAATAATGACGAGGACGATGAATCCGCACAAAAGTTCAAAATAAGAAAATTAAAGCAATTAGAAGATGATGATGAAAACTCTCCTATAGATGAAAATGAAGACGACGACAATGAAGAAGACGAGAACGTAGATGATCAGTCAGATGATGATGAAAATGACGATGAGGATTCTGACGAATCTGTACGAAAATTTAAAACAAGAAAACTGAAACAGTTAGAAACTGATGATGAGGAATTGGAGCAGTCAGATGACGATGAAAATGAAGAATCGGAGAACAATATGGAAAGAGGTAGAGAACACAACCACAACCATGGTCAACACCATGAACATAATCATGAACACGATCATGAACACAATCATGAACACAATCATGAACACGATCATGAACACAATCATGGACACGATCATGAACACAATCATGGTCATCACGATCATAATCACGACGAGTCCGAGGGATCGGGCAGTGAAGAAAGCGAGGAACTAGTGGATGTTATTCCACAAGGAATCCCCCTTCAGGAGGACGTTGAAAAAGATGATGAAACTGATACACGAAGATTGAAGCGGTCTTTCCAAGTGATTGACAGTGAGGAATTAGAAGAATCTATTGAACAAGATGTTGCTGCTCAAAACATCTTCTATAGATGGCTCGGCGCTATTAACTAGATGTTTTTTTTCAAAAGCATATTGAGTGCTATCTAAAACGTAGTGTTGAATAAGTTAGTTATAGTATCACTTTGTGCAATTTTGTAAATATGACGTGTGTACAATAAATTATTATGCGTTACTGTTTAATTACGATTGGCTTTTAATTCATGGAATTTATCACATTAATGGGTTTCCTTATTTTTCCAATATTACGTCATCTTGATCTTTATAATTACTGTTAGACGCTTAGGTCAATATACCTTATATAGAAACGTTTAGTGAAAGCTAAATGAAAAAAAAGAAATCTTGTTCCATTATAACATGTGATTTGTAATACTTACTCTTTCTTATTTGAAGTCAACTATTCGTGTATCA
Source organism: Pieris macdunnoughi (assembly GCA_905332375.1). NCBI lineage: Eukaryota > Metazoa > Arthropoda > Insecta > Lepidoptera > Pieridae > Pieris > Pieris macdunnoughi. The sequence goes on from CAJOBZ010000061.1 coordinate 5,612,554, forward strand.
GAGTCCAGAGATCAGCAAAATCCATATGTGATGTATCATAAGAACCCATTAAGATTCTTCTTCGTATAAAGGCGTTTAATAATAAAAAAATCGCATTAAATTTTAGCATTTATTACAATGATGATTCTGGGGAAGAACAAAAATTTAGATCAAGAAAACTAAAGCAATTAGAAACCGAAGAGGCTGAGGAAGATGATGAAGATTACGTCATTGATGACTTGGTAGATGATCTGAAGAAGAAGCAATTAGATTCTGCCGATCAGGACGAGGAAGATGATTTGAATAATGAAGAAGGCAAAGAATCCAAAAAACTGAAACAGTTAGAGGTAGAAGAAGGAGACGAGCAGTCTAATGAAGATGAAGAGACGGATGATTCTAATGATGATGAGGAACCCATTAAGATTCTTCTTCGTATAAAGGCGTTTAATAATAAAAAAAATCGCATTAAATTTTAGCATTTATTACATTATTATACAAAATAAATCTCAATACAATAATAAGTAACACAACCAAAGCAAATTAAACCTTTTGAGAAATACATTGTCACAGTGCTGGCCGTAAATGCATTCGATAATTAATAAGTACGTTAACAGAATCTCTACAGTGAATTTGACGAAGTATTTTTTTAGTTTATTTTTTTGGTTCAATTATATGAAATATTGGTTTGCCGCGAGCCACCAAACACACTAAGATTTGTCATACGTTTTACTTTGCCAAACTCACAGTGGACAGTTAAAAATGGATCATATTCGTCGGCGTTCACCGCTCGGATACAAAATGGAAAGTTAGTACTAAATTATAAAAATAAATATTTCTCGCTAAACTTGCAAGCGGGCCTAAAGACAAATCAATCGAAATATTCGATTGTAAAGAACTGTCGCAGGGCATTTTGTGTCAGTACTATGTCTACGTTGGTGATATCAAGTCTATGAATTACAAACTTCAACAAATGGTCCACCTAAGGCATTGTAAAGGGTAGCTAATAATTAGATATGTGATGTATTGAATATGTACTGAAAGTTAGAACATCCGCGAAAGTTTTAGTAAAGTAGACGAAAAATTTTAAGAATCGAAAGGCAGGACTATTGTGGTTAATATAAAATTGTTTTAATTGAAATTGGAAAATAAATGTTATTGTTGTTATTTCTGCAAATATTCTAACCTCACAGCATTAAAAAACTACATCTAAGCGTATAATAAGTGTTTGTTTTCATACATACCACACCCTACGAACATTACACAATTTTTGAATAGTCCAAAAAACATTCAAAAACATGGTAATTTACAAAAAATATCACTTTTATTTGTCATATCCATACAAAACGCCGAAAACATCTAAAAAACTAAATATAATACAAAAATTATACGACTGCATTAAAATATATCGGAAACTGAGGAACATTAAAAATAAAAAATCTAATTATATACAAAATAATTGTATGGATGCGACAAACACTCAACAATTCCGTTGCAAATCCTCAAATGCGCTCGCGCCGGTTAAAATACATTTATATCACTTGAACGAATACATAGTTACATTCGGTTAGTAAAAAACGACGCTAAAATTCTTAACCGTTGCTATAAAATTTAAAGCGTGCTTAAGATTAATTGTATCAAATCCCGAGTATAAAAAGTACGAAATAGCTGCTTGTATAAAAGTATGTCGTAACGCGGTAAAACTATCCGAGTGGGTCAAAACAGACCCAGGTCTTTCTTCATGTTCGTCTGCTTCCACGCGGGGAGCGATGCGAACTCTTCTTTGGTCATTCCGAAAGCCTCCTATTGATAAATAATATATAAAATTACAATTTGTTCAGACGCTTTTATAACAAGATATATTTGTTTATTAATAAAAACGAATTCTGTCAATACTCTGATTTTTTATTCCGTAGAATTCTGACATTTCATAAGTGTGTCACACTGTCAGAATTCTACGGAATTAAAAATCAGAGTATAAGTGCACTTTGTTAACTATTCTTTCGTCACTTTCTGTCAAATCGTGTTTAATTTGTGATGAAAGAAGACAGAGTGTTTTAGTTAACGGTTCAATTAGACTGTGTTCGTTTATAAAAGGGGGATTATATTTTCGTTGCATATTAAGGAACTTTTACACACTTTTTAAACGTTCTGAGACAATACGACCTTTTTCATAAAATATTATAGTATTTTTACAAGAAGATAAAATCTACATAAATTTAATGGACAGCTTCACGAACATAATTTTTTTTAAATAGTTTTGAAAGTTAGATAACTTACCACTTGACATAACCGTGATTTTAACTCTATATACAAAACTCACCATGAAGTGTGGGGACGAAAGATGCCTTTCCAAATGGTGGGGGTCTACTAGATCCGGAAGTGGGCGTCGCTGTAGTGCGGCTAGCGGAAGTACGCAGGTACTGGCCGTCACCCGAGATAACTCCACACTTGCACTCACAGCCTCGCCTGCCTTGTACCCGCGCTATAACCCGTGCGTTATCATACAGTGCACTTATTTACAATAATATTCCTTTACTTATAAACGCCTTTTAGCGACGAGCCCATATGGTTAATAGGAAGGCAGTCACGTGACTTTACCGAGAGGTTTAAGTTTATAAGTAAAGGAGGTATCTTAATATTAAATAGCATTATAAATACTGGAGCCCAAAGAGACCAAAACCATGATACGGTGCGTTTAACTTCAAAGATTTAGCAATAATCATAAGAGAAAAAAGATATAGGTTTTTTAAGAATGAAAAGTTTCGCTTGATAGTGATTGGCCTGCGATTGACCAATCTCTGTTAAGGGACGCTATCTTTGCTGTTAAAAAGTATAGCCAGAGGGTTTAAGAAAAATTTAAAAGCAGTATTGTTTTACGTTTAATAGTAATCTTAAAAAATATATTTACCGAAATCAACAAATAAATTCACTTAATTTTAATAATTTCACTTATGATGCCTTAAAACAAGCATTAAATATGATCCATTGTTTAAATATACAATTTAATTAACGACTCTGAAATCGTATATCACTATAATAATTTCCGTAGCTGAAATCCTTCAACTAGCCCACAACTAAAACTACCCTCAACCATATAGATTTTAAACTACCCTCATCCGATAAAAACTTACCGCTATGTTAGCATCAGCGGCTTCATCGTGCTCCTCCCAGGTGTCGAAAAGCGCTGTAAAGGTATCAGGTTCGAGTCCCGCGATGACAACTTGGACGTCGGGTCTAGTCCGTCGGGAGACAGTCCAGTAGGCATCAGCTGTTCTAAGCGCGGCCGCTCTAAGCGACATCCAACGCCCTGCGAATGCTCCTACGCCTATAATGATGCGAATAATAGTTAAAAGAGAATCTTGTTTAAATAACTTTTAAATATGTTATTAAATACGCGAAGTCTTTTACGTCTGTTTCATCTAAGTTACATTTTTTTAATGAATTAACCTTGAATAAAATTTCACTTAAAAAATCGTAGTAGCAATGTTTAGCTGAGATATATATAGTGGCTACTTGGAAGAGATCGCTCGCAAGCGCTAAGGACGCCAGTTGCTCCTTTAAATTTAATGATTTCAATGCAACAGTTAATAATATAAATAAATAATTAACATATATAAGAAAGTAAATATTATAATATAGAAGTAATAATTTTAATGATAAGTTCTGCAATTACATTGCTACAATGAATACTAGTACAATTAAGTCTACAATTGGTACTTCAAAAATAACTTTATAAAATTTCGTTGAAATATAATATTATGTCTTACCATTATTTCTCTCGACCTCGATGTCTCCGTCTTCCCCTCGCGGCCACCACCCTTGCCACACCCAGACGGACTTGCCGTCGTCCAACAAGAATAAAGCTGGAATATTTAGAAATATAATATAAAAATAATAAATAATATAATATAATATAATATAATATAATATAATATAATATAATATAATATAATATAATATAATATAATATAATATAATATAATATAATATAATATAATATAATATAATATAATATAATATAATATAATATAATATAATATAATATAATATAATATAATATAATATAATATAATATAATATAATATAATATAATATAAATTAAAAGGTAGTGCTTTATATACATTTATTAACTTGGCGTAATTTAAGTAAATTATTTGGTTCAAAAATGTTATTCAGTGTTTTGTCAGCTTAATAAGATTTAATTAACATAGTAATTTTAATACAGATTCGACTATCTAAAAAAAATTCAATAAACGAAACACGTAATTGTGATAAAAGATCTAACAGGTATTTTAGTAGTTTTAAAGATATATATTCGTTCCTATGTTTATTAATTTTGTTATCATTTGAAGAATATTACTTTAAAAAAACTAACGCATGTTCATTGTAAAGAAAATAGCTTACCAGGTTGTGAAGCAGAGTACAATTCCCTCTGTTCAAACGGGAAAGAGGTGAGCAGGCTTTCATGACGTAAGGGAGACAGAACTTCGTTGGCCTCAAATTGTCCACTCAAATCCGTGAAATGGAACAACCTTGGAGTGACATCACCGCCTGCCTCCTTACCCGCACTTAACACCGAGTTATAATACTGTTTGTTGGCAACACCGAGAGCTTCCAACACCTCCTTCGGTTCCTCTCCTTCCTTGATCTCCAAGATCTTGGCACTTTGATCCCCAAAGAGGCTTTTGGAATTCCGCGAAACCAATTTATTCGCTAAATCAACAGCCACCTGCTTTGTATGCTTCAAGCTTCTCGAGCCGTGCCAAATGTAAACACACGACTTTTGCGTGTCGACTAACACTAGCGATCCCCGGCTTCTCAACTGCCGAACCGAACAGGGCACTTGGAGCAAATACGCTTCGTTGGTGACATTTCCTCTGGTGACGTACAGGCGGTATCTACTTTTGTCCGTGTCCCGTTTCCCCTGGTGTACCACCAGGTTTCCTTGGAAGAGGTTCAAGAACGCTGGCGGTTCGGTTCCCTGGGCAACTCGCACTTGCGGACCTTTTCCTTTGTCTAATTCGACGGTAAGAAGAGCAGCAGCGCCCTTTTCGTTCGATGACGCGTCTTTTCCCTGCCAGCAGAAGTAGGCGCATCGGTCTCGGCCAGTTAGATTGTGTTTCGACGGTTTTCCATTCAATTCTCGGCCGGAAACAGTGATCTGATAGTCCCATTTGATGATGTAAGAGTCGCCAGAGTAAAACTCAGCCACGTCGGCCTCGTTTTCGACGGTTTGGTAGTCGTACTCCTGTATGAGCCATTTGCAAACGGCCTGCGTTTTTATTTCGTAATGCCGCATCGACTCTTTGTCGTAGTAATGTGTTCCGCGACCGATGTGAGATCCTTCTAGAATGAGATCTGGATCTTGGTACTCGTTGGACCACATTTCCTCGGCATCACACGGAGTGATCTCGACGCCATTGGATTTATTCTCTTGAGGCTTGATTTTGATAACTCGGCTGAAGTCGGGCCAGTCGAGGAATTTTTCTTTGAAAAGAATAGTTTCCATGTGCTGAGTGACTTTGGACATTATCGCCCACTCGGGTCGAGTTTTAGAGGATTTTGATAAAGTGTTAATTTCTTTTCTTTCTCCTTGTGACTCGGCAGCGTTTAAGGGGTTAATGTGGCATTCCTCGTAGTTGTACCCGTCTTCGTACAATTCTTTAGCTAATTGTGCCGCTTGGCGTCGGCTTTCTAGGGGTACGTTTTTCCCGTACCAAATGTACATTTCTGAGCCGAAATCGAATACTAAGACTTTCGACTGATTCAACATGGCAATCTTTGGTACTTGGCCCCAATACTCCTTGATGGGCACCAGTTCATCATCCATGACTTCGTAGCACATGTTCGTTTGGACAATACAGGACTCGAAAATCTCATCTTCATCTGGATCACCTGCTTCCACCGGTTTGTACTCTTCGATGCCTTCGGTGACTCCGAGGAGGGACCAAAATTGGCTCCAATGTTTGTTTGAGAATACTTTGGTTTGTTCATCGATTTTTATGAAAGAGTTGGCGCTTTTACATCCGAGATCCTTTGTGTTAAGAATGTGGTTGGCAATATCTGTGCTTCGGTTTCTGTAAATAAAGAAGGTTCATCAGCAAATTCAATTCAAATGTTATAGATATGAATGTTAACTCGGAACAAACGCAGACTGCAATTTCGCCGTACTAATAGACTAGACTATCTAAAGTTTAGTAATTATTTTTTGGCAAAAGGGATACTCTTCTTTAATAAATCCCAGAGGCTCCTTTATCTCTGCCTTTTAATAAATTCAAGAAATGTATTAAAGAAAAGCTGTGTAAAAAGGCTTACTATAAAGTAAACGATTATCTAGTTGATAAAAGGGCCTGGGACTAGTGCTAGACAGGCTACTTGTAATCAATTTGCGATATTTGTTTTAAAATAAGTGTTGTTTGATGATTTGCGTTTTTAAAAGAGTACCGAGAGTTTTTTACGCCGGCTTTTTCTCTCGGCCTACACCCTCTGTCTTCTTTGCCGATGAGTAGGGATGCCTACAAATTCAAATTTAATGACGTGGAATAAGTGACACCTGTATATGACACCTTATGTTCCATAATATACATATTTTATTTTATTTTTTTATTTTATTATTGAACTTTTAGTTTATTTATTCATTGTGACATACATCATTACAAAATCAGAAAACAATCATAAAAAAGCAAAACAATGATACTTCGTGGGCCGGCGGCGCCAGGCCTATCCCAAGGCGCTCGATGACATCATTCATAACTTTTGTTTTGGATAAGAGGTATAAATTATAAACATTACTATACTAAAACTTGTTCTGGTCGTACTTACTTCTCAATGACATTAGCGTAGAGGCCAATGTAGAGGAAGAGCTGGTCAGACGTCACAAGAAGGAAGCAATCACCGCGGTTTACGTTTGTATGGATGGGCTCCACGAGGCGAGTCTGAAAATTAAAAAAAAATATTATTACCATTCGATATACATGAGATGAAGAAAAAGGTATAGCGGGAATTAAGTTTGGTGGCGATTTTTGTATGGATATGTTATTTGAAGCTGGGTAAGGGGGCCCAAAAAAAAAGAGAGGGGGTTTGGGGGAAGGAAAAATCAAAAAAAAAAAAAAGGGAGAGGGGGGGGGGGGGAAAAAAAAAAAAAAAAAATAAAAAAAAAAAAAAAAAAAGGGGGGGGGAGGAAAAAACCCCAAACCCCCCCCCCCCCCCCCCCCCCCCCCAACCAACCAAAAAAAAAAAAAAAAAAAAAATTTTTTTTAAAAAAAAAAAAAAAAAAAAAAAAACGGCGCCCCAAAAAAAAAAAAAAAAAAAAAAAAAAAAAAAAAAAGGACCAAAAAAAAAAAAAAAAAAACACAAAAAAAAAAAAAAAAAAAAAAAAAAAAAAAAAAAAAAAGGGGGGGGGGGGGGGGGGGGGGGGAAAAAAAAAAAAACACCACAGGGGGGGGGGGGGGGGGGGGGGAAAAAAAAAAAAAAAAAAAAAAAAAAAACCTAACAACTTACTTTAAAAGTTTAAAATATAAGCTTATAACTAACATAATAATACGGGTACAGTACCAGGCCATTTATCGCATCGTGCTTTAGAAAGAGATACTCGCTTTGCAGAGCGTAATCTCTGTCACACGAAACACTAACAGTCCGGTATCTATTAGGAGACAGACGGCGCTATACAAAGCCGAAGCTAGCCGAGTCAAAGTTAAGCTAAAGTTAAGTTACATAACTCGGGGAGGATTGCAAGAAGGTGGCGAGGATGAGAGACAAGTGGAAGAATTTGGAGAAGGCCTTCACTCCGTCAGAGGACGTGTACTAATGTTAAACATAATGACATGGACTTAATGTAATACTGATTATTTAGTACTCGAATACAGGTTTTTTAATATTTTATGTTATTTATATGCGCACGCCGGGTCTGTAAGTAATTATTTATTTACCTCTTATTCAATTTAATTTAACATATTTTTGTTTATAGAGATTATGAAACACAGCCATGGATTTAAACTAATTTATCATATAGGAAACTAATTCAAAATAAGTAAGTAATCGAAAAATTTGTGAAAATTTCAATCAAAAAAATACACACGCCGTGATATTTGGGTCTTAAGCATATTGGCTTTATTACGATGTTTTCCTTCAGTATCGAGCGTAATTAAATGCGTACATTAAGCGAATCGTCAAGTCCACTGAACAAGGTATATTCAAATAATTAATCTTATTTCCATCCTCACCTGAACTCGCCGTCTGCCCTTAACATGTAACAGCATCAAGGCTTTGATGCCTTGATTTGGAACATTTGTGGCTGAAGCACTACGTAACGCCACATTTGAGAAGTCTTCCTTACTGGCAAGAGCCGCTAGGGCTTCAGCAGCCAGCCCACAGTTTCCTGTCACTGAAATTACCAGGCTCTGTTAGAATTAACCTAACCTCTACTTCATTGATTTTTTTTTATAGGCTAGTAGGATTTCAGTCTTCTATGCCTGACTCAAGACGTCGATTTATCTGACGGATTCCTAAAGATTTCTTCCTTCATCTTTTGAGCAAGCGTTAATTGCGCACATAGAAGATACATTTACTTCAGTATCACCATAATAAAACATTTCCTTACGATGTAGACTTGTACACTGTTTTGTAATGTTACAGAAGGCAAACGGGCAGGACGAAAACGGGCAAGAGGCAGACGGGCAGGAGGCAAACGGGCAGAAGGCTCATCTGATGTTAAGTGATACCGCGCTGCCGACCTTTTTCACACGTATATATGGGTATGTTATGAATAGCAAAAACTAATTACAATATAAAATATCACCATCAGTATCAGCCATGTGAAACTTTGAGAAAGTTTTTTTTAAAGAACAAAAGACAAACGGACAAGAGGCTTATCTGATGTTAAGTTATCGTCGCCCATGGACAATCACACTGAATAAGTTTAGCAATACGTTGCCGTTAAGAGCTGGTGCACTGTAAAAGACTCAACTCTAATTGCTTGAAAAATAATTCAATGGGCAGCTGGTTTCATAGTGTTTTTATAGATTTATATAAGATTACCTTTCTCCTTAAATAGCGCGTCCCGAGTGGTGAGTGAGAGAGCACGATACTCCTGTCTCAAGTCGGTCCGAGCCGCGAGAGCCTTTAGCGGGTTACGAGACGCCACGTGACGACGTTCACGTTTCGCGCGACGGGCGTATTCGCTGGACAACCTATTAACATATTAAACATTTCGTCAAATAAAAGTCGAAATGCCAGTTTTATTTTCATACTCATGGATTGTTCAATAATTTATTTGCAAAGTCACACGAGTAACAACGACAAAAACTAGGTATTTAATTTATATAAATCTCATTCAAAAGCTATATGACAAACGAACTGAGAGGTTTCTAAGCATTGGAATATTATTTAACTTTTTATTGGACTGAAAGAAAGTCTTGCAATTTATGAAAAATATTGAGTTCTTATTCACTTACAGCTGTCTTGAAGCACTATCAATAGCATCGAGATCTATATCCAGCTGTTCAAATTGTTTCTCCTGCTGCTGTAGAGGCGCGAAGAATGCGTGAAAGGTCTCGTCATCAGCACGTGGTACGTGAACGGGACATCCTGGTTTCTCTGCGCCGGGCGATAGTTCTTCTTCTAAAACACGGAAATTACTTCTTAATGAAAACTTATATATTCTTTAAGTTGTATCACAATTAATGACTAATGCCCGTATTCCAGAACGTCAATCAAAACTTAAATGTATATAATATATTCTCAATACCTGTAAACCAGTTTTTCTGTATGAGGTTTGACATATTTGACAGCGCTTAAGTCGAGATTGTAATTTGAGATACGTTTTAGAATAGACTTAACTGACTTAAAAAAAATTAAGACATAAAAAACTCACTTTCATCCCGACTGATATTTTCGCTGACCGAATGACTTCTTTTGAAGGACTCACGGTCTGGCTTCGGTGTCTCCTTTGGCTTAGCATCAACCACTGCAGTCATAACCGCACAAGACGCAGATCGGAGAGGTCCCGATGCAAACCCATTGGTGGGAGATGTTGGTGCTTTGCGAGATCTGAAAAAGTTTTCATATAATTTAAATTTTATTAACCTCAATTTTGCCTAATCCTCAACTGTTTCATGAATGAATAAAATTAATTAATAAATAGGCGTTTTTAAATTTAATATCGCATTTGGCATCAACAAGAACAATACATAAATAAAATAGCTGTCTTAAATGAATGGTAACCATAGGTTTTAAAATGGACAACATAAGTCCCAGTGAATATATTATATGGAACTAATCCGAAGCACGAACATGCAACATTTGATAAGAATCCTTCTATCAAAAATACGCAATCGAACTGTCAAAACCTGACATGTTATCGTAGCAAAATTCACATTACCACAGTTAGTATATATACTTAGTTTAAGACAGTTGACAGCTCGTCAGCATCTGACCATCAAAATGGCGTTACAATAAACATCAATAACACATCAATTACGTAAATAAGCCGATAAAGCTCACATTACTCGATATGGGAATTTACACGAGGTCAATTTAAGGAAATACCAATTAAGACGTGACATAGTGCAACAGAACAAGTATAGTGGTTATAACATTGAGCCTTTTAAGGTGTTATTTCTCAGTTGTGACATTCCGCTTGTCATTTAAATTATTTTACACTAGGCTTATAATAATTATATATTACTGCAGCGGAATACTAGTTTATATTTAAGTTCTAAAAGTTTAATTTCTTACGTCTACAAATATTAATAGTAACGCTTTAAAAACGCAAAAACATATTTTAAACCACATTGTAACGATGACATTGTATGACAAACTTTTTGAATTAAATATTTCGAAATTTACCATAGATTAAAAATAAATATTACACTTTGTTTAGTTTAATTATAGAAGCAGAAAGATCTGACTAAAAAATAATAATAGAATCGCTGAATGATCCACATTCAAATAAGTTTATAAAACCTCTTATTGTAGAACGTCAAACTTAAATCTAGTAACAACAGCTGTCACTAGGACGCAATTGTGACTTATGACACAAATTGGAATACGGGTACAAGTTTTAAAGTTACCTGAATCTGTTAGGCGGTGGCACTGCTGGGGTAACAACAGGCGTTGAAGGAGTTGTAGCGGGCGGTGTGTTTAAGGGCGGAGGTGTGACAGGTGGCGTCACCTTGTCTCGTTCTAGCCGGCCTGCCACTGTAAACATCGTCGCATCGCTTTGTGGCACGCGTTTCCTCCATCCCTGTGGGTAGACAATCAATTAGAATACTGTTAAAAAATATTAACGTAATAATAAAAGCTACAACGATCAATCTTATATTTCAGATTCTACTCCTAAAGTATGGAAATATATTTAGGTAATTTGTCAGTAGTAAAAGTTGACAGGAAAGATGACAGGTGATAGTCTAAAGACTAAAAAGTCAAAGAAAATCTGCTAGCCTTAAAGATCATAAAAGTTTAAGATTTATTTATTTATTTCCTATTATTAGATATTTATAAATTTTAAATAAAGTATATTATATACGCTTATCATTACTTAGTTTCCAATAAAAAACTGAATCATATCAAATCGCATTCAACCACAAAGACCTGTAAAGCGACACCAAAACAGTGGGCATTTAATACATGGTCCAATATGCGGTCACTGAGTCATTGGGGTGAAGGTTCGAATTACTCACAAATGTAATATCTACTGACAAATATTTCAGAGTCAAAGACCTTAAACCGGTTAGAACCTTAAATGCTGGACAAAGGGTTAAGTACTCTAACAGCCTTTTACGTTTATCCAGACTTACGAGCTTTAAATGGGTAACAAAGTGTGTTTAGATTGAGAAAGCTTCTGAAATGTGAGCATTAAATTTGGTTTATTTTTAATAAAACGTTGACTGGAACAAATTCAATACTATAGACGTCAAACAGAGCTATTTAGATCTAACCTAACTTTCTTAGAATAAAAAAAAAATATATCGATATAAATAATACGCTGAGAGCTAATAGGCTTATAGAGAAGGAAGCAAGGTAATTTTCAGGTCAAATTTTAATTTTTGCAATAAAAAAAATAAAAAACATTGAATCGAAATTAAAATTTAATCACTAGTAATTGTTAGATGAATCCATTACTTACATTTTATTTTCTTAGCTACAATTGAAATATTTAATTGTTGTATCGTAATTTTAATATTATCTCCGTAAAATTAGCCACTGCCAATTTAAATTAAAAATAATTCACGGAAACATTTAACTAAATACAGGAACTTAAATTCACTTTCGTCCTTATTAATTAACGCTTATCTACAATTAATATTGAAATCAATACAAGGTAACGAATTCTTGATTGGCGAAGGATATTTTAAAACAGGAGACGTTATGAAACACAGGAAGGGATTGTTTGAAGGTGACGAAAGAACGTAAACGTAATACCAGTATACGCCTTGATATTTACAATTAACTGTGTTTAAGGACTTTGTAGTAACTTGTGATTAAGGCTAAGGCCAAGTCTTATGTTTTGTGGTTTGACTGCAGATCACGAGGTGTTAGGTGAGGCGAGAGTTATAATAATTCAGAAATTATTAATGGATAAATTAGTAACTTGACGATGTTCTTACACCGTTTTAGTAACGTGGTGTTAGAACTTCGAGAAGAGCAGATGAAGCTCTCGATAGAATTTACTACGGACGTATTGGAGATCCGTCCCAATGCCATTATGAAATAGAGAGTGCACAGCTGACACAGGTACATTATAATGTAATAAGTTTATAGAACTGCCTCGGCCGAATGAATCGGTTTGAAGAGCATGCAGTTATGTAACAACGTCTGTTCCTCTTACATCTATAGTCTATAATGTCGAATAAAATCCAAATCAATAGCTAGCGATCACCGCCACCAATATTAAACATACCCTTATAAATTGGTGCCTAGCAAAGAAACCGTCTCCCACTTTATATTGACAAAAGGTAGGTATGTAATGTAAGGGTTAATTTGACGTGAGAAGTCAGTCAGAGCCTGAGATAACTTTATAAGAGACACTTTAAAGCAAAGTAAACACCTGATCCTATTGCGGCTAGACAAGGGACCTTGCCCAAGTTGTGCATTTGCGCTTATTGCAAAATATGTTGACAGTATTTCACGCGCTGTTCGCAGCTTAATATTACAACATAAACAAATTGCTCATCGTAACACTAGCTAACTATCTGATAACTATAAATATTTGGATTCATACATTAAGGAAATACCATTTGCTTTAAAAAGTTTCGGATAACGTGATTTGAAAACTAAAACGTCTTTTATGGAGGATACAATTAGTGATAATGTTATCATACCCGCTGAACTTTGCACTGGAATATCTGTGAAAGGCATATTATACTATGATATGTTGAATGATGCAGCTTCTCTTTTGCGACATTAAAAATGAGAAATTAGGGAATTCGTGTATTGCTTGAAGACTAACGTTTCGTTATTAATTTATTTTTTGTTATAGCAATCAACCATGACGCCATTTTAAATTAACATAAAATGTTTTGTATCTAATAAAGATTACATCAAAATCTGTGTAGGCGTTTAACGAGTTTGATAATTATGTCCTTATAAATATAATAACAAAGAGCGCGATTCTCGAACCTGTGATCGTGCGTATAAATTAGTTGATTTTTTATGTGAGCAATTACTGCCAACCATGACAATTGCAGAAGGAAAATTTTTTTGGTCTACTGTATACTGTACTGGAATAGGCATACACCACCACAGTGTTGAGGATTGCAGGCTGCTAGGCAAAACGAAGGCTAAATCTAGTCTAGTTTAGAGATTCGTAAGCATCAAGTAAAAAAAAAAGCGCTGTAATTACAAATAATAATCGTTCTAATTGATTTTCAATAGTAGAAATCGATGTGACTATTAATAGGTTTACCTGCGCAGCGGTTTCTAATTTATTCCGTCGGTCAGCAAGGATATTCGATCCTAGTTCGTTTTCATCAATTTGAACTTTCTTCTTGTCGTCCACTGCTGAGTTAAGCGTCTCCTGTAACAATGTATATATAAAGTTAATTAGAAATAAATATAATTTATATATAATTTTTATAAAAGTAATGAAACTAAAGGGCGTATTTTTGATTATGTTTACAGCATATCTCTATAATAATAAAATAAAATTATTTCTCTTTATAATTTGGCTGTGTAGTTCAGCGAATTGTTGGTTGCAGCCCGTGGAATAAGAATAATAATTGATGCTTGACAGGTGATTATTTTCAATGGTTATGATTAAAAGCCCCTTCCTTCATATTTTGCCCTTAGCCATTACTTTCTTATTCAAGTAAAAAATGCCAACATACACCAGTAATGCGAGGTTAAATGGTTCCGATAGGTACGCAAAAGTATTGCAGCAAACAGCTATTCTAATACCAAAAATCCTTCGTCGTTCTGTATTATAAGGGTGATATCACCTTCACTATCTATACCCCGTTTCACCTACGATATCTGAATCGTAGTTTAATGATATACAGCCTATCTAAATGTTGTATTAGAATAAGTAGTTCAACTTTATAATTCGAAACGAAAAACGATATAAATGAAAAATAACTGACACCTTAAAGATATAATCAAGTATAGTTTAAACTTGACTTTAATTAATATTTGTTCAACTGTTGCACAATAACAATGTACCTCTATTTACATTACACCTACTCAGTAAATCCAGCGTTTAAAAGATTTAAATCAATAAATTATTAATTAAAACTCTCACGGAACGTTTTCTAATTATAATAAATCAAAATTAGCATGCTGATCGATTATTTTCTCTCATTTATATTAGTAATAATGAAAGTCACATTCGGCGTTGGAGATTATAACGTAGTGAAAAAGCTACGTGCTTTTTTCTATTTTATATATTAATACAGAAATACGGTACACCACCAACCACTGTGATAAAAAAAACAAAATAAAATTAGTTACGGAGAGCGCAAGAAGTGCATAACTAAATAAGATACAGTTACTTTGACAAAACTAATGGAACAAAGCAAAGCTATCACACAAAGGAAACATGAAAAAGAAGAAGAGCACATGAATCACGATAATTTCAGATCAGTTTGTACGGAAGTTAGAGATACGATGTGGACAGGTAATGCTTGTACAGTAGAGATTTAAGGGAAGATTGAGAAGGAGCTAAGCGGATAGAGACAGGAAGTGAATTCCATAGCCCCACTGCAGAGACCTTACAGGATGTATAATGTATGAAAAATATCAAGAGGAAATTGGCTCTTTATAAACCAAAATCGACGTTTGGTGGCCTACATCTAAGGCATTGTAAAGATGGTTCACGATAAAAACTCACGTACGTTTCATAATAATGACATGTTCGCAATAAAGCAAGATCGCTATCAACGATGACAAAACCTCTATTGTTAAACTGATCTATATTCTCAAGACATGTTATGTAAAATGAATAACTATGCACCTAGGTCTAAGAATAATCCCGGTAGACTGCGAGAGCGACCTCTGAGCCTGTTTCGCAAATTTGTAGGAACTCGAGGTGGTTTTAGTGGGTATTGCTTCTGAATAGCAGATATTCTGGTGTGGGTCGAGTCTCCTGCAACTTTCGGGGGCAGGGGATGCGCAAATGCATTTTCACCTCGGACAATAAGAAAAATAGTTCTACCAAGAAACGGAAACATCTTTTGCCAATATTTCAAATTCGTTTAAGTGACCGTTTCAAATAGTTTAGACACAAAATTTTCTATGAAATCTAGCGTCGATTGGCTTTTGTTTATAAAAATTGTGGCATTTATTACATGACATAACATAGTTTGTGTTTTTATTAAAACGCAATCATAGCCGGTATCGTCCGATCGTTAACGGCCGGCGTGGGCCGTCAGGAAACTGCGACATGAAAATTGTTTTGCTCCTTGACTCAAAATAAATTTAAGACTTCCTGGGAGAGGTCTGTATAAATCTGATTTCAAATGACTACGTGTTCTTGAGATATTTATTTATAATTTTAGCTATAGTTTAGTATAATGTAGAGCAGTGCTGGGTTAGTGGCGTAGATTCGATTCCTGGCACCATTGAACTGTTTTTTTTTCTATGAGAGCTTAGCGCGCCTAAGACCAAAAAAATTTACGGTGTGTGATAAGCCAGAAGGCTGATCACAAAAAAGTGATCACGAAGCATACATAAATCCGAGCCAGAGTCAAAACTATATAAGCCACTGATTTTGGTATAATATACACAGTCTTATACAATAATACGAGACAGTCAGAAAAATTAAATAAACTCGAAATGGACATCGGAATTTCAATGACAGGTACGTTAGTGTGTGTGTTTTTGGTTTTAAAATTAATTAATTTCGCCGTTCGGTTGCCTTCCTTTTAGTCTCTACATTACAGCGTAATCACTATTTGACATAATAAGGATAGGCTTCAGTTATAATATATATATATTTTTTTATAAAAAATTACTGTACTCACATCTTGAATGTTATCAACTGTGTCAACATCAAACTTTCTAAATACTGGCTTTAGGGCACCACCATTGCTTGGGTTACGTGTTTTGGTTTTGAGCTCCCCTATCAGAGAACCAAAATTAATTCCAGCTGGAATCCCGGATTGCTTTTCCAATCTTCGCAAAAGCAGCGGTTTAGTCTCTTCCTTTTGTTCTTCAGATATCTGCACTTCCTCTTTGGGAACATCATCATCAACTTTATGCACTGGTTTGATTTCAAAATCATCTTTTTTTGATACTTCAGTTACATCCTTGTTTATAATTGGTATATCACATTTCGTTAATGATAAGTTCTCGAAAATAGATTGCAACTTATCTTCATTTAAAACAGTTTTCTCTAAAAACTCAGCAAGTCGCTCTTTGGGTGGACTATCTCTTTTAATACTCTTACGAAAACGAATATTTTCGTCTGTATCTTCTTTTAAATGCTTACTCGGAGCATCAGTTTGTGTTTCACACTTTTTATTATTCCTTTCTTCCGCATACTTATTAATAACAGTCTCTAGTACTTCCCAATTATTGTTGAAATTTTGTATCACATCTGATTCTGTACTTGCTTCTACTTCTCGTTCGTTAGCACGGTCATATTGATTATCATCTTGTAATTTTGTTAGCACCTGCTTCTTGGTTGAAGTGAATCTCCAAACAAAGATAAGGAGAGCTCCAAATATAATAACAATCGCGTAAAACATTGTCAAGTCAAATATTGTGTAAAACAGTAATCAACACTTCAAACAGTCCTTGGCGATTGCATTCCATTTAAAATATTGCACTTTATTAACACTTGGTTAAATTAATAATTCATGAAATTGAATCAACATGCTTTAGTAAAATAATATTTAATAGGGAATTGCGCAGACTTGTTGACAGAGTAGCGATCACGTAAAGACTGATCGAGAGGCTATCTGCCAGATCGTGAGTCAGGCGCAGGTTCCTATAACGTTAGTAAACATATCATTGCGTATGACGCATAATAGAGA
>CAJOBZ010000061.1:5635000-5722500 GCA_905332375.1 Pieris macdunnoughi
CATTTACTGGGTCAGATTAAAAAATAAAATACATTCAAGTGAAATTATGCGCGAACACTAATTAAAACCCAATGCATTAGAACACTTCTTTTGAAAAAAACACTTGCTGTTAAAGGAATGTTGTTGATTAAAATTTTATCTTACACAAATGGAAAATAGAATTTATCGATTCACTTTATGTACCTACGAATTCCTAGTTCCAAACATATGTCTACGATGCGTGGGCATATTTATTATTAGTTTTCGCGACTTGGCCAAAATGTAGAGGTTATTAGCTGGCAGAAGTATTTATATCAGGTGCTGTATTAATAATATATTTTTAAAATGCATACAATTCGGATTAATCGCATGATACTGCAATGCTATGAAATAGAAGTGAAAGATAAGTTTTTTTCTTAATTTGTTTGTCATATACAATTCGGATCGGTGCACATAATCGAGTAGTCCATATTAAACAATCGCCTGAAATCGATGTAAATCCGAACTAACTAAAACTAGTCTAGAAGCCAATCAGATTTTTTCATTCCATTTGTCAGAAATAGATGTTAACTGAATTATACTATTTCGTAAATTCTCTTTAACTGTAACTTAGACATTGCTTTGAAAACTGTCATTTTTATTATGATAACGAACGTAACATGAGTGTTAATGTTATCAAATATACACTATCGGATTAAAATACATGATTATAATGTTTTTTTTTTAATTTAAAAAACTTCTCGACGATTCACACTTTTAGCAGCAAGAGTTGAATCAAACAATTATACATTTTGTAATAATAAATCGCGATCAAATCTGTAAGAGTATAAACACAAGGTTAAACGAACGTTTAACTTGAGGTCTGTAATCGCAATAAAATAAAACGCATACCACAGCAGTTTTACTTTGACTAAACCAGTCGTTAGGGCTGATATATTTAAAACTGTTGTATGTTCGAAATTTGAAATATTTTTCGAATTAATTTCGAACGTTCTAAATTCAAATATCTACTTCACTTTAGCCGTGTTACTTAAGATCTTATTAGTGTCGGATAAACATTCGTGTTAATTACAATAAAGGTTGATAAATATGTAAAATAAATTTTTTCATCTCCTAAGGAAACCTATAAATAATAAAATTTCATGTAGTATTCTATTAGTATTTGAAGGAACGTAATATAAAATGGGAGACTGCCAACCCTACTATTCATGACGCATAGTCAATGAATTTATGTATAGTATAGATATTCTTATATACTTAATATGTATATTAAATTGATTTTGATCTTAAATAGCTATTGAGAACAATAATTTTACATATTAACTCGATTTAGCAAACACATATCTTATTTACTTCTGTTGTGCAAATTTAAATAACGTAGGTAGGTACTGATTACCTATCCCAATATTCTATCCCAAATAATTAAGGTTTCTCCTAAAATTTAGCCTGATACGTGCGAGTTAAACGTCGTGCGTACTAACCACTAAGCCGTGGAGTAGAAAAAGCGAAGCATAGTTCGCAATTAATAAACGAAAACAAAATCATAATAACATCACTTTATATACATAATGGTGATTGTCACTAGAGGGCGTAAGCAGTAAATTAATTTCATCGCAGTTTACATATCCACCCATAGATGGCGTTGATACACAAAATAATTAAGTTGTCATATGAACTCTGCTATACATTGTACTGGATCTGGATCTATTAAACATTACTACCGCATTATTTTCCTAACCTAGTGACTTTTACCTGATATTTAAAGTTATGTTATTTGAGGCCATCTTTTCAAAGGTTGGCCTGGCATTTACAGTGAACTTTAGACTCATTTCTTGAATAATAAATGATATAGGTAACAAAAGAAACTAGAGCATTATAAACATCATTTTTATATGTATACAATTACAATAAGATATTAGAATTAAATGCAATGATTGCTTTTGTACATAATATTAGAAGCAAGTGCCGATACTTGCAAAGGAACGATAGGTACTGGTTGACAAACTCGAAAATAATGTACTTCGCTTTTTTTGTATTTACAAAAATCTATAGTCCATATATAAAATCACGACACAAAAACACTACGATCAAACGCTTCCTAGAAATATAATCATAGGGAGATATATTGAGGAAAACAGTCCCCAATAAATATCCAAATGCCAATGATTAAACGACAAAGTGGAACAAAAGGGATTATTCAGGTTAACAACATCTCAATACAAACAACTATACATCTAAACCGAAACTAATAAGACTGATAATCCCTTGAAAGTCAAATTAATTACTGACCATGTTAGCCCTTTACTGGCAGCATTTCAGCAATGACGTACAAGAATTTGATTAATGTTTTCATAATTGTGTCTATAGAATTTTAAATAGGAACTGTTTTCAAAAGCAAAGTCTTAAACTGAAATTTATGAAGCAAAGCAACTAAGTTTAAGGTCCTGGGTTCGATTACAGGCGAAAAAGCTTTGTGAGGGTTTATGTATACCACACATTTTGTATTGCGACAGTGTGTAGCTTACAATTGGTAGCGCCGGTCGTTCTTCCCGCGAGCAATAAATATTAGCTACTGATTACTATTAATTTCCTACATACTCCTTAACTTAGTCACCGCAACATATGTGCATATGTAAAGCTTCAAAGACAGCTTATACAAAAATAATGCGGTATACACAGATGAGACTATTCAAAATAGTAATATTAAAAGCGAAATTATTTTCACCACTAGATGGCATTTTGCCAAAGAAAGTGGAAAGCGTGGTTTTACGCAATGGTACGAGATATCACTGAATTATACAGCCTTGAACTTTACCTATCGATTATTTAATTTTGGTTTGACCCACGAATTCCCACAGACACGTATCTATTAGTAAAGGTCAATTGTTTTTTTATCTTTGCAATTTGATTACCAGTATGATTATTTAATGCAGTTACAGGGTTAGCCAGAGACAAGCATTTGCGCATGGCTCCGAAATGTAGGGTGTGTAGAACTCGACCAAGGAATCTGCTATTCAGTGACTGTGAGAGCAATACCCATTGAAACCATCTCGAGTAGTTCCTACAAGGTCGCGTTCTAGAGCCTCTCCTGGAAATCTCTAAAGATTCGGATTGGAGACTGTTTTTGACGTACGAGAGTCGAACTTTGCGTTAAGTCACGACTAAATCTTTAGGCTACATTCAGAAATTAATATTTAAAGAATTTCTTTTATTTACAATCAAGTACAGAGTATTTATGTGTACGCTTTTATATGAGAAATGATTCTTTATTTTTATGTTGATAAGCATACAGGTACTCACAATGTTTAAAACTGGTAAAACTAAGATTTCAATCTACAGTGGGTCGTGTCATTCGACATCACAAGTCAAATCTGCAATCTGCTATTAAGAGGAAATGTTGAATTATTTAAATAAATTCAAAAAAATATTATATTTAAACCTATAATAATTATTATATTATAAAGCTGAGTTGTATGAGTTGGGTTAGTTGAGGCTAAAGATTTGTATTGGATTGTCCACTTATCAAGAAAGGCAGTATATTATACTACCCTCCTCCAATTGAACCACCACCGAGCCCCTGCTCTATTTTTAACTCGTAATGATCTAGTTATATATATTATGAATCAGCTATGTCTGGAGTATATTTAGAATAAAAATATATTATTAAAGAAGCAAAAATGTTCTTTGTTCTAACAAAAATCTGATAAAACCGACTGAGCTAAGCAGAACGTATGGAGCTCATGCAGCCCTTAGACAATTAAAAAATCTTCAAACGCCTAAAGTAAAAAATATTCAAAGGAATAAATGCAATTTCATGGGTGAAGAGGTTTTGAGTATCCTTGTCTCAACACGCGCCTAACAATCTATTGTTTCGACTATGACGCTTTTAAGAAGAGTAAACTTCACCGTTGATAAACTTTTACACAACATTTCGGATTAATTTTACATTTTTCTCTAGAACATCGGATGAGCTTAAACATTTATGACCGAAATTCACTCTGGTCCTTTTTAAGGCGAATTAAAGAAACTAAATTCATTAAATCTATAAAATAAAAAAAAATTGATTTTCGATAGTTTTAGAGAACTAAAGCTCTTCGAATATTTGTTGTAACATCCTAACATGTTGGAACATGTAATTATAGGATCTTGAAATCCTGCTATATAGGATTTCAAGATTTATTTCGAATTTTAGATGGATGCATTTTTATTTATTTATTTATTATTGGATGTTGAACTTTTGACTCTTCTCGAGTTGATGACTTATGTGATCTAAATATAAATACATCATATCGTAATTATTATTATTATTCATTGAGATTATTATAGTCAACACTTCTCTTGAAAAGTCCTAAAATATTAAGTAATAATGATCCAGTGGCGCTACTGTCCTACATGGGTCTTGTGGCTTCAGATTACGTGCGATTCTTTGATGATATTATTTTATAGACTAGTAGGTGAGCCTTCTGATAGTCTGTCGATTTTGATGATATTGTCGAAGGAGCAAGAAAAGTACATAGACAGAAAGTTCCATTGGTGAAATGCCGTGATTCGAAAACACAACCTCAGCTGACTGAGGATTGAGAATACTAAAAGCTAGTATAATATAAAGTATGCGTGCTTTTTTATAGTTGGAAGAAAATCGTAGACTGGGGGAAAAGCACGTCAAAGTCGCAAGGTCGGCGATACGACGAGGGTGCTTAAAGCTTATAGCTCTCTTGACGAAAGCTTGTTAAAAGCGTTGGGAAAATTCAGAGCTTTATTTGCTACGGCTTTATATTGAAAAAAAGTTTGGCGGTGCGAAAATAGTTTGCAAACGCTACTATAGAAAGTGTGTTAAACAAGATTTTATACGTTTATTTTACCAAGCATTTAATATTTAAATTTATGTTAACTGAATAAGTCTCAGTTGCCGATTACTCTGTCCGCTGAACTAAAATGTTTTTGTATCTCCAGGATGAGAACCGGAATATTCTAGAATTTAACGGGACTAAGTTAAACTACAGTAAATAAATAACGTTAGGAACATACCTAGTTCGTAGAAACATGTAATACTATATTTAAATACTATATTTAAATACAATAATTAATATGATAAGCAAATTTAAACAATAGAATCCTATAGACAATGGTATAATACTATATCTGGAAACGAGTAGTCGTGAAACTAGTAAAGAACAAAAGACGCCGACAGATTAAACAATTTCATTGCTACAAAGAAATCCTACTGAGGGATAAGAATTCTTTTTTTTAAATCTAAATTATTTCTTCTAAATCTATTTAATTGCACTTCCAAGAAATATTGCATTTTTAATATAAATATGTATGCAGATTAATTTTATGATCTTATGACATGATATTGTAATTTACAATAGCAAAGCAACGATCCTGACATATTTTTATGCGATTTCGATATAGTTGTTACAATATTAATGATGAACAATGACGCCGGGATTAAAATAGCAATCGACGTGGAACAATGTACGCAAATTCTAAATATTCCTACCTCATAGGTACAATAATACATTTGAGTTTTCTATTCCCATATTAAGGTTTTATTCAGGGTTTTGATAAGTCAAATCGCTAAACAATTTTTTTTATCATATATTTAACGCCACATAAACATTCAGAAAATGGCTGGAAGACTATTATGGGTTAAATAAAAATATTAAAGTACTCACATTAATCCTATTTTTAGCTCTCTCAATCGCCTTGGAATCATCCCTCTCGGGACTCAAACGGCAGACTCTCGCTCGCCAGTCATTCGCTCCAGCCGCTTGAAGCGCAGCCAGCCTGAAATATTTACAATAAATATTGATAAAAACTATTATATCATAAAAACACATTAAACACTAGCTGACCTGGCAAATGTTTGTTTTGCCAATAAAAAATATTGTTTGATCGTTGAGGGGTAAAAATTAAGGGTTGTATATATTTTTGTATTTTGTATCATAAAAAATAAATATCTTAAAAATAAAAATATTGGACACCCCTTATCACTTAGGGGTTTGAAATCTAGATAGTAGCCGATTCTCAGACATACTGAATATGCATAAAATTTTTCATAAGAATCGGTCGAGCCGTTTCGGAGGAGTATGGGAACGAAACTTGTGACACGAGAATTTTATATATTAGATACAGCTTTGTGTTAAATAAATTCACAGGTGACTATACAGTACAATATTCCTGTTCTAGTAGCATACGGAAAATCCCATACAACTCTTATTAAGGACAATGTTGGGACGGAAACAAATTGATAATGTTATCTCCAGACTTCTCCAACAAGTTTAAGGGTAGCCGTTATCTTTGACAAGCTGTTAAAATTGTTCTATTTCAACAGATAAGGAACTCATTAGTTAATACGTCAATGTCTAATGATAATTTAGTGGAATATGCCTGTCCTGCAACCCGGGCACAATTCTGTGTTTGTTTCTACGTAGTTGCTATAAAAAAATATCGGTGGCGCTACAACCTTTTTAGGTCTAGGCCTCAGATTTCTGTATATATTTCATGATCAATGGTCAATCTAATAGGCAAGTAGGTTATCAACTTTCTGTGCCACACTCCGTCGAATTTTCGGGTTTCCTTACGATGTTTTTTTTCAATATTCGAGTGAATTTTAAATGCGCACATAGACAGAACGTCCATTGGTGAACAGCCGGGGCTCGAACCTACGACCTCAGGTTTGAAAGTCGCACGCTGAAGCCACTAGGCCAACACTGCTCGTAGGTGCTATACTTCGTTAAAGACCTACCATAAAATGGGCGCAGGATTGTGTCTGCCCTATAATATTATAGCTAGGTATATTTTGAACAGTGTTGAATTTCAAATCTAAGTGTAAACGTCCCAAACAATTGTTATGAGCATAGACTCAATAGATTTCTAAGTAAGCCTCAAAAGGTATTTCTATTAAATTAAACGATATGGTTTCTATTTACTTCCGTGGAATACAAGTAAACTTGGTCTCGGAACCGAAGTCGGGGATTAAATCTTAAACAACGGACGGATTCACAAAGCCAAAGCTAAACTGTGTTGTGTTCTGCCGAAAGTTTATTAGTGTATTGTTACTAAATGTTACTTTATAAGTACTATAAGTAGTTCTGGGAAGAAACAAAATAATGACTGCGCTTAGCAGATTAACAATCGTACTTATAATAATTTAAGTATTAACAGTTATTTAAGTCATTTAGCTAAGTCATCATAGATGCAATGGGAAACCAAAAAATTCGTTAAAATCATTGACTAATCGAGAATTATAGTTTTATGTAAATTTACTGAAATTTAAAACTTATTGTTGTTGGTAGCAAAACGACACAAATTCCAGGTGGGCCAATCTACGGGCAGAAGCTAGTAAGGATATATTTATTTCACATTAGATGCAAAAGTCTGTACCTAATTAAATAATAAGGAGGACAACGGGCGATCTCTCAACTGTAGAGCAATGTCTTCCACGCAAGAATAAATAAAATGGCAGTGCAAACCAACATAAGACAATTACTTAAAAAGAAACATCAAAAACCATTAAAATCAAAATATGATATCTCTGATATAGACGATACAGAAAACAACATACAAACAGACTAGGGAAAGATCTATGAATTAGGCTTTTAAACTCAAAAAATGTATTTCTTATCATCGTCGGTGATAGTATTATCTACGGTTAAGTTGTAACGTTTACCGTTACTGATTAACTAATTAATATTAGATAAGTGACCAAAATATTTAACTACTTTTGTTACTTTTATTTATCGGTAGCTTTGTTCTTAGATTGTATAACTTGAATAGCGAAAAATAGATAAAATTGTGAGTTTTTAATTGATAAAAAGGGTTTAAATGGACGGATTTATTATTAAAATCTTATAAAATTAGTCAAACACTCTTTGGAACTTTTTAATTTAAATGAAATTTTTTGGGAAAATTACGATGGTACTTTTTTATTTAAATTTATGAACATATCCGTGTCGGTTGCATATATCACACTTAGTTGATCAGCCTGCAGGCTTTCTAATCATTGTTTCGTCGAGAAGTGTTCACCAGAAACCCTTCTCTCCGAATTATTAAAATGTATGTATGATGCATGTTACGTAAAATGGGTTAAATAGATTTAGATAAGTTTTTGGTTCAATCGTTGAATCGTCTAACGATAAAAATAATGTTTAACAGAACTGAGTTTATTACAAATAGACGATCGACATCGGTTAATGACCTTTAGGGCCACACCGAACTAAGTACCACTCAGAGGAAACACAGATTAAAATTAATTACGTGACAGAGACACTTGTATATATTAATTCAGCGATAATGATTCATAGAAATAATATTTTAATTTCGTTAGGAAAGGTCAGTAATAATATTTTTCTCTACATTTGTGTTCTTTGTACATATGTATTAGGAATCATAATAATCAAATATACAATATATATAATTTTTATAACCTACGTAGGATAGTAGGATATTATATACGTAGGATAATTAAAAATAAAATAAATTTAAAAAGTTTGGTCCCGCTGGCAGCATTTCATTGCATTTCATATCATTTGTAATAGGATACAAAAGATAAAGACAACATAAAATAAGACTTCCAAATTTAGATTGTAAAAGAACGAAAGAAAAGTCTATACAAAAACAAATTAATATTTGTTGTTTATTTCATGGATAAATTAGATCTTGATACAGAACTGAGACTGCCATTGGATCAAATTTTGTATTTGGATCAGAGCTTAGACCACCAGATATCATTACAACTATGCAAATCTTTTTTCAACATTCTAACAATACTCAAACATTCACATCTTAAGAAAGTCTCATTTAAAAACTATACATACAAATTATAGTGCAGACTCAAAGAACTTTAATATTTCTTACAAATGCTTGCATATGAAATGCATGCACGCGGCAGTGAAGTATAATCAAGCTGGGATAAGATTTTTTAAAGATTTATATTTTCTTTAAGTTGCTTTTAAAATATGCTTCTTATTTTATTCTTAAAACCGTTCTAATTCATAAACGAGTGCTCAGATTAAATATATTAAAAATAAATATATTATGTAGTTTGATTTATTTATAATTCATAGTTTTTTAATAAAATATTTAAGGGATAAGTTTTCTTAAGTATCAGACAGTATAGATTTAGTACGTTTTTATGAAAAAAAAAACTGAAATATAAAATAATTAAATATATTTTAAGGACGGTAAAAATTTAGTTATTTTAAACATTTACCATAGAGTCAGCATTCTGTGGCAAACATTTTTCATATTTACTAATCTTAGATTAAAACTCGCAACATATGGCAGGTACTAATGGGAAAATATTCCCGCATAAAGTTTTTGTTTTTGTTGGAATCATTCCCATGTATTATACAGGACCATTTAAGATTTATCTCGTACAATAATCAAAATAATGTGTAATCTAAATATTTATATACCTTTCAGCGATGGTGCCTCCACGGTGCGGCATGTCGGCATGTGTGGCGCTTCGTTGCACTCCACCGCCGAATCTGTCAACAAAATACATTAATTTTAGTTAAGCATATAAACATGGAGAAATCTCTGAATCACAGCATTATGATCATAGACATAACATTCCTGAAGTAAACTATATGTATTAATAATTTTCCTATTTTTACTTTTACTTTAGTAAAGATAAAAATCTCTTTGGTTTTAAGAGCACTTATTCCAAGAGGAGCTAAAGAATTATTTAACTGATATTATACTAAAGAAGTTTACTTGGTAAAGAAGTCTAATAAAATATAAATTATATAGTAACAACATAGTGTAACTAAGATGATTAGATATTCAGTAAGTTACTTAAAAAAAAATATAACAAATAAAATCGTCCAAAGAAACATTTGCAATAGAATCAAGAACGCAAATAAAAAAACTTACTGAAGACTAACTTTTAAACTAAATTAGGACAGCCTCAGTCCATCTATCAGACATATAAAACATTGAAATAAATTAAAACAAATTTAGTAAACATAATACAAAATTACAGGAAAAATATACCTAGGCTTTTCAAATTTCTCCTTCAAACTCCGGAAGCTGTAGAGCCTCTCCTCCGCTTGTTGCAACGACAACATTGTTAATTTCACTTATAATTCACTTAAACTATACAAAAATATTAAATAGCTCCGCCAGGGACAAAGGATGACATTGTGTTTGGTCCGCGCGCAGACGATAACTAAAATCGTCAGTGGTTATATCCTGTCAAGTTTACGTCACAGGGCTGTCCTTAATATCAGACAGGGCTTCTATTTAAGGAAGTGTAAAATTCAAATCAAGTTCTGTCAATGTTTTTTGTTAACCTCTATCAAATCGTTTGTCTATTAATTTTGACTTTTCAAACGTTCAAGACAAGATTGTGATTTGGTACACATTTTAAAATACGACGCAATTAATTCGTGGAAAATACAGAAATTTAAGTACTGCAATTATTAGATAAAAAAAATACGTAAATTGATTTTAAAATATTTAACTGGTTTTGTTTCTTTACAATGTTTGTGAAGTTTAGATTTTGATCAAAGTGCCATTTTATTTATTTATTTCGTACTCCTACAGCCTTAATTATATATAATAAAAACACTAAAAATATAGCCAAATATGAAATATATAATACATACAAAAGGATCAAATATTTACGAATCACGGAAAGGAAAAGTCAACAATTATCATTAAATACATTTGACTAAATTTACCTGATTTGGGTGTGTGTGATGGTGTGAAGCAAGTGAGGGTATGAACGTAAGTTAGTTCAAGCTTACAGCGTTTTGAGTAAAGGTCAATGTGTTACCTCCACTGGCCAGTAGGCCATAAAGGCCAGAGAACAACTGATTTAGATTAAACCTATCAAAATTTTATTTAGCAATGTATTAAAAGCCTAAAGTCGCTTATTCGTTTGTGAAATTGAATTGTATCTTACTATAATCTTTGCGCTACTTTTGCACAAGTAAATTCTTAGGAAACAAGTAAAATATCCATGACACAGTTAAACTAATACAGTTAAATATTATTAACAATTAGGTGCAATGGAGGAAAACATGGTAGATAAGTCGACCTCATATTTACATAATCCATTTTACACTTCCTCTGTACTGCTAATTATTCCACTATGATAATAAATGTCCTATAACAAACGTCATATTGGCACAGTGGTTAAGCATGTAATTCTCTACCCTGAGATGAGGCAACCTACTTCAAAAAACAACAGTTAAAAAGAGTCATTGCAGAAGAGAGGGAACTTATTCCTCAAATTTTTTTTAAAAACATCGTGGAAATCATACCTAGGATTAAAGCTGTGACATTGGCAAGAATTAAATTTTAAAAAGTAAAACATTTACTTGTTATTATTGTCGACCATTTCTTAATGATTGGCCGTTTACATAGCATTTAATTCATAAAAAAAATATAAGAAAAATGCCAGAATTCACTTTATGCGTATCCATTTACGCGATTATAAGTATACAAACCACATCAGAAAAATACGTAAATTTCTGTAGGAGTCGGGTTTTTTTTGCAAAATAGTTTATACGAGTGATAATATAAATAAAATTGTATTTTCGTATATATGTAGTAAATAGAATATCTTCTAAAAGCTTAGCCAATCTAGTAATCAAAATACGTCGTTACTTTGAAATCTCCTTGGGATTTTTAAAGCCGGTAAAATAGAGCATTTTAAATAGTTATAAGACAGGTTATCTTCTATTGTCTATGGACAGGCAAAGTGGGATTTTAAGAATATATAATAGGGGCATACTATATCTAGCAAATATTTGATTAAGTTTAATACTTTATATTACCCATATGTAAATGTGTTACACAATTCAGCATTTAAATTCTACTAGATGTTTATAGGATTTAAACTAAAATAGAAACGAAACTATTTATTTAAAGGTTAGGAAAAACTATATTCATTAAAAATATCATGCAGCATTTATAAGATCTAGTATACTCCACATATTTCATATACATACCAAAACAAACGCGTAATATAACCTGTAAGTGAGGAACGTGCGCGCCCTACTAGGACCGCAACGCGACTGCGAAGGTTTTACCGCTTGGGCGGGCGGCGCTACGACAAACCAACTATTGATACTCGAAGATGAATTTAAGAAGAAAAATAATGTTTTACAAATACACATTTAAAAAAAAAATTATATAACGCAAATGAAGTTATGTATGTAAACGACTATCAAAAGTTACGAAAAATTGCAAATTCGTGGTTTAAAATTAACTGTTTAGGTCTGGGCCTCAGATATCTGTATCTGTTTCATGATCATTTGTTTTTTTTTTCAAATAGGCAAGCAGGTGAACAGGCTTCTGTGCCTGACACACGCCTATGACTTTTTGTTGGTCATGCCAGTTCAACGTACGAGCGATTGTTAAATGTACACAAAGAAAGTACATTGGTGCACAGCTAAGCATCGAACCTACGACCTAAAGTATGAGAGTCGCACGCTGAAGCCACTAGGCTACCACTGCTCTGCCAAACATAAAACCAGTAATAAAAATTAGGATCACAACTCTTCAACTTTGCACATTTGCTCGGAACAAATACATTACATTGTAATTACCGAATAAGGGCTTTTAAATCTGAATCACACAGATGTCGGTACGGCTACTTCTTGACAAAACAAACAGCTTCCACACAAGTTGGCTTCCGTTTAGCATACATGAAATATTAACAATGAAACTTCGCGTATACCCGGCCACTACACTCAGACTGCATTGTGTGCAAACAAAGGGAGGCTCCGGCGCGTTACTCATTAAAACACTACTTAAGGTTCGACTCTGATACGACACGGAGGGCGCTACAATACAACCTCGCGGCCTACCCGAATTCTTTACAGAATCATTGGGCTCCCCCAAAATGCAAATCGTAATCGTCGTTGTAAGAGAAATTCATTGATAAAACTTTGTGGCACGACATACATTTTATAAAAAAATCTGTGTACAATTAGAAAAAAACGTACAGTTTATACATTTTCATCTATGTTACACATCCTACAAGAAACAAATTCCTGTGAGCAACTAACTTAAACTGTATACTGACTGTGAAATGATGTCTCATTAATCTTTTATCACTAATATCTTATTATATGCTTACTGTAACTGAGAGCTATTGACCAATCTTTCCTAAGTTAATACATGGATATACCAAGCATGACACTTCACCAGTGAAGTAACCATATGGTATCGTTACACATTTTACCCATAAACTATGATCCAACGACATTGCTAATTAAATTCCAAACGAAACACTTCGTCAACCCCTAGTACGGGCTACGTATATTAATTTCCCGCGTTCGGTTTGCCCTTGTGTATACGGAAAAGCGCATTGACACACACATACTCGTATCTATGTAGTGGCGAATCGGGCATCGCCCGTCGCGTCGTACCAGGCGTCACAATATAGACAATGAACTTGTAAATCGTAAGATCGGTATCATTGTTTTAACTATTTTTTATTGGCCAGATTATAATAAAAGCGGCAGAAAATGGATGTTTCATTCAAGTGGTTCTACCACTTGAAAGAAACATTCAACATTCAACACAAACAAACAACAACACAAAAGAAATACTCAGAAAAGATTCTTAATTCCCGAGAAACTTTGAATACTTGCAATTTTTTATATTACCTACTAATTTCTAGATGTTCCAAACTTCGAAGACGTAACTTATTTGATAGATAGCGAACAATAATAAAACAATTTTAAAACTCTTTTATCATAGAAAGGAAAAGGCATCTGAAACAAGAATGGAATGACGATTTAAAGCTTCATATAGCTTCCAAATGAGCGTAGTAATTACGAATGGTCCTACAATATATAGCTTATAATTGCATAGCGCTATAGGGATGAAATATGCCTGGAGCTTTTCCTGGATAACCGGAAAATGCGATAGCCGACCGGAATTCACCCGAGGCACGGACGTTTTATGAAAACGTGAAATTGTTTCTAGACATTTGCAATCGCTTTGATAAGATTTGTTATTGTTTTTGATTATATTAAGTGATAATGAAATAAAAATCAGTAGATAAAAATTGCATATATGATAATTATATACAACGTTTTATATAACTATTTATTAATTTAACTGTGAATATAAAATACAGTTTTTTATGACCTATACTTTTATCATACAAACAATTTACTACTACACACATTAACACACATTAAATTTATAATTAGAACTATATTTTGCAACTTATAATCATATGAATAAAAAATATTTCAATGAGATAGATACTTAAATCGTATGCATTGAAAGGAAGAGCTCAATGGAATCATACATCTATACGAATCGAACCCTTAAAATCTTCCAAATGAGTTAACAAATTCCTCGTTAAATTGTTACTTAAATGGAATGGAATCAATATAAGACGCGTATCAAGATCATATATTAATACATCACATCACTTATGTATGCAAAAGTATTTTCATGAATTACCCAATATCTTAACAGAGTGTTAGTTGTTTCTTTAGATAAAAGCATTCTAACGTCAGTAAAAAAAGAAGCATGAATACAGAAAAAATATCTACTACTACACATTCTGCAGTAGAATGGAAAAGCGGACCAGAGAGCCTCTGAGTGCGGCAGTGTGTGTGTGTGTAGTGTAGTGTACCCGAAGTAGTGTATTGCTGACCCGTCTCTCTGATTAGCCTTATTTTACCTGAAGTGAGTACAGTCCACATACCCTCGTGCTCTTTGTGTGGGGGATGCGTAATTCCCCATTGGATATAAAAATTTTTTTCCTGAACTGAGCTTTTTTAAGGCAGTTCTTGCCGCGCACCGCTACAATGTGGAACCAGCTGCCCACTAAAGTATTTCCGAACCAATTCGAAAAAACTTGCAAGTATAATAGAATAATAATTCTTGAAAGTGCATACACCAGTATTAGTACATGCTTTTAGGGTATTAAAATGTATTAAATTAATTAAATTTACAATGTTCAATCTGAATTGTCGCATTGCTCTGGTACGACAGGCTGTTAAGCTCACGAAATGTACATCAGTTTTGTTATTCTAAATTCTAATAAAACTAGACCTGTATTGAATTTATTCTTAAATCCCAACTCCACGTAATCGAATAATGTTTGCACATTAAGTGTGAAATTATATTTCCAACACTATTATGAGACAATTTAACCACTCATGTTGCATTATTGGCTTTCTCTGAACGGAAGGAGCATTTGTGCCAGTCATTGTATCATTACATTACTAACTGGCTAGTTAAGAGTTATATCCCGGTTCTAACGACTGTGCAGTTTAAAATTGCATTTTTAAATGTATACTTTAATAAAAATGCAAGTGACACGTAAATGCAATGATTTCGTAACGTTTGATATGTACGTAGTTAATCTTAACAAAAGCAAACTAACTAAAAAAAGTATTGTGGGGTTCAATCTAAATATGCAATAAAAAGTTGTCGCACGAGTTATGTAACCTAACAATAGTTAAGTTACATATATATGTTTTGAACTGGAATAAATATTGGAGCCTAAAAGAAATATTTAAGAGTAACTTACCAATAACTCTCAAAGCTAAAGTTATGAACTCATGTCTACTACCCAGCTTAACTTATGGAAGCCAGACCTGAAAATTCTCTACACAAGGTGTGAATAAAATCAATGTATGTCAAAGAGGTTTAGAGCGAAGCATGTTGAACATAAAGAGAATGGACAAAATAAGACACACAAAGATAAGAGCCGTCACTAAAGTTACAAACGCTTTAACTTTTGCTCGAAAACTGAAATGGCATTGGGCTGGCCATGTGGCAAGAATGTCTAACAGAAAGTGGACCAAACGAGTTACCGAATGGAAAGGACCACCAGGCAAGAGGCGGAAGGGGAGACCCTTAGACCGCTGGGAAGATGATCTGAAAAGATCAGCTGGCAAAAACTGGCACTCCATAGCACAGGACCGACAACAATGGGCATCTTTGGAGGAGGCCTTTACCCAAACCGGGGTTCCTGTTAAATAAATAATATAAATATATATTACTAACATAATTTAAGCTAACCTACTAACAAAATCAATATTTTTGGTTACTTTAATACAACAACTACCAACTATTGTAAAACAGGAAATAAAAGGCTTATTATTATTATTATTATTTTATATGTTTTAGTTAATAATTAAAAGCATAAACCTTATTAGAATTTTTTCCCACACTCATAAATTGTAATACATATAACATTCTCGTTTACGATTATGTCCAATCGTTCGACTACACTTATATTGAAATGTCACTTAGATTTAAGAACCCTTAAATAAGTGAAGTTAGTTTTGTGTTAATCCAGAACAGAATAAATTACTACTAATTTTATGTTAGTTATACGCTGAAGTTTTAAATGAGTAAAATCAGTTGACACCCTCCAACATCCCTCCAATAACCGTCAACGAACTTAACTCACGTGTACTGTAAAATACCCAATTCAGTTCAAGTCATTCAAATCATCAAATTACTCCAAATAGTCACTATCGATCCTAACCTGACGCTGTATGCTTTCCGAGTTTATGCTTTTTTTAGACAAAAAAAGGTGATCAAAAATTACATTTAAGCGTATCTTATTAACTTAATATTATTAATTAAATGTAGTACTTATATTTAAAAATTAATATATAATTAATCATGTTGATACACTAGAACTATTAACGTATTTTGTTTAACTATTTATCACAATCTTGTCTTAACAGGTGATTCTAAACGAAATGAGAATGCATATAAAAAATCACACAATTTCAAAATAAAAATATGAAATTAATTAGTGAAACAAGCTAAAAAATTTACTAGTTATATTACCAACAATTTTATTAAGTACATAAAGTGCGAACTCTCGGCGTACTATAAGCTCGTTGTAGTCCACAGAACCAAAAATAAATATAGGGTTTTATATCGCATAATTGACACCTACGCATTTAAATAGATAATAAAAAGGTCTAAATAATTTAAGCCTTAAAACCTCTTTATAATCAAAATAAGAAAAACATATCACCATGGAAGAACTCTTAAAACCTAGTGTCTATGCCATCTCGTCTACACACAACTCAAACACAATGAACACAACAAAATCTTATAAAAAACTAAATTGGCAAAAACGATTATTAGATAAGCATTTCGCTTCGATACTGTTATCATAATAACGGTCTTATCAGTAACTGAATATCGAGCGATAATATATTATGCGGTTACACCAATGAGTTCATAGGCATTATTGGTAAGTTGTATGTATGACCGCTTGTGTCTTAATTGCACAGGCACTAGGATATACTCGATATTAGGAATTATATTTGTTTTGCGTTCTTATAAAAAATACTTGCTTTACTGGACAAATTTGTTAGCAAATATATTTTTGTCCGTATCAAATTGTGCGCATTCCTTCTGCATGCATTAATTCTTATAACTTAAATTTAAGTCCAGACACTCCAATTTGCCGTTAATTATTTCGAAGGCGTTGTAATGTTTTTTTTGAAAGAACCAGACGGTTACGAAAAGTCTTTGGGTGAAATTCTCTAAAAATATACGCGAAAACACGAATAATTTGGGATGTGTTGGAAACAGTAGAATTATATAAAATAGTATTGATTTTTGAACTATATTACTTCCTAATTCAAAAACAATACAAACTTTTAGGAATAAAAGAGACTCATGTTTATTACTACAGTACTTCAACATTCAATGCGTTTTTAAAATATCAATAAAAATTAAAATATTATTGTTTTATATAATAGGTAATATGCATACTTATGAACGCACATTTTTAAAGGCGTAGAGCGGCCGAGAAGAATTGGCAATACTCCTCTACACTTTTTAATCACCAAGTTTTTTTAAATTATTTGTTGTAAGGATATTCTAGATTAAAATAAAACATTAAATAAACCTTACTATGCGTAATTAGCGTGCCATTCAAGTGCGATTAAATAAGAGCCAGTAATAAAACAATAAGTAGCACTCATGTTTAGTAATAACGCGATAAAATTTGATTAGAAAAATCCCCGTAGAAATTACTTTTACTTCCTATAAATTGTAGATTGCGCTAAAATATTACCAAGTATAAATACTGTAATGCGCGAAGATTATTTGAGATGGAAAAAGAATTTGTTGCTTGTTTTTAAATAAAAACAAATCTAATTTACTCATTTACAAAAATTCACACAACATTATACTTTGTTTTTCCTTTTTAAAATCAGATACTACGAAAAGAGCTGTATTTTTTTCTATTATATTTAATATCAACTATGGATAAACTAAATCTATTTTAATAAATACCCATAGAGGGTGATTTCGATGACGTAGGGTGGTTTCCACACGATAAAACATTGCTGAATCGACGCACGCGTAATATATAGCGTTTGAACCAGGCTTTTGTCGACAAAGCTCCATTTAGAAATATTAGGGCGTTACAAAACTCCTTGTTAGGAACGCTGAATGTTAATTTGAGTCCTATAAAGACAGACAAACAATCAAAGCCAACCTGATTTATTTACAGGATAAATGCCGAACAATAATTATAATATATATATAACTCGATACAAAACTAATATGGATTTACATTTAATTCGTCGCTTATAGTAGAAATATATATTATAAGAAGGGCAACAGGGCCTTTGACAGCGGTCTTATTCAGGTAACAGTGTTCCAAATCAAATTCAAATCAAAATAATTTATTCATTTAGGTTACACAATGAACACTTATGAACGTAAAAAAATTACATATTAAATGCTTCTAATTTTACATTTACTGCCAGTTCCAAATCAAGGGCGTAGAACGGAAGAGAAGAACTGGCAATAAAATCTCTCCGCCACTCTTTTGTGAAATGT
Organism: Pieris macdunnoughi; assembly: GCA_905332375.1. Lineage (NCBI taxonomy): Eukaryota > Metazoa > Arthropoda > Insecta > Lepidoptera > Pieridae > Pieris > Pieris macdunnoughi. The sequence continues at coordinate 5,653,796 of CAJOBZ010000061.1, forward strand.
TCCTACCGTACAAGAAATCTACTTCGCCCGGGGTTTGAACACATAATAATGTGGAGAACTACATAGCTACTATCTGATGCTGTGAGGTATTTTTGTACCTTTATTAATATTTATATCAACTAAATGTTAAAAGATACTTCACCTATACAAATAAATGATTTTATAAGCAGAGCCTATATAGATTAATATCATGAATAGAATTCAATAAAGAACTTTAGAAGGTATTCACGCCACACAGTCTAGCGATATTTCCTGTAACCGTCAAACTCTCGCCTCGGATGCTTCCTTTTAACGGAAATGTTGAGAGCTATTCATAGACATTTTCTCTGCTTGAAATCATCACATACAAACACCTATTTAATAACATGAGTCTTTACTGTGAAAACTTTACATCAAATTATACTAAAATTTGTTACAGTTTCAATTAGTCAAATAATATTCTGTCACGTTTCAAAATTTTCACGAGAGTTATAAGGATAAAATAATTAATTGGTATTTGAGGTTCCAAATATGTTAAACAATAAACTGTTGATTTTACATTGCTTTTACTAAATGTGTGTATTCACTTTGTTGAAGTTGTATTTTAACATTAAAAATTATATAAAACTGTTATAAAACCAAGCATTATTGAAGTTGTACTTCTTTAGGCGCGTTATGAAAAATTGATGAGAGTGAAATTTTACGATTGCGCGCGCACCTATGACACAAAATTGGCAGTGTGATATAGCGTGCGCGAGCGAGATGGGAATAAGACAAACTACAAGTAAAAAGAAATAGAATATGCGTGAAGCTAACTTCACGCATATTCTAGCTTAGCAGCTTAACAAGAATTTTGAATGACCATGACAATTGACATCTGACAATGACATTTACCTTTTAAACAAATATAGGAGTTTTAATTATTGTTTAAAATTAATATTTATATACCTAGTTATTTTCATTATACAAAATATTTGTGAAATAATATAAAATATTTGTGAAAAAACTGTGCTAACCTTCCTGAGTGCTTCAATACAATTGAGGTTAACTATCCGTATGTATTATCGAGTATTATTGTTGATTAAAACTGAAACATGAACCATTATTCATTGCTTTTGTTTATTGCGTTTGTTACAGCAACTTTTTAGAAATATTCTACGACCCTATATATCAATAATTGAGAACAAAGATTTAAGCACGAATACTAATAAGGAGAAAATGAAGGCTTGGAGCGATATAACAGAGAAGTAAACATTTTAATAAGTACCTGCATCTCAAAAAAATGACCACATTATTTAATCAAAACATCAGATTTAATCTAGCAAATATAAGGACAAGAGACAAAAAACAATTGATGAATCAGTGGAAGTGCACTAAATTGAATACAAAAAAAAGAGTTGTCATCTTATCGCCGTGAAACATCAAAAACTGGAGGTGGAACAAAGCCACCATCACCTTCTCGAGACACAATGGTTTGAAGTAGATTTCAATGAATTTGATTGTGATGGTGTCGAGGTAGGAATGTTAATTATAAATATGATGTATGGTGATGTTCAAGGTTCAACCTTTCAAGCATAGGCATATGCTTACAACATTACTTTATTCCCCTACAGGGTAGTTAGAGATATTGTAATACCTCAAAACATCCATGTTGCACTTGTAGTACCGAAACTCTGTCCTGCCAGAAGTGAGCCCATTCCCACTTATAATGGACAGTGGGTATAATACACCTTAATACCTGAGTGCGAACCACTCACCATGATACTTAAATTAATAGATGTTATTTATATATTTCAGGTTATTACAAATAAAATCATTTTGGAAACAATTGATATCCCAAAAGCAAATAAAGCCAACAATGACAAGGTAATAAATCAGTTTTGACATAACTTGAATACTAAAAAAAGCCAAACAAAGGTGTGCACAACAGTGACAACATAACTTAACAATTTCATTATTTTGTAGGATTAAAGAAAGGTTAAAGAAAATCATGTCGAACTGAACAACAAGAATCCCCAAACAACTCCAAAGAAACCTACAAGGAAGACACCGGTATTATATTTAAATTATCTCTATCTCTAAATAGAATAAAAGAAAGTTGCTATCCAGGTCTGTAGCATGTGCTACAAATTATATTATTAACACATTTATATAATTATATTAATATAAATGTGTTAAAAAATTTATAATATGAATTATAAAAAATTTTAAGTTTTGCATGGACAGAGCTTAAATTAATATTCTCTTATTTGTTGCAGAAAGCAAGTAGTTTTGGAGAAGCCTCGTAGATGCACAACCAAGTAATGATTAATTTAAAATTACAAACCGAAATTCTGATGAAGACATTAGAGTCACTTAAAAATAAATAGTATAATGAAATAAAAATGTTTTAAAGATAAATAGTGTTTTATTTGTTTAATGTAAGAGAATAATAATAAATATTTATTTAATTAATTTTTCAAATGTAAACTGAACTTTATTGACTTTAATGACTCCTTTTCCAGTCTTTGATTATTTAATTGTAATTAATTATTTGCATGCAATCAAAAACTATTTTTAATAATGCCAAAGAAGTATAACTTCTTACGCGCGTACATAAGTACACGCACCCTTTTTTTTATATTATAACATTATATATATACATAAGTAACATGGGTATATAGATAATCGAATAATAAATCTGCTGATCATCCCGTCGGTAGCCCTGTTAGAGGTGAAGTCAGTTATTACTTAGAGACGCACTTATATAAGTAAGCGAGGCCAATCAAATACAGATAATATAGAATATTTATTTTTTATGTACCTATAGATACTAAAGCATACATTTCTCATTGATTACATATTTACAAGAATATTTTTATAGCTCAGTCATTTTCGTAAAAGTGCATGGGAATACAGCGTCGAGCGTGGACAGTTCTACTTACACCAATTTGTGATAGGACAACCTGATCTCAACTACAGAAATAAAAAGGTTCAGGAAGAAATGAAGGTAAGTGTTATCTATATAATGGCAATGTCTCTTGCTTTCCGCGTCATATCAACAAAATGAAGTGTCGACGATTTAAACCTATGATAGGATGTAATATATTTTCTACTAAGTTTTTTTTTATAGAACAGGGGGCAAACGGGCAGGAGGCTCATCTAATGTTAAGTGATACCGCCGCCCATGGACACTCTCAAGAGGGCTCGCGAGTGCGTTGCCGGCCTTTTAAGAATTAAGTGTCTTTATTTTCTTATTTTTTTACACCCACTTATCAAATGTTAATAACGCAGTGAGGCATTTTAGCCGACTCTACCAGGGCGCATCACAAGGCCTAGAATATTGTTACCAACACGTCCTGTCATAGGTATTTACTTAAAAATAATTGCTTAAATCAACATACAAATCTTTCCTCTTTATTATATTAGTTTAGATATTAGATTGACTATACATATACAAGTAAGATTACCTGTTTTTTTAGGAAAACTAAAATGAAGCGAATTTTCTATGTAATGTTTTTAATCGATTACTGTATGCATTTTTGAATGGCGGGACATCACTTAGGTATTTAAGTAATTGAATGGTCTTGTTAAGAAAGTTAAGTAATGATTTGATTGATTTCAGGATGTCCTAAGGTTTTGGCTGGATGTAGGTATATCAGGATACCGAATTGATGCTGTTAACATGATATACGAAGCTGACCCCAAACAATTTTGTGGACGATATCCCGATGAACCAAGATCTGGTATAATTTATTGTTACAGTTAGCAACGGACAGCGGTCACTTGAGTTTGTCTTTGTCCTTAGAGTTCAAATAACGTGTAATCGATCCTAAATTAATAAAAATAGATGTCTTCCAGCCTTTTATAACTTCGCTATATTAAAATATATGGATATAATATTCATTTTCCCATTTATTTTTATTTATTTTTTACACTTTGTTGCTTTATGATAAAAAAATTTAACAAAATTACGTGTAAAGGAAAGGCAACTGGCGGCCTTATCGCTATCAAGCGATCTCTTCCAGGCAACCACTGTGAGAAAAGAAAAAATGTATTAAATTACATAAGGTAGGCAAGAAATGCAAAAATACATGTATTACAAAACATAATTGTTCAGAAAAAGAAACTAAACAGGAACAAAAAACAAACTAAACTAAAAAAATAAAGGATACATGAAATTTTTTTTTAATAATAATAATAAAGTAATAATAATCACGTCAGTTAGTAGGTATTATTAAATTCCTGGTATACATTTAAGTTAAAATTCACTTTTCTAACACTCGTGATTTATTGAAAATGCAAATGTAGAAACAAACGTTCTTAGTAGGTACTCTAACCTAGATTCTAGAACACGTCTAAGTGATTAGTGAGTACACGCGGGAGCATGGAAACTCATTTTGTACAGGAAACGAAAGCAGGACCGCGGCCTAGTTGAGCACATAATTATAACACAGTGCAGTGCCTATTTTTAAACGCGTCAACAAATCAAATATATTGTAAAAATAATTAATTATATATTTATTAAAACAAAAAATAACAATACAATCAAGCCCTTGTATTCAAAATTTCTGAAGTCAGTTAAGCTTAGTAAAACTAAAATCATTGTTAAATAAAGAACAAAATTGATATGTTTATTATGGAACATAAGATAGTAGGCGTAGGCATCCCTACTCATCGGCAAAGAAGACAGAGGGTGTAGGCCGAGAGAAAAACCGGCGAAAAAACTCACGGTACTTTTTTAAAATAGCAAATCATCAAACAGCACTTATTTTAAAACAAATATCGCAAATTAATTAGAAGTAGCCTGTATAGCACTAGTCCCAGGCCTTTTTATCAACTAGATAATCGTTAACTTTAAAAACTCCTATTGTGTCAATTTCAAAATGAAATATCTACATTAAACTATTCCAAGTTTTCATGCTTTGCGGCTTTGTTCATTTTACATTTACATATACTCAACTGTCATCTTGTGACATATAAAGTAATGAGCATGATTGCGCCGCATATGTTCCCTTTCGTCACGCTTTTCTCCCCTTAGCTTTTCCCTAGCCAATAAACAGACAAATGCGCTTTGAACATTGAGTACGATGAAACGTTATTTCGCGAATGAAATCTCTAAAAAGTAACAGTAGGAACAAAGCTTTCCAATCAAATCTAATTTCAAAATGAATTTACTTTTTTTTATCCATAACAAATCGTATTTGCAAATATAGAAACCCTGTTCAGGTTTTTAAAACTAAAAATACATAACTTCAGATAGTCTGCCTAATAATGAATCTTCTAAAAACATCAAAATTTATCTTTTAGTAATCTAAATACTAACATATACAGGCAACGACAATAGGTAAAACAACAGAGTTTTATCGTAGATACTCCAAGTTAGCAGTTAATTTTTAGTTGCTCAGAAGGGTTATTCCCTCTTCCACTAAAATATCTTTATACGCGACGCCCTGACAACGTCTAGACTTCACAAAAAACCCACCCCACAGCTCATTGTATTCAGCAAAACTTAAAATTTATACATTTTCTTCTACCGCTCAGCTTAAATTAATTTGTAAGAAGTTTTTAATTTACAAGGCACACTGTGATTGATTACGACTTGGTTTTCGTTCGTAGTTCCTAGTTTCAACGAAGTAATATATGAATAAAAACACTTATTTTACTACCGTCAAAGTATTCATGTGGTACACTTGTTTATCCATTCAGCGATTATTATTCTATAAATAGTAATTCTACTGAATATAATTTCCTTATATAATTAAAATTTAACTATACCGTAATGCAAATAATTGTGAAATGTACCGCCAAAATAGCAATTATGACATCCGCAAATTAAATTCCACGCATTAATTATTACCGACGAGTAATAAAATATTTCACTACACGACATAATGTTAATTCTCATATTCCTACAACGAAGAGATTTTAAAGTTGAATAAAATTATAAATACTATTGTTGTATATTGATGAAATAGAGACTCAATAATGCTAAATATAAAATACCTCTTTAAAAAGTGAATAATTAACATTTTAATATTTTTTGTCTTTTAGGTTTAGGTTTAAGATAACTTTATTTCTCATAAGAATTGCATACAAAATTCACTTACTGAGCAACACATATTTAAAACTAAGATTAAAAATTAGAAATTAAAGCGCACATATGTAGGTTCATATATAAAATAACAAAACAGAACAGCACCAAAAAAGTGGGTAGACCTAATAAACTTGATCAGTCAACCAAGCAAAACACGGATGTTCGAATTTGATTTTTTTAAATGTCTTTTACTTGTATAAATCTATCTATATATAATGAAATGATGTTCGTTTGTCACGCTAAACGAGAATCGACAATAACTGGACCGATTTGGGAAACATATATAAGAAACAAAGAAAAATACTAAACATTTAATTTTTTTTTGTTATTAGGAGGCAAACGGGCAGGAGCCTCATCTGATGTTAAGTGATACCACCGCCCATGGACACACATTGTCAGAAGGCTCGCGAGTGCGTTGCCGGCATTTTAAGAATTGGTAGGCTCTTTTCTTGAAAGACCCTAACACCAATTGAATTTTTGAATAAAAACTCATTCCAAGCTATTAATATTTATTTATATTTTATATTTGATGTCTTTTTATAGATGCCTTTAGAGATTAGTGTTTCATAGCTGTAGTATGAGGTCCGATCTTTTTGGTCTGTTTTATTGTTTTATATATCTATTATGTGTTATGTTGAAAAAATTGTATTAAATTCTGACACAAATATATGTAGATGATTTGAACTTCACCAGGTCATCTAAAATTTTTAAAATTAAGCCAATATTCACCTTAAAACATTATAAACTTTGTTCCAGATCTCTCAAAACGCTGCCTAGATTACTCACTAGTCAAAAGCAATCTACAACGTAAAACATCTATTGTTCTAGACAAGCTAGACGTTTAAGCTGTTAAGCTGTCCCACTGGCCTGTTTAGCTCAGGAACGGAAGTGAGAACAGAAGCGTATTTAAAAAGTGTAACACTTTGTTCTCACTTCTTCATGTGTAAAGAATAAAAGCCTTCTTAAAGCATACAGAAATTTTGACCTTAAAAAGCTTTCATATATACCTAAATTAAAATTGCAACACAGCGTGCGACTCTCACCCCTGAGATCATAGGTTCGATCCCAGGCTGTGTACCAATGGACTTTCTATGTGCGCATTTAACATTCGCTTGAATGGTGATGTAAAACATCGTGAGGAAACCGGCTTGCCTTAGACCCAAAAAGTCGACGGTGGTTGCAGTTTTTTACAATTTCGTTGTACAATAACTTTGCTATTAAAAAGAGCGGTAGAGAGATTCTCGCCCGCTCTACGCTTTTCATTTTGCAACTGGTAGTAAATGTAAATATAGATCTTCAATTGTTTTAAATATATACGTTTAAAAGCTACTTAGTTACCAATATGGTAGTCTCATAAAATATTTTATTTTAAATGGAAAGAAAAGAATTTCACGATTGAAAAGAAAACATTCTTAAACGAATAAACCGAAAAAAATGTGTATGATATATTCTTGTCTATTCTTGAAACAGCCTTCACTGTCATCTAGATTCAAAAGAAAGGTGAAGAGGGCTTGATTAAGATACGAGTCTCCAACTGAGGAAAAATTGAGCCTGAGATTAAAGTCTTAGTTATAAAAGGCCCATTTAAACTGCTATTAGTTTTTAAAATTAATACGCGGATTTTTTATGATCCAATGTTAAATTTATTTAAAAATCAGAGTAAACATAAAGGCAATATTGTTCTCAAAAATGCATATACAACGACCACTATATAAGCTTCGACTTGTTGAAGCTTTTGCGGATATGATTAGGAATATCTATAGCGCTAAATAATCTGCATCACACACACTCCCCACACGCACACCCTCACACAACACCCCAATTAGGTATACTGTTTATTGGTAATCATAACAATCAAATATTACACTACACTAGATTTACAATTTTCTTAACCTAAATAGTAGTTAACGCTGGTAGCAATTCCTCGCTGTATTGTGATACTTATTCGTTCTATCTACCAAGCACCAAGTTAAATCTTTAATTAGCGCCTGTGCACTTGAACCCCACGGGCCAAGAGTCTCTACTCCAAAGGGAACAAAATTGAAATTGGAGGTTTAAAAGTTAAATGTATTTAATCTATTTCATTGATTTATTCCTTGTTAAGTTATTGGTATGTTTGAATCTTTTTGTATATATGGCGTATCTTTGGCAATATTTTAAGTACATGTTTTTTTTGTTCTATATAATTTAGGTAAACTGTACGAAATAAATAAAAGCAACGTATTTCATATAAAAAGAATTAAAAATTAAGTAAAATCTTTTCCTTTAATGAATCTTTATGTATAAATTGCGCAATTTATCTAATAATTTTAGTATATCTCTTATTTTACAAATTTTCTTTTATGGAACCTACTTAAAAGCAAAGACTCTCAAATCTTCATCTACAGTGTGACGTTCTCAATCTTTCGCGTGTAATATTAGGTTTATTTGTTTTAAAATAAGTGTTGTTTGCCATAGTCATTTTGTATGATTAACAGTATGCTATTTTAAAAGATTATGCTATTTTATGCTATTTTAAAAGATTATGCTATTTTAAAAGAGTACCGAGACTTTTTTACGCCGGCTTTATCTCTCGGCCTACACCCTCTGTCATCTATGCTGATGAGTAGGGATGTCTACCGAATCAAATTTAATGACGTGGCATAAGTGATGTATTTAATGTTCCATAATAAACATTTTTTTTTAATACTTCGTTATTTAGGGACGTCTAGCACAGTCTAGTTTAAAAAAAAATTGCAAGAAAAACATTGTAATCTTAATGCATAGTTTTACGAGCCATTGGTAGTAAAGTAAAATTCATCAAACTTTGAAAGCTTCGAACGAATTTTCAACGTGAAATTTACGTAAACACGAACGCGTCAGGTGTCGTTTTAGACCGACACAGGATGCATTTCCCTTAAAAGCTCACGTCGAGAGTGTTGTTTTAGCGAGACACGGTCTGATAGTTCAGAATTATCGATTAATTGTTGGCTGTTGTAGACTTAAGGTCTTGAACATCGACGAGTCATAGGTAAATTATTTTTTTTTACCATTTACCTATGACGCATCGATATTTCGCCACCTCTAAGCGGGGATTAAAGCATCGTGTGCCAATAGCCGAAAACAATATAAATGGAAACTATGGTAACAAATTTAAAAGTTTCCACATTTGAAGAACTAAAAAAATTCTTAAAAAGAAAGGCAAACAAAAATAAACCCGATAGTATTCTTCTATATGTGTGTGAATATATTTGAATACAAACTTAAACAATTAATTTATTTCGGATTTAAGAATAAACAATCTTAAAATTATTGTAATAGCTTATTAATGAGATGACTTAGAGATCCACCTTAAGGGTTCACCTCGATTACTTCTTTAAAATTTTCTATTAAAGCCTCGATTTATTTAAGCTCTCACGGAGCTGCTTAAAAGGAGTATGTAGAATATCCATAGTGCTATATACCCTACATCATGAGCACATCCTAAATACATACCCCCACTTTCACACCGCCACACAACACAGCCGAATAAGGTTTTACTAAGTTCGTCCGTATTTATCTATTTTTATTGAATTTTCTTTCTAAGTTTCGTATTTTTTTTGTGTATATATTATGTATTCCATCATTGGCATTATCATTAGTATATTTTTTTTATATATTGTAAACATATTTTTCTTTAGTTATGTTCGTTTGACTCCGGTCACATAAAAATGTAATCTAAAATCGTAGAGTATCACGTACAAAATACAACTACAATTAAATAATCCTAATCGTTCACGATCGCCATTTAACAGTAAAATATGCCCAATATGGTGTGACTGAAATACAAATAAGCCAGTTAATTTATTCAGTTATGTAACGATGTTTTGGTTCTATGACCCGTAGTTAACATAACTTTATTATTCAAGATCAGTACACGGTTATTCTAAACTCGCCTTTGACTGCGGCTTGCTCGTGTTAATGTTTATATCGTGTAACGAAAATCGTTTCTATACGTCATATTTTTCTTAAAACATTTAAATCGAAATTACACAATTCTATCTACTGGTTGTAGTTAAGTTTTTGTGTTGGTAAATAAATATATTAACATAGATAGAATCTATTTTATTAATTTACGCTTTAATGCATACATAAATACAGTAGGTACAATACAAATAATTAAATAAAAGGAAGGCTAATGGCGACCTTATCGCTTTCGAGCGATCTACTTTGATATACAGTATAATCTCACTAATTCGGCACTTCGATAGATCGGCACGTCCAATAATCCGGCACCCTCCGCCCACGCCTCCCTCACCCATCTATATCTGTGCGCTTCGGTCGCTGCGTCGTCGACTAGCAGTCTAACCTCAAAACGTATCACGTGCACGTGCTAACGTATTTATTTTTTTCAAGTGAGAATAGGTTATACTTAAAAATGTCGAATAATCGCAAACACAAGACACTAGATTTGTTTATTTTATTAATTACCTATGACTTTTTCACTATAATCCAGTAATCCGAACAATCCAATAATCCGGCACCCTCCGGTTTTTAATAGTGCCGGATTAGTGAGATTACACTGTACAAAGTTTAACGATATATATGTCGCAGCCAAATAGCTTAATTAGCCTTTCAATTAACAGCCTAGCCTTTTAACGTCAACGGCTGTTACGACTATCGGTTTTTACGACAAAATATGAGTAGTCCATTCGATGTCGTTAAAATAGATGTTGGCTGTATATGCAATGGCACTTCAAACGTATACCTCGTCTCAGATATATATGTTTCTATCATTAACCATACGTGACAATAATTGCCTGCATATATATCCGTTACCTAGGAAACTTAAGAACTCTTTGACTTACCTAGGCGATTCCTTACACAATACCATCTTTCATTTTCATAAAATAGGTGGTGCATTACATACCTGAAACAAACGGAGAAAATAAACGTCTATTATCGATTTTCTATAGAAATAATGGAATAATTAATTTGCTATCGTAATGTTTAATCCAGTTTTACTATATATACACAGAACAGATATTCTAGAGGTTCACTTCAAAGAGGTTTCTATGTAATGTAATTTAGTTCACTTTACAAATAATAAGAAAGTAAGTTTGAAAACTTTTTTCTCATAATTAAGACATTTTTCTATAAATAGTCGTATTAATTCATTATTTCATGTCATATTTACGTATAAATTACTATATATATATTTTTTTTTTATTGGACAATTCACACCAATTGACCTAGTCCCATGCTAAGCTGGTGAAGCTTGTGTTATGAGTACTAGGCAACGGCTATACATACATATTATAGATAGATAGACATATAAATACATATTTAAACACCCAAGACCTAAGCACAACACCAAATGCTCATCACATCGATTTTTGTCTCAGCCGGGGATCGAACCCGGGACCCATGGATTCGCAGTCAGGGGTACTAACCACAAGACCAATGAGTCGTCAAATATATATACACAATAGCAATCAAGGAATTTTTGTAGCCGACACCATGTTAAAGGTCGCAGCAGTATTCGCTATAAACGTAACCAACTAACTTTGAATATCGATATTTGCAATTGTAATTCTTTTGGTTGGAAAAGTAAAGGTCGAACGGACATCGAGTAACGGTATCTATTACGTCATCGAAAATCTACTTTTTCTCGTTACGTTACGAGATTACGTATTGCGGATTATGACGTTATAACAGTGTAACCTCTTCGTTTCTAAGCTAAAAGTTCAACTATAAAGGCTACTATTAAAATTATTGGTTAATGATACCAAAGCCAATACGAGAGTGATTGTTTGACAGAAGTGGAGCAATTCTATCTTCTTCTTTTTCGTAGTCTTCAGTACTGAAAGTCGTGCCTGACTTGAAAAGCCCTAACCGATATGTCGACTTGTGTTGTGTGTCTCCATAAAGCTCTATGCTCTACTTGTCTCAGGGCATTAGGGAAAAAGAAGGATATTGTAAGCATTCTACCCGGCCTCTTCAAGCTTTATAAAACAGGACATTCCACATCATTCGTGGCCGTAGAAGACCATGAGTTTAACGGCTGGTCGCGTGGCTGGATGTGGACAAGGCTACGCTGTTTCCGTGTCCTGTCTTGTACGATTACTGGTGGGGTTTTAGTGGGTATGCACAGCAGCGAGTCCCACATAACCCTTCACCATCAGGCAACCGTGCCGCGGGAGGGTATGCGTAACGCATTTCCCCACGAAAAAAAAATGCTTTAGGGATGTTGAGGCTCATAATTGTCTTGATTTAGTCATACCAACGGGTAGGCGATCGACTTCTCAAGGATCAAGATAATGTAAACGAGTGCAAGGTCAGTTTTTCATTCCGACCCATTGGTGCCGACGATATAGTGAGGATATTTAGAACCATAGATATTAAGAACACTACCGATCTTTGGGGTATTTCTGTAAAAATAATTAGTAGCATAATTGATGTAATTGCTCCCCATCTAGCTATAATTTTCAACAATTGTATTAAAAGTGGCGAGTTTCCCGATCTAATGAAACATAGTAAAGTTATTCCTTTATTTAAAGCAGGTAGTATGTCCGACCCCAGTAACTTTAGACCAATTTCCGTACTACCTACTTGTAGTAAAATATTTGAAAAAATTATATTAAATCAACTGGTAAGTCATTTTAACGTAAACAAATTATTACATAATAATCAGTTCGGTTTTACCAAGGGTCGCTCGACAGCCGATGCCGGTGTTGAGTTATATAGATATATAGTTAAGGCTTGGGAGGAGTCGCATGACGCTTTAGGTGTTTTCTGCGACTTATCCAAAGCATTTGATTGTGTCCAACACGAGACCTTAATCGGGAAACTCCGCCACTATGGCATCAAGAATACCGCACTGAATCTTCTGACTTCCTATTTACACGGAAGAACTCAGAAGGTTGAAGTGAATGGTAAGAGGTCCTCTGGGTCGGCAGTAGATATGGGGGTACCACAGGGCTCAATTCTTGGCCCTTTCCTCTTTCTTGTTTATATAAATGATCTACCTTTCATGGTAGAGAGAAAACATCAGATAGTTTTGTTTGCTGATGACACGTCCTTGATTTTTAAAATCAAACGACAAATAACAAATTTTGACGATGTGAACAATGCTCTGTCTTCGATTGTCCATTGGTTTAGTATGAATAACCTTCTACTTAATGCAAAAAAGACAAAATGCATTAAATTTTGTGCAAAAAATGCAAGGGTTATGGATACTAGACCAATTATAAACGGTGAGGAATTGAATCTGGATGATACAACTGTATTTCTCGGAATCACCATGGATTCAAAACTTCAGTGGTCCCCTCATATTAACGGATTGGCGAAGAGACTTAGTTCTGCAGCCTACGCGGTTAAAAAAATTCGCTCACTAACTGATGTCGATACAGCTAGACTTGTTTATTTTAGTTACTTTCATAGCTTAATGACTTATGGCTTATTATTATGGGGTCATGCTGCTGATGTCGAAACTATTTTCATCCTGCAGAAGAGGGCTATTCGTGCAATCTATAATTTAAAATGTAGGGAATCTCTTAGAGATAAATTCAAGGAAATTAATATACTTACCTTTCCCTCGCAATATATTTATGAAAATATTATGTATGTATACAAAAATAGTGATAAGTTTACTAGAATAGAACATACGCACAATGTTAATACACGGAACAAACGCAGGCTGCAATTTCCCCGTACTAGACTATCTAAAGTTAGTAATTCTTTTTTGGGGAAAGGGATACTCTTCTTTAATAAAATCCCAGAGGCTCTTTTATCACTGCCTTTCAATAAATTTAAAAAATGTATTAAAGAAAAGCTGTGTAAAAAAGGCTTACTATAAAGTCAACGATTATCTAGTTGATAAAAGGGCCTGGGACTAGTGCTAGACAGGCTACTTCTAATCAATTTGCGATATTTGTTTTAAATAAGTGTTGTTTGATGATTTGCTGTTTTAAAAGAGTACCGAGAGTTTTTTACGCCGGCTTTTTCTCTCGGCCTACACCCTCTGTCTTCTTTGCCGATGAGTAGGGATGCCTTCAAATTTAATGACGTGGAATAAGTGATACATGTATCTCATGTTCCATAATAAACATATTTTATTTTATTTTATTTTATTCTCCTTCCATCACCGCTGCCATTGCCAGTTAGTCGTGTCTGCGAGACATGCGGTTCTCTCCTGGCAATTGACTAAAGTATCTAAGCACTCGTTTGAAAATGATAGTTGACAGCCTTGTGGTGGTCTTTAGTTGGTTGAGAATGGACTTAGTTCGTTTTGCAGTTCATGGTATCCGCAACGTTCTCTTCCAACACCACATCGAACGCCTGACTCATTTATCTTTAGGGCATTTATATAATGATTAACGATTAGTCAAATCCATACATAGCACAAAGCCTCAAACTTTGAATCCATAAGGTTACAACTGTTTAAGCTTTAGACGTTATTATGTTATCACTTGAATACACTAATATACACAATTATTTATTTATTATAATTAAGTAATGTTTTACTGGCCAATTCTAATATATAAGTTATATATTAGTTATATTATAACATACGCTCTGAGGATCAGTTTTCACCATCGATAAATTAATTATAAACCGTGCGAATTTCCTATGGGAGACAGATGGTCGCACATTCCTGGTTTCCGAAGCCAAGAAGCCATTTTAAACAGTTGAATGCACAAGTTAATGACACTGTCGTACACGTAACGCGATATAACGATTATATCTGCTGTAATGTTATTGAAATCTGATATAACGGATATTAAAGTACGAGGTCATTCTATCAATTTCAAAGACAAACGTCTCACTTGAATACGTATTACGATCAAAGCAGAGTTAGCCTAGTGTAAAATGTGCGATTGTTAACCTTTGCGACCTTTGCGACTTTGAATTGCGACCCTTGAGGGGCGTCCACGCCACTAAGATATACAAAATCAAATTTTAATACGTCTTTAATGAGACATCGTGGTACATAACGATGTAGCCCATCTTAAAACTAATAAGTAATTTAAGTCTTACCTAATTTACCGATAAGGATTTAACATAAGAAAGTGTTCAATAACACTACTTACAGTCTCAAATGGAAGACATTCGTTTCTTGGGTTCTATTTTTTTTCTTATCACTGTGTAAACATTAATTAAAGTATTTTTCTTTGTTAACGATAACTGTGTTTTTTATTTATTAATTGGCTGAGGATAAACACCTGTTGTTTAACTATCCCTAACAATTAATTAAAATTGATAAGCACACTAACATATTAAGCTTCGAAGTGATTGTTTATAAACGTCATTAAAACGTAATTGCATCGTTCGATTAAATCTTTTGTAAGGATTCATCCCGTCTGTTAGTGGTTGCACATTGCATAACCATAGGGTTCTGCTTTGGATACCGCCGGATCTTCTATTTATGGGTATTTGTAAATGCTTATCGTGGTTATAAAAATGGTACATAAGTCTGTTAAACAAAATAAAAATCTTTAATAAAAAGTAAAATGTTATGAATCGTTTACACTTCAGTGAATCGTTTCGAAATGAAACTTAGAAAGTTACAATCTGTAAATCAATTTAACAAGCTTTTCTTCTTTTTTGCAACAAGAAAATACTCTTAGACGGAATTATACGTAATCATTATTTGTAAGCCAAGCTATATCCTAATATATATAATTTATATCCTAATAGTTTGATGTTTACACGAAAAAAACGCAACAGAAATCGTATTTCAAACAGTGTTAGTCTTAAAGAAATACTTCTTTTTACGTGCATAAATCGCGTTCATTAACCACTTAAACCATGATTCATCGTACTGTTTACGCTACCAAAATCTGACCCAGTAATTGCCAGGTGATTCACACACCATTTTCTCTGAATAGCTTACCATAAACGTTGCACTGTCAACACGATATAATCTGGAGCACAATTATATCCCATACATGACAACAAAACATGACATTTTTATATACGAAATGGTAAAAGCACCAGAACTGCGGCAACATTACTAAGACTTAACGATCGCTATATAAATATTTTAAAAAGATGTATAAATTCGTCTGCTACTAAAAGTAAAAACTCCTGAAAGTGTTTAGGCAAGGCAAAGCCTTATTTTTAAACAATTTAACTGTTTAAATAGAAATAAAAAGCTTTGTCTAGCTAGTTGCGTATTGTCTCAACACAGGAGTATTATTACAAGGTAGATATTATTTGTATCGAAGTATAATTGGTTAAGAGTTTTACCAAAACGTCCCGTCATCCGTTTTGTATAGGAATGCGAGATGAAAGCCAAAGAAAACATTAGTAACGTACAGGTGTTGAAACGCGAAAGCCACAGCTAGCTCCAACCATACATAGAACCTAACGATCACTAAGGGCCTGGCGTAATTAGTTGCGCAATGACTGTCGCAAGCGCACCTACCGAGTCAACGCGACTTTAACCATAGAATAAATTAAGTAATAATGACTACAGTATATCTTTATATAACGATTGTAAGTCTAACAGACTTTACTTGGATTTGCCATTATTAGGAGATAACGTATGTATTCAAATCACGTTCCTTTTCACGAACCTCAAAAAATCTGAAGAAGGAGGTTTTCTTTAAGTTATCTACTCTAGCAACTCTTTTAAAGAGGCTGGTAATATTTGTCAGAGTTCAGATGGGATAGCCTCTAAATTTAGGGAACGTTTAGACATCCTGGCAGCTTGTATATTGAAGTACTTTTTACACCTAAAATCCTGGCAAAATGGAATACTTTAATATTGGTGTTTCAAGAATTATATAGTCTGTGAGATGATATTCAAAGGACCAAGTTAAGAACCTTGTGCAACTCGTGTCGCAACACAGGTGAGCACCTTTCAAGTACATTAGCAATTCTATTGACTCCTACATTGTCAGTTAGGAAACTGAATGTATTGGGTAGTATCGAGCGAAAGAATCTATGGATAAGCCAGTTAAAGCAAACTTCGTGATACACGAAGAAAAGTAAGGAATTTAGAAGCTGAAGCGAAACTTGACGATTCGTAAATAATCATATTTTATTTATTTATTTTAAACTCACGCAGCTTCCAACTAAAAGATTAGAAGAATATTTGATATATGTTGTGAGCAAAAGCCCAAACATATATCAAAGTACGAAGCATTCATAAATTATGATTCAAATCAGGAATATAAGCATTAACAGGTGAAGCCGCGTGCGCAAACGCATCTTTTTGCTTATACATGCCATAATAACTTCTTCGTTCAATCGTTCAAATTCAATTTACACGAGGCTTTTACCATGCTGTTTCTTACAGGAAAACAATTTATCAGACACTACAGTATCGTCGATAGACAAAAAGTTCTGGACGATGTAATAGCAAGTAACAAATGACGTGTAGCCGGCTTGACGCCACCTGCTGTGATAAAGCTCGTTGAACTTAAAGCTTATAAGGTTTGATTTTTATGTTTTACATAAACATATTTTATAGTAAAATATTGTTTGTTTACACTAGACAAGTTATATAAAAATATGACGAAAAATAATTGCCAAAATAATGTTTGCCTTGTAAAATGGTAAGAGTTAAAAACCTAACTAGCGTTCGTCTCTCTACTTAGTTTTTTTTGGTAACATATCCATGACATTTCGTATTTTTACTCCATAGAGTTGGACTTTCCAAAAGTTTTTTATCTGCATCAAAAGCCAGAATTTTAAGCATCTATGCCCCTATAGCCTTGAAAAAGCTTTTCCTTTATGAACCTGTCAGAACAGCTTTTTCTAAAATCACGGTTTGCTTTCCGTTATTCCAACATTACAACTCAAGTTCCTTTTAAGGGCAAAACAAGTTAATTACTCGAGTTATCTTAAAATGGTCTAAGCGAGAAATTTTAAGACCAACACCAAATCGGGTAAATACAACATCAACACTTTATACGGTTATACGCGTAGCTTTGAGAACATCCTTTTCTATTGTATTAATTTTAGTACAGTTATTTTTAGAAACGTTTTATAAATAAAGGGAGAACTTCCATTTTAAGTAAGGCACGGTTGTTATTAACTAAAACGATAAACAAAATGTTTAATGCGTGGGTAAAAATAAATAAATTTTTAATAATTAACGGGCCTTATTCATAAGAGTCTATTAGTGAATCAATATATTGTCTGGAAAATTACAAGAAATTGTTAAGGACCTAAATTTTTTTTTATAGAACGTTGGCAAACGGGCAGGAGGCTTACCTAATGTTAAGTGATACCGCCGCCCATGGACACTCTCAATCGCGAGTGCGTTGCCGTTCTTTTAAGAATTGGTGCGCTCTTTTCATGGAAATACTTCAGTGGGCAGCTGATTCTACAAAGTGGTGGTGCGCGGCAAAAACTGCCTTGAAAATCGCTCAGTTGTGGAACGGCGGACGTCGAGGTGATACGGGTGGAATTTCGTATTCTAAATATTGAATAGCTACTTAAAGCTACATGAAGCTTACAAAACATTTATGTACAAGTAGAGTGTCTACTGTGTATCGCTTAAATTGTATTTGAACGCAGATTATCCAATAATCGCACAAAGTATTAATTACTATCATTACAAACCCGCTCCCTTCAACCGTTAGAGGACGACCACCTCCCACGGAAGCCTTTTACCGCACTGATAATATTACTTTATAATTCCTTAATCTTAATGGAAATTTGTTAGCAATTAAAGCT
Source organism: Pieris macdunnoughi (assembly GCA_905332375.1). NCBI lineage: Eukaryota > Metazoa > Arthropoda > Insecta > Lepidoptera > Pieridae > Pieris > Pieris macdunnoughi. The sequence goes on from CAJOBZ010000061.1 coordinate 5,672,499, forward strand.
ATTTAGATAAAGTCTCAGAAAGTGTGTAATAGTTTATAGACCTGATTATAAAAGCCTACTATTAACACTGCAATGCAACGAGCATTTGATTAGCACCATAAGATTCCATAAGGCAGTTAGCGATAATACATTAGATTTCGAAAAAGTCCATTCGGGAGCGTTCAAGTATTACGTAACGAATTTGGGGGGGGTCCTTTTTTAAAACGTTACGATGCGGGGCGGGGATTGAATTAAGCGTTATTGTTAATATTATTTTCGACTTTCCAGTACTTTACACCACATAATGGTAACTTTTAGGTATAAAGAGTCACTGGGTGGTCACGAAACGTTTTACTATTGGGTACAGAAAAACGTTACGGCGCATTACATGGGGGGGGGGGTCAATAATCTTCAAAAATTGCGTGAAGTAATACTTGAATACAAATGAATCTGTAATTTCCATATTTGATAATAGGTAATTTGGTTAGAGTTGTAATAGTCAGTTTGCTTAAAGTTAGTTCTCCCTACTGTTCAGATTTGGAGATGCTTTGATTATTCACTTTAAATTAATTACAAAAGCAAATTACGCAAATCACAAGTTTCAGAGATTCTCTAAGTTCAATAAATAGAATTCTATTACTTTGAAATACAGACTGTTATTTTGCGAACAGCAGCAGCTACAAATGGGTTTTGTGTGTTTTCAGGTTTCACTAGAAATCAGTTTAAGCGCAACATCGCTAGCTTTTAAAGCTCTAGGCTATATAACTTCCTCGGTATGTTTTTTTTATGCTTTTGATGGGGTTTTAAAGTTAAGATCTATGAAACTTATTTCCCTTATCGTTGTCGACTCAATTGACATTGTTAGGATAAAAGGTTTAGGCTTTTTGAGGGTTTAGAGTCGCGAATTATGACTCTGGTGTGTCAAAATTTAATACGTTGTTGTCACACGGAGTTTAGCTGTCAAATAACTTTTGATATATACTTGTCAGTGCTCAATCATTGTGATTGTGGCTTGAAATACCTTTTATGTTTCTGATATATATATACGAGTATAACAGGAGGCAAACGGGCACGAGGCTCATCTGATATTAAGTAATATCGCCGCCCATGGATACTCGCACTACCAGAAGTTTCGCAAGTGCGTCGCCGGGCTTTTAAGAATTAGTACGCTTTCTTCTCAAAATACTTCAGAGGACAGTTGCTTTTACATAGTGGTGGTGCGCGGTAAAAACGGCCTTAAACAAACGCTCAGTTGTGGAACGACGGACTTCGACACCTAGAAGTATCACTTTACGGGTCTTATAGCTGAATCTCAAGTTTTTTCAAAAGTAAAGCATTCATTGGAGCCGCAAAATAGTTGTATACTATAACAAAGATAAGCCTGTTTAGTTAAAGAAACAAATGAGCGCCGCTTACATAGCTCAGACTACTAACGATGTTAAAACAATCTCCTCATGGTATTTCAAGATAGACCATGTACGATCCAAAGAAGCCTTTTGAGCAAGAGTAATTGATTGTTCGTTCAAAACGAACGCATCATCAATCACCTGCGACTCAGCACTGTACTTTGTAATTCTCAGAAAACAATTTGCGCTTTCATTACACTTTAATCACAGTAACCGTAGATTATCTTAAATTTGAAATATCATACTTTGATGTGTGTACGATTTGTACATATTGGTAATACATTAAAAAGATTTATTGCTCTAATCAGATTAGAACGCGTTTAATAAGATCTTGGACTTCATGTCGTTACATTAGTCGGTATTTAATTATTGAATTAAGTTTCATTAATTAAAAATAACTATTAAAGGAGTGTTAAAAAACCTCAATGGAACAGAATCTAGATTAAAAAGTTAGAAGAAAGAGAAAGGCAAAGGATCGATGCCTTGGAGATGTGGTGCTGGCGGCGAATGCTCAGAATACTGTGGACTGCGACGCACCAATACATCGATTCTGACTCAACTCCGCATACGGACACGCCTGGCTATCATATGCCGATAGAAAATTATATCATTTTTCGGCTATACAAATGCGCGGAAGCGATGAAAACTTGGAGAAACCGGTCGTGGTGGTAACACAGAAGGCAAAGGATCACGTGGCCGTTTACCAACCAGATGAACCGATCATGTGAAAGACTTATCGTCCTCAAAACACACTGTGATAAGAGAGTCGCTGGACAGAAACCAGTGGAAACAGATAGTCCGCTCCAGATCTTTCCTCGCAGACCACGACGCTCAAACATGAGCTACCGACTGAAGAGAGAGAGAATCTAAGTTAGATTAATTTAATTTAAATTACATCAGAAGAAACATACTATCAGCAAAAACTCAAAATTAGGTCCCGTGTAACAAGTTTTTGTACTCAAGGTTAAAACGTACTGTATAATTTAAATCATTATATCCTAACCACGGTAACTCTTGTTTCGCAAGGCAAAAAAATCCACGACGTGGTCATGCAATTTTTTCATTATCGAATTATTACATTATTATTTATTTTAAATTAATAATAATAATAAAACCTGTTAATTTCCTATATTTACAAATGTACAGTTTAGATTTTTTATATACATTTTTTTCTTGTTATCCTAATTTCCTTCAGTACCATTGATCGGAACACCTTCATGGGTTTCAGCTTCCTCCAAATATCTCCATTCGCTTCCTGCTAACGCTTCTATTTCTTCTATCCACCTTTTTTTAGGGTGCCCTTTTCTTCTTTTTCCCCTTGGTCATTTCTATATAGTTGTCTTTAAAGTCCACCTTTTATCTATGCATCTTGCTATATGCCCCGTTCATTGCCACTGCTTTCAAACTGAGCTTACGTATTTTAATAACTAACTTAAAACATACATGTCTTTCATACGCGAGTATCAAAAATACGTTAACTTTAATACACGAAGAATATAATTTACGAACGGGTGTTATTTTACCAAAGACCTAGAAGGTGTTAGTTTATTCAATTCACTTATATAATTGTTCTCTTTTGATTACGTGCTTTATTTTGTAAAACTGTTTCTTGTTACACTTCTTTCTAATCAGGCTACTTATCTGACCATTTGTTTACCCACTAAAACAGTTCCTACATTGTAAATGTTACAAACGCCAACGTACAAAGTCAAAAACAAAAATATTTCGACGCTTTAGTAAAAGATCGCATCGCATTTTATCTTACACAGTACAGTTACGTACCATTTCAGGAGATTCTAGACGTCTACCAATCAAGAAAACCCTATTGGTTCGTAGGGTCGCAAAGGTTAACGATTCAGCTATTTGCTAATCGTGCCATTTGCCATGTACCACTCTAATCGTATGTAAAATCTGTATATGTTTGTCACCACTTTTGAATCAACAAGAACATGAACGTGCTTTGCTCTCGATGCTGTCGTACAAGAAAATGAATATAGGAAGAGAGTTTTGGCTTTTGCTTAGACTGTAAGGCATAACATTGAAGCTTCAGCATCCAGCTTAGCTAATCAGAGGACTTCTAAAAGCGTTTTACTTCACACCAGGGACGGCATCAATCTCTTTCTTCTTTTCGATTTTTTCTAAATGCGGATAAATTTTAACATGTTTCGATCTCGTAATTGTATGGAAATCATATGTTGGAAGCTTTCCAAAGAGCCTTAGCGGCAAAAGCTTAGTAAGGACAGTAATAATCTTATTTGTTTACGACTCCAGATTGTTTTATTGCTTATAATAATAAAAATTAATGAATACCTACTTTTGTAACTTTACATTTGTCTAATCTTTACATTTGATTTAATCTCATGATTAATCATGTTCATTAGAATTGCGATGCGCAAAATCGAAAATTAGTCGTCATTAAACGATAAAGGAACAGACCACCTATTACGACAATGAGCTAATCGACTGATAGTACATGTGTGTGTGTAAACAAACAATTTGTGTCATCGGCATATGTATGCAATTTGCGTACAAGAATTATGAATAAATACTGCATACACCTATTCGTATTTATAAGGGATATTGTAGGCCTATTAAAAGCTTAAAATTTAATACTTTATATATACAATGCTTTCTGTTAATGTTTAATAGACAAGTAAGCCTTCTGTGTATGATGTAAATATATCGTGGATGTTTAGTCTAGTCGACAAGTTGAAAATTGTACAAAATAGAATACTGCTCTTAAAATTATGTGCGATAGCTCATTGGATCCGGAATGATGTCTAGAAAAATGTGCCAAAAGCGTGTATAAGCAATTAAAGATGAAAAAAAATGGCATTTCGTTTTTTGCCAGTATTTAATAAACTATTAATATTTAAGAAATTTCAATTTCAAAAAGATTCTGAAAGAGGAGGAAATTTCCAATAAAAAACTCCTAACTCCCGGAACTCTATCTCCATTATTTATAATTTTAATTTAACGCTGAAAATAGGTCTGCGCGTGACATTTATAGGATGCGCGCGTAGCGTCAAAAGCGAGTACGGCACATTAATTAATTTATTTAAGGTATTATAATATTATATTATTATATTATAGGCACATTTTTGACATAATTCCGGATCCAATGGCTGTGCACAAATTTTAAGAGCAGTATCTCTATTTTGTACCATTTTCAACTTGTCGACTAGACTAGTTTGGGTTATAAGACATGCCAGTTTCTTCACTATGTTTGCCTTCACCGTAGCAGCAATTGTTAATAAAACAAAACAAAAATTACACAGCCGTGACTCGAACGTACGACCCAGTCTAGATCTATACATAGTACCAAATTTCGTTTATTCGTATAAAGCCCTTCTACCGTTCAAATAGTTTAAAAATGTACTATTTACGACAAAAAGCGAAAATGTTGACTACTTTTTGTAAAAAAAACATAAAAATTAACCAAATTTTTGAATAATACTCTAATTAAATGAGATAGGACTTTTAGTCTTAAGCCGTTTTAGCACTTATGATCTAAATTACTATATAGCCAAATTAATTAACTTTTAAATATTTTTCTATTTCTACACAGTAAGCGTATCACAGTCTCCTGAAATTACAACATCAGCCTGGGACTCAATTATGTAATTACGCCAATAAATTATTCGATTTTACTTCTACTTATAACGTACAGATAAATCATTATTTCATTGGTCGCGTGTTTTCCAAACAATAAATAAAGGAGAAAACGCTAAATATAATTAGTCAATCAGCAAAGAAATTATATCAGTTGTGATAAGATAATATATATATCAGTGTTGCGTTGGTGAAAATGCACCTCGTAAGATATTTCATATTGTTTTCTTCCGAAGTTGTTTTGACTACAGCTACAGAAAGATGCAGGCGATTCCGCTCTTTTTATGGTAGCTTTTCATATGGGATGAGGTGCAAATTGATAGGTCTATAAAACGCCGAAAGTGGAATTGGGTGGAATTGCTCCGGAGGAATCCAAGTTACATTGCCAAGCAAGCCCTCGCCTGGAATCCTCAAGGAAAAAAGAAACGTGGGCGTCAAAGACAGACCTGGCAATGAAGCATCAATGCCTCTGCATTGCCTCTGGCAAGGGAAGCTGAAATGATGTGAAGTGAAATAAAGAGAGCTGCAGGACCGATCAGGCTATTTTTCTACGCTGGGTGCTCTCTGGACTTAAGTAATACAATCAAAAATTTAATAATTAGTTGAATACCTCTGTACTACTGAATTTCTTTTACAATTTAAAGAGATTTACGGCATAGGAAGTGCACCAACGACTATACACACACAAGAGTGCTACTCTACCATATCTCACACATAAAGCGTCTAACCGCCGAATAAGTCCAAAGAATCTTCATAAAATGTTTAATGCAGGATAATATGGAGATTATTAGCGAGAATAAAGCCCTTTGACCTATCAGAATAATTGCTCCATTTATAAAGAGAAAGCCGCTTTCACGACGGAAGTGCGTATACGGACGGACAAAGACACTCTTTTATGTACTGACATTTAACAATTTAACACAACCCAATGATAACATTATAACCCACGTGAATAATTCAATTACCGCAGGGAGTAAACGATATGTTTTGTTTGATGAACATAAAGCTCTCATTAAAATAAAGTAATATGCACCTATATAGGTATCAAATTATATTGGCTAATGACATTCCAGAATGACCATTGACCGGAACCTGAAGTGTGTGCGCAGGCGCAAGTGGTATATGTGTTAATATAAAAAACACTTTATATTACAAAACGGATAGACAAATATGTAAAAACTAACTTTTACTGCTAAGAGCAGTTCTTCCAGACAATTCAAACAAAAATTGGCTTAAAGGAAACATTTAAAATAACAAAAATTACTATACTGTATAGAATTAAACATAAGACATACGATAGGCATATTTAGCGCTAAGACTCAGCTGTTGTATGTTCCATAACTCTCCTACATCGATAATTATCAAAGTCAGTACGAGATTAATTATACGACTTAAAACTATAACATGTACGCGTATAGCCGACGAAATTTGGCCTTAAAATAGATATATAGATAAAGAGATATTGTAATCTTTAATTTATTATATACATTACAAATGTAGTAACTTTTAACAGAGCACTGTGACGCGTATTTACACAAGTGTATTAACAATGTTACATTTATTGAAGGTTAACGATTTTAGAGATTTTTTTAGTTGCAATAAATACGCGTAATGAAAGTTAAAATTTACAATTGTTTCTGCGTTTTAAATAATTTAATACACGTGAATTGAATACTAAAGCTAAATTTGATTTGATAGAAACCGAGTTCTTAAGTACCTGTAAGGCATACATTAAAATCGATATTTACAAATCATACTCTATATTCAACTCTAAAAAGCCGGCAACACACTCACTAACATGGATGTTCATGGGATGTTTATGAGTGTAGCGTAGGCTCGTTTTCCCGCCTATCATATAAAAAAAATAAAAGTTGTATTAGTCTGTGGTTATGGTCGATTTAAAGGCTTGCGGTTTCTGAAACAAGTATTATTTTTGGATATCATAATCATTAACCTACATTAGTCTGCAACGCATTAGAGTGTGCATGTTAAGTAAACGCGTAATATTTACATTACACACAGATTAATTCGTACAAACAAGTATTTTGTAGTTACATTTAGAAGCAGATTTACGAGACAAAGTCAAGCAATCACACCGAACCACACGCATTACCAAATTATCAACGGAAGCATAAAATAGTGGTCAATATAATAATCTAAAACTATGTAAACTCTGATTTTTCATTCCATAGAATTCTGACATTTCATAAGTGTTGCTATTAAAAAAGTTCTCCACCGAGAAAGGGACAAATTTGACCCATTTGAGGGCGATAACAAAATAAAATGCTTTAATTTTTAAAGAATTTGTTATGTTTTACCTGCATAAAGGTAAATCTAAATTGACTAACTTACTCAAGTGACCTAATACAAAAATAACATATATTTCAATATCACGAACAATATTTCGAATTAACTTTAATTACATTATTTTATTCTTTAGCTGGGATCACTGCCTACTAATTCCAGGTTTAGTAAACCATTAAAAAAATGTTATCTTCACTTGTGTTTTTTTACTGTTTCCTTGCGATTCTGTAACTCACTTTTCGAACTCTCACAGCGGTTTTCGCAGCGGCGGTCGCGCTCAAATCAGTCGTGAAGCAGTCATTTTACGATTTGGCATTCTGATAAACAATAAACTACAAGCTCCCTCCGCTTGTCAAGACGTAATGTGATATTGCGAAACAATACCATGAGATTCCAAAAATGACGTGAGTGACGAATGGAGCGTTGTTAGTGCGAGGTGAACTCACGGATTAACAGAATCGCACGGCTGATGAGATTTGAGAAGTGATGTTAGTATCACTCGCCGTAAAACCACTTTTAATGTGGAGCACCGCACTTAATCAAATGGATACATTTACTAACAAATAAAATATGTATAGACTCAGATGTTTAGACTCGTTATTTGATCGAATTAAAAAATGTGCCCGGTCAAAAAGGTTTGTAATCTCTGACATGTCAAAAAATCATAGCTGTCGGAATTCTACGGAATGAATAATCAGAGTATAACTAAGGTATGGTTACAAAATATATTGTAATATACAAATAACATTCCACAAAATAGCGTTAGGAAATTTGCAAGCCATAAACTATATTTAATAATAAAATTGTACTCATTAAGTTTTATGTATAGCGAAGCGTAGTTCAACACGTTTTTCATATTTATGTCCTAAATTTTAATATACCTACTATTCCGAGTGATATCAACCCAATTCTCACATATCATCCAAATCAAGCTATTCAAGCGTCAAATAAAAATGCGATATATTTTCCCAACTCGTGTTCCCGCATTGATGCTGCGATCTGCGTTGTATGCGCGCGCAATGAGTAATGGGCGTGGCAATATAATGAGTTATTTTCCTCTAGGCATACTCTATAAATATTTTTATTCTTCTATTGAACTCCATCTTCACGATAATCCCAACATCCATTATTATCCAACTTCGTTTTTTAAACAAGGTTGTATTTACCAATTATCTATATCGTTCGCCATTATTTGGTCCACATGTTATGCTTATATTACTAGTTTCAGGAAATATTTACACATCAAGAGTCACCAAGTAGTAATTTCCATTACTAATAACTTTAGAAATGTTTTCGACATCAACATAATTATGTTAACGAAACTACTGTACCACTGTGTAGCTTTATAAAGCTCTAGTATTATGGGATCGATACTGTTTGATGTATCTCTATTATGTATACCAGTGGAAACCTTTATTTTAGAATAAATTGTATTATTTAATATTTCACAGGTTCTCTTATTAAAAAAGTAGGCTGTAATTGTTACAAATCGTAGATTTTCTATCAATTTTAGCATTTAGCCAATACGATTCAGCTATCCAGGAGTATTAAAACTATATACTGATCTCTAACAGTCTGTCAAACTAGCTACCCGTTAAAAATACAATTCCCAACTCTAAAGACGGAAGTCACTAAAATAGAACTATCAATCAGCCAAAAATAGAGAGAACATTACCGAATAACCGAACCAAGACTTTGATGCTTCCTACCACTTGAGACGACTAGCACTTAATGGATAAGATATTTTTAAACTCTTAATCCCATTTCAAGTAATGGAATCCATTTATGACTATTTAATTATTGTTGATAATCCGTCTTACTTTACTGCGTAGAAGACGTAACTAACACTTTCGATGGAGGTGAGGTGTCTCACAAACGTACTCACAGTCCTACATTGAAATATCTTTAATTTATTTATTTACAAAAGCATGCCATCGCTCGGCACACTCCTACATTGGAACATAAGAAAAATAAAATACACGATTTAATGTGACACTTATGGGCAAACATAAAATACATCGATACATAAATTATAAAAAAACTAAAAGAAAATTTATTTAATGATAGATTCACGTATTAAAATAGCACGATGATATAGATATGATGGCCGCTGTGTTCTCTATGCAGTCTTTGATACGTTAGCACGATATTACAAGGTGTTTTAGAGAGCAATCGTAAACGTTTACATGAGGGCAAATTACTTAAAATTTCTTTAAGTTGCGTAAATATAATCACCACAAATTGCCTAAATCCTTACGAAAATATAAACAGTATACAAAATTGAAATGATGTCACTCAAAACTAGAAAGGTGTTCGGTCAAGGTAACGCATAATATATACGAACATAAAAACTCATTACTGACTGATATAACCTCGAGTGCACTAAGTTCAATACCGCAACAAAACCACAATAATTGTATCACGTATTATTTAATACCAAACACATCCTTAACTTGAACAATTTTATTCAAAGAGTACAATTAAATATGCAGAATCTAAAATCGTCTAGTATAAAAGCTATAAAAATAAAGTCACGCTTTGAAGCACTGGTTCGATTGTAAAAAGGATAAAAACTGCAAACACTTTGTACTTCTTAATGATGCCCTTAAATCATAGAAAACAACTTTCCCGTAATGTCTAGGAAACGCAATTTCCTACTGAGATCTGCTGTGCACTTCCTGGAATACAAGAGATGGTGAAACTTGCGATATGCTCTGAATAAAAATTAGACAAGTACGGATGTATATCACGAAAAAGGGAAATGCTCTTGTCAATAGTGAAAGTCCTTGTATATTCGCGTCGCGTGCCTTATAAGATAAGATAGTTATATTAATTCGTTACCAGCTCTCTCCAATTAGCCAATAGAATAACCCGTTGATCAATACTATTGTTAAACCTTAGAGCCGATAAATTTCTATTACTCGATAAATTTGTATAGTATAGAAAATTTATATGACAAATTTGGATTTTCCCAAGCTCTTCCATTTGAAAGCATCAGTATTGCCAGAGTTTGATGACCGGCGTAGCAGACTAGAGGGTTACACCCTTCAAGTTCACAGGGGTAGGGAGCGCGACGCAACGCCGTCTTTCGCAAATAAACAATCGACACAGCTCGTTGTAACAAAAATTAGGTAATTAAAAAGTAATTAACCAAAAAACGTGTCTATCACATCCGTTTATAGCTATTCGTAAACAAAACTTGTATTTGTAAACTCACCGTCAAGAGTGGAAACCAATAATCCGTCGATAATTACGTATCCATTATCACAAACACTACACTATATAGGACTATTTATTACTAACATATTGTACCCAAATATTGGCGTGTCTGGCAAACGTCAATTCACAACATTAATCCTAACTCCACGTGTATAATCAATTGAAAAAAAAACAGGTGAAATTTTGTTTATCGTGAGTCCGATCAGCTGTTGTGAACGACCGTTGCGTTGTATTGACGGGCGCGTATGCCGCGCGCGACTGAATACTGACTCGTTTGGCTCACCGCTGGTCGCTACTCGCTAAGCTTCGTAGTACAGCGGAGGCGCGGTCCATTACCCACACGTATGGTGTACACTACACGTAAACAAACAATACCGATCCATTTGGAAGTACAATTCAACACACGAGACATACCAAGAAGCTATTAGGATTCGTGAATTGATAGAAATTAACGTAAACATATTATGCAATAAAAACATCTAATTCCAACATAGATAAGGACATATTATATAGCATTAATGATAACAATTATAATATACAAAATAAGCGATTTCATGGTACTTTTAGAGCAGATGTTGCAAATGTTGGGTTGGACAAAGATCAGAAATAAATCAACAGTAGTTACATCTTCCTGGATGCAGACTTGGTTATTGTTACCGTATAACAAGTCTATTGTGCAAGCGCCAAGCATCTGCCGAGCATTCTATTCAGATGTGACCTTTGAATTACCGCTCCGTGTAACGAACACGTGCTAATTTAAAAGTAAGGCAAATCTTGTATAACGCTTACTAAAATTATCACGATTAATAATTACTAGATAAAAACAAAGTACACGAGGGCTAACAAAAACTGGTATAAAAACAGACATCCATTTTGGGAACGTGAGAAAAATGTGAGAGACAAATAAACTTAAGAAATGGGAAGGCTGGGACAATGTTTTTATTGATTCACGAATAGATCGAAGGCCATCGAGTCGATGTCTTTAAATTATCCGGTTCGACAGCGTAAACCGCTCAGTAATTTCGATAAAAACTCTCTTTTCGAATTCTATAATTGTAGACATAATGCTTGGTTTTATGATATTTTAAATGTCAACTCCTAATTCTTTCGATCAAGACTCACAATTTATATGGGTCATTGTAATGAGGAATTAAAATCAAATTTTAGTCGCAGTTATAAGATTTATCTACTGACTCAACAAAAATCCCACAAAATCGCCCCAAATTTTTTTTTATTCATCTACTTCTTACCAATTATTCTTATTTTTAACTTTAAATTTTATTTTATTTACTATAGGTACACCTTTACCCAAGACTTCATTGCTTACACTGCTAACGTTTACTTATATTATTATTATTTTTTCTACTATGTATTATTACATTCCCTTTCTTTCTTTTTTTGCGACTGAGGCGCAAACTAGCTGCAGTGGTCTCTGGCAGAATGACCTGCGCTGTGGAACATTCTGCTCCTCAGCATAATGCTGAGCCAGGGCCAATTACAACCACGGCACACACGCATTACACACTTGAAACGAACCGAATGGGAAAAGGGATTTTTTTTATTATATCACATTATATTTTTATTGAATTTTTTTTTATTATTGTAATTTTGGTTGTTTTTGTTTGTAATAAATATGTCTATATCTATAATTCAATCTCTTAAACAAGAAGCATTCATAGGAACCAATATCTATTGCATGCAGCGGATCCATCAGTGAGTTTATGACCATTATCTCATACCCATTAACCCACATCCGTACAATTGCGTTACAAGACTTACAAGTCGGAACAAAATCAGTGCACCGTGAGCTACCAATGTTGAAATCGAGAGTCAAATCGTATGACTCTTATTTCCATCACAATAAGAGCGTTATCAATCATTTACGTAACTCTTGGCGACATTCGTCCAATTGCCATTAATAAATCATTAGAAATTTTACCACTGTAAGATTTAACTATGTTTTGACTTCTTCTAAAGTAAATTTGGTCTTACATAATTTGCGGTTTTATCTAAAGGTATTAGCACAAGCTCGTAGTAACAAACACACGCCTTTTTTCGATATCCGAAGTGGAAATGCATTTCCCCTGCCCCCAAAAGTAACAGGGGTATGTAGGACTCGACCCACACCAAAATCTCTGCTATTCAGCCTGGGTGGGCAATACCCACTAAAACCACCACGTTACAGAGGCTCCGGGGTCGCTGTCGCATTCTACCGGGACCACAACGGCATGTTAAACTCAAAAACCTCCAGTGCAGTATACACTACATAGGAACATGGGCATATCTTCACCCATTTACTCCCCGTCTTCTACCTCTAGGATTCGCCCTAAAGCGATCCCTCTCGACGAACACACGCCTGGAAAATGCTAGTTACTACAAACTTCATTGATATTCACACAACGTATCCACAATCCAAGTACAGATGCACCTGAGGCATCTCTAATAAAATAACAGTCTAGACTCAGTCTAGACGCAATAGCCACTAGGAACTGTTTACGACCCTTAAATCGATTACCCCAGAGAAGTCACCGACAGTAATTTACACTGTTTACCCTAAAAAGACTATAAATATATTCTTTACAAGTTTATGATGCCACGAGCGCGTCTAGACAGTCCTGGGTGTAATAAATCATGATAAAATAATATCTAATTGTATATAAAATTCTCGTGTCACAATGTTCGTTCCCATACTCCCCGAAACGGCTCGACCGATTCTTATGAAGTTTTATATTTATATTCAGTAAGTCTAAAAATCGGCTACTGTCTATCTTTCAAACCCCTAAGTGATAATGGGTAAAAACATTTTGTGTTTTAATTTTTTTATGATACAGCATACAAAAATACATACAACCCCTAATTTTCATCCCTCTAAGATCAACCCCTATTTTTTTTTATTGTAGATAGTTATTTTTAACTAAAAAAATGTTTTCTAGATAATATTCATGGCAAAACAAACATTTGCCGTGTCAGCTAGTTTCTTTATAAGATAATCTACAACGCACTAAAAGTTCTTGAACGTAGAAAACTATATAAAGTTTGTAAGCAAAGAGTTCAAACAAAGTCTCTCAAATAAGTAAAACTAAATTCGAAGTAATTTTGATCAATTTAATTAGGTAGACCACATTTAAAAAAAAAAAATCAGTGGCACTACAACTTTTTTAGGTCTAGGTCTGTATCTGTTTCATGATCATTTAGGCGATCAGCCTTCTGTGCCTAACACACTCTGTCGACTTGAGTCTAAGGCAAGCCGGTTTCCTCATGATGTTTTCCTTCATCGTTTAAGCGAATGTTAAATGCACACATAGAAAGTTCATTGGTGCACAGCCGGGGTTCGAACTACGACCTCGGGGATGAGAGTCGCACACTGAAGCCACTAGGCCAACACTGAAATCTCAATATCTATAGATTGATAAATTCAGTCTAAAATAAACTTTCACACTTAAGAATAAAGGCCGTACTTGTCAAGAAAACTCGGAAACATTGCGGTTAATCTTACCCGATTAAAATGTTCCATTTTAATAAAACGTATGTTGACATGTTACTTCCTATGTCCATAAATGGTCATATCGGAAGCAAAATCACAATAAGCCTCCGTTACGGTGTAATTGCTTATCGTGTGAATATTGAGATCTAAACTCGGGAATCAGGAAGTTAGACATGAATAATAACGAAAGTTTTCTGTCGACAGTAAGTAGTGTTCCTAGAGTTTGATATTGTTACTAAATAATAAAATTTACAAATTTTAGATTACAAAACCCTTCACTAAAATATATATATAGCAAATATAGCAAACTTTGGAAAGCCTCGAAAGTGATATTATAGTGATCAAGAAAAAGGTAATTTTGAAATTTCTCCAAAAACATCATAAATAATAAAGTTTACAAATTGTAGATTACAAAAACCTTCACTAAAATATATATATATATATATTATAATAATATATATATAGCAAACTTTGGAAAGCCTCGAAAGTGATATTATAGTGATCAAGAAAATGGTAATTTTGAAATTTCTCCAAAAAAATAATAAAATAAATTCAAATGCAAAGTAGCACAAACATTTTCCAATGGTTCCTCCCGTGTAAGTCATACTATCAAAAGCAATTTCAATGTTCCTAATAGCCGCATCAGTTATTTCTAAACATGTGGTGTTAAGGTTATTTGAGAAAACAATAACGAAATCTCGTCATTATATGACATTATTTGAGTTTTTGCCAGCGCATTGAGTCGTTCGTTTTATCGATTACGTACTCTTTATTATTTTTTACTCCTACAGCTAACTAAAGTTACAAGAGGAGAATTAACGAAAGGAAAAAAACAACAAAAAAAATGTGTGTGTACCTATGTACACGCGTTAGAAGTTACTTCTTTGGCGTAACAAGATAAAAATCTTTTCAAAAAATTTATTCTACGTTTGTAGAAAAAACGACACTAGCAATAGAAAAAATTTATTTAATACATTGAAAGTTTTATTATAAAGCATTATCTAGTTAAATAAAGTTTATTTAAATATCACAAAAAAATTGAAAACTGAAATTTACTATTTAATTCACTTACAATTATTCTTATAGAAACATTGTTTAAATATCGTAAAAATACAGCATCAATAGTTGTATTAAAAAATGTTGACAATAGCTAACTTCAGGGTGTCGGTTTTTTGTGACGGTGAGCGCGGGCATCGTAAATATTTACTCTCATCATTGTTCCCTAACGCCCAAAAGAAGTATAGCTTCAAAAACATTTAAATACATTTAACTAAGAAATAATACGGCTGTGTTGTGTGAACAGTTCAAGAAATCAGCAGATGTTATAGGAAATAAGATGGTGAAGTATTTTACGTGAAACTCATAGCTACTGAACCTTATCGCAGACCGAGTAAACCGTACCGCTTCGAATCAATTGTCAAATCATTATAACGGGACGATGTCAGGCGTGAAAAGTATTGATACCGTTGTAATGCGGGCAATTGCTCTTTCCATTGCATACATTGAGTACTTTACTAATTATAGTTTAACACTTTGTATCGTATATGAGAAATGGTATTTATTTTATATTTATTTTCATCCCTTATATTATATTATACCCTATCCTCTATTTATACCCTTTATAAATGTAAGGGTTATGGAAGGATCTGTCGAATTGTATTTAATAACGACATATACAACTTCCCATACTACATATTTTGTATATGGTACATCTCATCAAGAATCCGGATTAACTTTAATCTTGGTCAGTTTCAAAGCAGTTAAGAAATTGTGATTTCCTATGTTGCGCGTTTTACGAAGTCTAGATAAAAGTAGAACATTAAAATGTCGAATAACGAATTTTGAAACTATTTATTGACGTAAAAAACGAATGCGGTGATTACTTAGGTATTTTAAATTGGAATTTTGGTCCAACG
Source organism: Pieris macdunnoughi (assembly GCA_905332375.1). Lineage (NCBI taxonomy): Eukaryota > Metazoa > Arthropoda > Insecta > Lepidoptera > Pieridae > Pieris > Pieris macdunnoughi. Next base: position 5,688,419 of record CAJOBZ010000061.1, read on the forward strand.
AAAAAGTTCTTATTCGTGTTGAGAGATCTCGTACGTGACTTATATGAATCCCACATTAACAGAAACAAATTTAATTTAATATTATATTATTATTTTCATTAAAGTAAGTACAAATAAATAAAACTTGCATTGGAAAATTTAAGGTAGGTTATGAAAAAACAATATAATTACAATAAAATACTAACAAAATAAATCCAAGGTAAAGTTACTTCATTATCCAAATACCAATTTCTATATTACTATATTACTATAGTAATATAGAAATATAGTAAGATAGTAATATAGTAATATAAAGTAAACATTCGGGTAACCAATACCATTTATGTAAGCTTTGTAACACCTCCGACGACTACATAGTCGGAGAATTATTTGGAAAACGTAACAATAATAAAAAAAATAAAAACAAATACCAATTTCATTGAATAATACAATATTTGATACCATAAACAAATGAATACTAACAAAACAGTTGCGAGATATGTTCAATAATCGCAAAGCTGGGTTTGTAGGCCATGCGCATTGTTGTATATTGTGTAACTTGTAATTGGTGTAATCGCGTGAGCACACTTTTTACCGAACTGTGATTCTATGACATGACTAATTGGCAAATTTATTTATCGGGTTACTGGAATACGCATTAGATAACATTATTGACAACGAAAAACCTTATATATCCTAGATTCTACCAATTCTTAAAAGGTCGGCAACTCAAGTAATTTTCTACGGGCGGCGGTATCACTTAACATCAGGTGAGCCTACTGCCCGTTTGCCCACTGTTACAATAAAAAATACAACTGTTTTGTATTGTGTATTGCTTTTTTTTATTCATAAAAAGCTTGCCAACGCTCGGCACACTGATACATTGGTAAAATAAACACAAAATACAATTTTTAATGTGACAAGCACTTGAAGCAAACGCATACATTTAGAGATCATACAAATATCAATCAAAACAATTATTAAATAAAACAAACATAACACAAAAAATAAACAAATACTAATCAAAAAAATTGAAATTACAAAAAACTAAACAAAAGTCGATTTTATAGTGCTTGTTGCTTTTACTTTGAGGTGAGAGGAGACAAAATATGTATTTAAATAAACCTCATAAAACGAGAGACTATTGCTGAATAACAGCTGCAGTTGAGCAGTTGGCCCCCCCCCCCCCCTCCCCCCCCCCTCCCCTTCCTAGTACCTTCAGCGTACCACTGTCATCCCTCAGGTCGTTGGTTCGATCCCCGGCTGTGCACCAATTATATGTCTTTCTTTTTTATTTTTTAATTTTTTCGAAGGGGGGGGGAAAACATCGTGGGAGGATTTTTTTTTTTTTTTTTTTTTTTTTTTTTTTTTTCCTTTTTTTTTTTTTTTTTTTTTTTTTTTTTTTTTTTTTTTTTTTTTTTTTTCAAAATTTTTTTTAAAATATTTTTTAAAAAAAGGTTTGCCTTCTTTCTATGTACGCATTTAACATTCGCTCGAACGGTGAAGGAAAACATCGTGAGGAAACCGGGTTGGCTTACACCCAAAAGTCGACGGCGGGGGGCAGGCACAGAAGGCTGATCACTTGCCTATTAGATTGACAAATGATCATGAAACAGCCCAACCCAGACACAAAAAAAGGTTGTAGCGATACTGATATATTTTTAAATATAGTAGTTGAAGAAAATTATACATCTAGTATTTATGTCAATAAAATTAATTTCCGTATAATATGTCATATACATAGCGATATATGCGGTCTTTACATACAGGAAGTATTCGTCGCATAGTTTAAAAAACGTGTGTTCATTATTAGTTATTACCTAGGTAATACTAGGAACGTTTTAATGAGTTTAAGAACACGTAAATTTTTAATTAGACCCAAGCTCTAATTAATCGTTATCGCAACTAACCTACTTTTATAAATTCGTACCGTAGGTCAAAAACCTCGCTTCAGACTGTTAGCTGTTAAGTGAGAAATTGCATGTTAAAAAAAACTTGAATGACCAGACCTAATATAGGTAATTCTGAATCAAGTTTTAAAGTCAACTAATTATTTCACTTAATTTTCATATTCCCTAGATTTTTAACATACTTTTTTAATGAAGGTATTCAATTCGAGTATTTTTTTTCTTCATTTTGTTGGATAGCATTCGGATGATAGTCAATTACAATTACTATTTGGTTACGTATCACGAAGACCGCTCATTACAAACATATTTATTTTATTTTTGGCAAAAATAGTCATTAAAAGCGATGGTGAAATAAAGCAGTAACATTCGTTAGAAGACCTATAGGCACAAAACAGGCTAAATTTCACTACTAACTAATTGAAGAAAAATATTAAGGAATAAATTTTACATCTGTAAGCTGATGGCTTCTCAAAAAAATTTAATAGATCTATTTTTCAGCCAACATTTTAGAAGGAAACTACAATAGTACCAAGTCCAAGACCACGAGAACGCATGTAAACATTACTATGCGTCATAGCGGTAATCCCACGTTCGGAGAAAGTTTCCTACTGCCCATAAATTACAATGTTATCGAGTCTATATGAACTAAAGACCGGTTTCCTACATTGACAAAAGAACATTATTACTTATGGTAATCAAAGAACGACTGTAAGTATTTTTTTATTTTTTTACAATGTTTCTTGTGACGTGCAGAGTTCGGGCAAAATTATTGAATATAAAATTCCGACAACTACCGCTAATGTGCCTTTCTCTAGGTACCAAATAAATTCAACAGTTTTAATACACGTTGACAACATTATACCAGTAAACCTTTGAGATTATTAGCTAAATGTATTTTTATATTAAGTTGGTTAGTGTAGTTTTAAGTTCGGTATTGTATTTAAAGAAACTGCTTTCAGCAGTAGGACATTTACGTCCCTTTTCATCCTATTTTTATACTGTTTAGTGTTATTCTGATGTTAATAAAGTGTTATTATTATTACACGGAAACATTAAAACTCTACACATTTCGATTCTTGATCAAACATTGACATAACTCCGATTGTATGTAAATTATGCCCACAGCATCATTTTCAATTTGTCAACTTTCGAATTAGCCGTCACGCCGCCACGGCGATAAATCTAGCACTACGCGATTACGAAACCATTGTTTTAGGGGAAATCGTTCGATCATTACAAAGTACTTTATAAATCACAATTTCCCCAGTACCCCAGTGGCACGCTTAGTAGCTTAAAAAAAATAAAAATAAGTACGTATCTTGAGTTGAACGACACATTTCCACATCGGTTGACAAAAATATCTAGTTATTAAACTAGACCTACCAAGCCCGAATATTTTTCACCACATGTAATTTAATTTCCGTATCCACCTGAATTATATTTATTTAAAGCCAAAGTGTTATCTGTTCTGTGCGTGCTAAAACGAAACACTGGTTTCTCGCGTCGAACCCCCAATAACTGTTACTAGTGTTATTCACTGAGCCATAAACGCCGTCAAGTGCTATGAAAACCAAAAACAAACCATAGTAATTCACTTTGAAAACACTGATATTTGTATAAATACAGTAAAATAAATTGCTTCTGTCTAAAGAGAAATCATCAAAAACAATTTCTGGAAGTAAGTAGTTAGTAAAATGAGAAAAGTAGTTTCAAGCCAATTATGTCGCAACAAACAGATTTCGTTAATAATTCAAATTTTCTTAATTGTCCGAATAATTATCTTTTGTAGAAAGTGTGGTCACCCGTATCAAATCGATTTGTTTACTTTCGTGTACAGAAATTTTAAAGACCTTACGCAAAATTCCATGTTATGGCTTAAGGCAAATGTGACAAACGATGAAACAAATGAAAAACGTCTGGTATAATGTTTTGGGCATTCCCTGTAACTCAAAAACCACAAAACAGAAAATATGTACAACTACACATCCAGGCGTCCTCATTACAAAGATACCTCTGCAAAACCTGCTGAAATACTCTTCAGGTCTACACTGCCTTCCCCATTAGAGGCCCCCATTCCCCGGGGAGTCTCTACGCCCTTGACTTGCGAACTGGTAGTAAATGTAAATTTAGAATCAATTTAACATCTTGTCTGTTACCGTTAAAAAGTGTACTTGGTTGCCTATATGAATAAAGTTATTTTGAGTCTGAGTTAGTGCAGGATTACGCAGTAAAATGAAATATATATTCTGTGATACCTGTTTGGCCTAAAAGATAGTACGTTATCCGTTAATATGGATACCTTTATATTTATATATACCCGTACTGATGATCATATTTTAGTTTAGTACATGTCATGGTACATGGTCTTCACAAATAATTATCAAATCAATGTATACAAAACATTGTACAAACTATTTTAAAAGAAAAGCATGGAGTTTCTTGCCCATTCTTCGCCATATGGTAGTTTCAAGGGGCAACTAGATTTTTTTTTATTTTATCTTGTAATTTTGGCTTTCAAATGTGCCTATTTAATAGGCTTAATTGAAATAAAGTATTTGACTTGACTTGATGCAACACAATAATCTCATAAAATATCTTACAAAACGTATCATTGTATTGCAAAGTAAATATTTCTCATTATATCATCGCGTATTACTTGGACAATGAAAGACAACCTTGTTCTATTTATGATTAATTGCAATATTGTAACAATTTCTTAACTTATAACATCGTCTCAATTAGCCAATAGTGAAATAATTTTACCAAATTGTAATTATAAAGTTTCAACGACGTCGTTACATCAAAGCATTCGTCCGTAGATTTGCCCGCGTGGTATACGTGTATTTTGCAAGATTTTTGAACAAAAATCGTTATATTTCAGTCAATTTAGTGAAAACCTAATTAATAATAAATCTAAACCATGCTTAGATATGACATTATATATTGGTGAATCAACGTTAAGTAGTTTTCGACTTCATAGCGTTCATACTGGCAGACAAACGCGGCCGGGAATTTTTGAAAATATTTAAGGAAATTAAGATTCTATTCGACGTAAGTACCATAGACACGAACACACCGATGATTCGCGGCCTATCATTTACCGCAATTACGAATTTAAACTTAATAGTTTCCATTCTGACTTATGGAACAAATTCAAAATCCTTTACACATTAAGCATATTCTTTTATAGAACAGGGGGCAAACGGGCAAGAGGCTCACTTGATGTTAAGTGATATAGGCCCATGGACACTCAATGCCAGAAGGCTCGTGAGTGCGTTGCCGGCCTTTTAAGAAATGGTACGCTCTTTTCTTGAATTACCCTAAGTCGAATTGTTTTGTAAATACTTCAGTGGTAAGGTGGTTCCACATAGTGGTGGTGCGCGGCGAAAACGGCCTTAAAAAGCTGAGTTGTGGAACGAGGCAAGAAAGAGTCTATTACGAAACATGATCTACCTTTTCACTATAGTATTTTATTCAGGAAAATACGGTGAAAGCCCCTTTCGATACTACTACTTTTTGTCTCCAAGTTACTTAACAAATAGCATCTGTAATAGTGTTAAATATATGCAATAAGGTTTTGTGAGGTGAATGCGACATTCACCTCCTCCCTTGTGATCCTCAAAACAAGATCAAGGGTCAAAGGTAAAAAAGTAATTATTTATTCTATTATTATAAGTTAAAACCTACCTGTGCCGTGATCGGGTGTTAATCTGCCTCACTTCCCGTCCACCACTGCTCTCACCATCACTTCCGGACGCGCCTTCCATGGCGTGTACGGACACCGATTTGCTCACCTGATCAGATTTATTATATTATTATCAAAGTATTTTAATTACATGTATCACAATAAAAATAAAATGGTACAATAGAAATTAGAATACATTAATCAAATATATATAAATTAATTGCTGTTCGTTTGTCTTGCAAAAACTCGAAAAGGACTGGACCGATTTGGTTAATTTTATTCTTGAATTATTTGTGGAAGTTCAAACGGAGGAAGGTTTAAATGGAGAACATGTAAAATATATAATAACAAACATTTGATGTTTTTTGTTTTTTAGACACATTAATATTTTGTTTATAATTTATTGAACTTCTCCGAAAAGGCTGCACCGATTTTAATAAGTGTTAAAGTGGATTCGAAAATGGTTCAGATTATTTACAATAGATAGTTTTTGTTAATTTTTTTTAAGTTCAAAATTTGTATTCAAGATGTGTGTAAAGGACAACGTCTGTCGGGTCCGCTAGTATTATATAAAATGTCGCGAAGAAGACCATATTTTTAGTAACGGATCAAATACATGTAAAAGTGTAATAAAAAAAATACTTACGTTTGATAAAAAAAATATAGTTATTTTATGAGAAATTGTTTCCTGATAAGTAATATGTATGTAAAATGTTACGGAGATGGAAGTCAACTCACTTAAGATGAAGTGAATAGAACTATCGTTGATATGATCAGTTCTCATTCCTTATAGTTATATAGGAATGCTCGTATTATCAGGAAATATAAAGAGACACCGGCTGGTCACGAAACGTTTTACTATTGGGCAGAGCAGAGCAAACGAGGAGTCGAGGCGTCATCTTGTCTTTGGACAGAGTATTCAGTAGTACTGATTTAGCATTTAGCATTGCGGAGTTGAGAGGTTGGACCTAGTAGATTGCGATTATAAGTGAGATCGGTGCCCTGAACCCGCTGCTCGTTATCAATCATTGAGCTAGTGTTATTTGTAGTGTTAGTAGAAATCAATGAAAATTTTTGTATGATAATAATTCGTTTCTTTCGTGCTCGGACTTTAGGGAGCGTTCAAGTCTTACGTAACGATTTTTTTTTCCTTTTGTAAAACGTTACGATGCGGGGCGGGGATTGAATGACGCGTTATTTTTATTATTATTCTCGACTTTCCAGTACTTTACACCACATAATGGTATCTTTTAGGTATAAAGAGCCACTGGGTGGTCACGAATCGTTTTACTATACTTGGGTACAGAAAAACGTTACGGCGCGTTACATGGGGGGGGGGGTCAATAATCTCCAAAAATTGCGTGACGTAATACTTGAACGCTCCATTACCCACAAGACGCCCACTAAGCTAATGACGAAGTCAATATCGATTATTCAATCCTTCATCAAACTCATTGAAAAACTGTTTATAATTTTGTTTTTGTAGCTGGCAGTAAACATTGATTAATAATAAAATAATTACCGGCGCGATATATTTCCTAACTCTAGCGGCTAATTCATCAACGTTTCTCTCTTTGTCATCGATGCCAAAGAACTTATTCTTCGCCGTTTGATTTAGGGCTGTGATTTGTAAGACCTGAAATACATACAAATATTAAACACCTTTGATCTAACACAGAAAAGAACTAAATTAAATATAGTTCGGTAAGACAGCTTGCTTTAAAAATAAATTAAAGAAATATGTTTATTCTGAACACCATATATATCGTCGCTGTAGAAAGATAACCTCGTATGTCCATAGAACCAAACATTACAGGATAAAAATATTTAATTTCGTCAATGTTCGTTAAAATATTATTATATGTTTTTGTCCATAGTTTAGGATGGTTTATGTTATTAATAAATAAGTCCTTACTTCATGATTCAACCAGTTGCATAAGAATAAAAAAACAAATGGGTTTTTAACATACGAGGTTATCATTCTACAGTGACGATAAGAATTATTTTATACATTGAGGTGATATTATGCAATTTTGAATTGATACGGCTCGTACGGAGTTGAAACGAGGCAGGAGGTATCAACCCACATTCATAAAACGTTAAGACTCGCTTGGCCTTACCGTATACAGTTTTTCAACCAGTACGGAGGGACCATCACCTTAGTATTAATGCTAGTAAAAGTAATTGCAATTGTCGTTAAATAAATATATTTCTTTAGAAAACCTACAATTTCCTACAACGGTATTTTACACACAAACGTGCGTAATGTTCATATGAAGTAAGCACTCACCGGCGGCTTTCCCTCCATCGCCGTCTTTTCCACTGGCCTCCTCAATTTTCCCAACTGTATCGGCTCATCCAGCTTCTTCACAAACCTCTTATAGGTTTCATCAGTTTTCGTTTCTGAGGGTTTCCTTCCCAATTTTCCGAGTAAGGGAACCTTCACGTTGGCATTCTTAGCCTGAGTCAAACGCTCCTGTAACTCATTGGCTCCTGGTAACTGAACTTTTCTAGGGTCTTGGTAGTTCGTTAAATCGGATTCGGTTCTTGAAGATCTGAGCTTGTTTTTCCTCTGGAAGCGACGTTTCGGTTCAGGTAGTTCCTCGGAGGTATCTGATGATGAACAGCTTTTTTCCGATGATGATACCGAGGATGCGGATGATTCGTCATCTGAGCTGTCTATACCTTCGTCTTTTAGACCCTGCAACAGAAATATCAATGGGCTATGAAGGGGAATAGGTCCATTATAGTAAATTGGGCTTTAAATAATAATGTGTCTTATAAGTTCATCAATAGGCTTAAGGCTAGTCCGATAAGGACAAAATATAAAATCTTTTCTTTACTCGCCATGTTTTTACATTCAATTTTCAAACTAGTAATAATACAATGTACACTGCGACACTTACGACAAATAAGGGAGCGTTCAAGTATTACATAACGAATTTGGGGGGGGGGGGTCCCCCTTTGTAAAACGTTACGATGCGGGGCGGGGATTGAATTACGCGTTATTGTTAATATTATTTTCGACTTTCCAGTACTTTACACCACATAATGGTAACTTTTAGGTATACAGAATAACTAGGTGGTCACGAAACGTTTTACTATACATGGGTACAGAAAAAATTTACGGCGCGTTACATGGGGAGGGGGTAAATAATCTCCAAAAATTGCGTGACGTAATACTTGAATGCTCCCTAATATATTTTTAAGAAATATATAGTTCCAATCATACATTATTTACCTCAGAGCTTTCTCCCTTAGCGAGAACTTTTGGCTTGGGGACAACGGTAGAGCCGGACTTCAAAATTCCTCTCACTTCTGGTGTTATCATACGTTGCGCACGCTCAGACGGCGAATCGTCGTCTAGGTCTGTAATTTATATAGATTTATATAAGCTTTTTTCAAACGATATTGATCCAGAAACTTAGTAATTTCGAATAATATTTCTCTTTAGAAATATTTACAAATAAAGCAAAATTGTTTAAGTTAATAATGTCGAAATTAATGTTAGTGTTTCTAGTCATCGTGTTAGTACGGGAACGAGGCAGTAGACATCGCTCATAAAGATATTTGCTGCATTAAGATCGCTCAAAATAAACATTACTCAGTTATCGCAAACCGATTACATCATAGATTTTTCATTACATGCGTAACCCACAGACCAAGATATTTATAGAGGACTCGATAAAATCACTCACAAATCACTTAATTGACATATTTAAAGCAATGTTTAAATTGATAATCTATATTATATATCAACAAAACCTGAAAAAAATCTGAAATCTTGGTCTGTAATGTAAATTAGCTTATTACTTTCCCGTGTTAGTCAACGTGCGCATGCAAACACACCTACCAGTCAAGTTTCGAGTTCTCGTCCCAAATTATACAAACAACGTACTTAGTACTTTACATTGATGATTGATTAACAAATTAGAACGAAAACTCATAGCGATGATACAGTTAGAACAGGTCCGCAGTGCAAGTAATAATAAAGTTGAAAATACATTTAAATCTCAGTGCGAACCAGACCCGTTAGTGAAAAACCATTTAATATATTATTTATATAATATATTCGTAATATTATAGTGGAGACATGTGGAGACTACTCATTTCTTCATCTTTTTGTTCGTTTTTTTTTTCAGGAAAGTCCACGTTTAGATATCTGTAATTGTAAGTAAAACTTGCATCACGGCCTCGACAATATCTACTCGAAAAATCCAAATCTTGAGAGCCCATATTACGTCATTAGTGAAACCAGAAAGCGCAACGACAAGCATCAAACTCAAAATGAAAACCAGACCTAAACTTCGAAACTTCGCGTTTTGCTTGAGATACTCTAACGACGTGTTTTTAGCGCTCGCCGAACGGAACAACTCCATCTTAAGTTGAAAATCTGAATTACGAGGGACGTCTTCGTGAGTGAGAGATTTTGTCAGTCTCTCATTCTGCTCCATAGCTTCTTGGACTTGGCTGGCCAAAACAGGCATCGTTCGGAGCCTGGATGCTCTGGGAACTCTTTCCTCTCTGGGTTTAAGACCAGCCAGTGGTGGTTTGTGTGTTAATTTCGAGTTAAACATCTTCATTTTCTCCATAAGTGACATTTTGGCTGGATCATCGTCGTCTAACTTAGCTGCCACCGGTGCGTATTTACATAACAATGTGCACCCATAACACAGTTGAGGACATGCAAAAAGAAAAGCCGACAATCAGACAAGAAGCCGAGTCCGTCGTAAGATGCAATGTACATGCCGTCGAGCTGACTGAAATACTCAATAAATTGTGAAAGATAAGTGTTCTTGATTTCATTAACAAAGAAATCAAGACTCAATATATACAAAATTTAAAGCGAACAGCTCTTACCATCTTCGTCTCTGTCTAGCACGTTGGCGGTGCTTTTAGACTGAGTGAGAGAGAAGCTTTCCTGCGTGTCTTTTGGAGGGGAAGGAGGCGATTGCAAGTCGATACTCTGGGTTCTGAAGCGTTCTATAACAGATGTACCGTCATTGATCTTCGACCGACTGTGGCGGAGCAGTGGTTTCGGCGTTCCTGGAATGAGCATAATGAATTCTTTAGAAATATTGAAGATTGTATATTGAAGTGGAATTGTTAAAGAATTCTTGATAAATTGTTATTTAATAGTACTTCATAGTATTATGTCATAATTAAATTCAAATCAGCAGCGAACCCGTGAAGGTGTAACAACTTTTGGATTTGTAATTTTGGTAAATATAATGAACTATATCGCTAACAAAAGCATAAATACCTTTGGCCTTCTGTTGCAATTGTTGCCACATACTTGCTCGAGCGACAACACTGTTACTCTTGACCAGTCCCAGAGCAAACCCAGAAGGCTCGCTTTCATCATCACTTCTGCTTTCGAGACCGCGTAGAGCCTCATTCTCTGTGGATTTTCTCTCACGGTTCATGTTAATAAGGCCTTGCTCTATGGATGACGATGACCAATCTTGGCTACTGTTAACTTCCTGGTTTTCGTTTATTTCTTGACTCTCTATCAGCCCCAATTCCTCACCTGGAAATTTATTATAATATAATTAATACGATGATCATTAGACAAGATTAGATTTTCGCGTGTACTGTTTGTTGTAACACCTCAGTACGGGTAACCGCTGGTGTCAATGAACACCTCACCATTATGAAGCGAATTCTAAAAGCACTCATTTTCATGATAAAATGCAAAGTTATTATCTGTGGCATCAGAAAAACTAAACTTTGACAATGAACAGCGTACAACATTGACCCAAATAAAAGGGCCTATACATTAGCAAGGCTAAGCCGAGTTTATTTTCAAAACTGTCCTAATATGATTGCGATGCATACAAATTCTAAATATACCAAACATAAACAAACATGAGGCAAATGCAAGCTGGCTGCTTTGATTGCTTCCATATGTTTATTACAGAAACAGTTACATTTTAGTGTGTGCTAAATAAGTCACCGCGTATATTTATTCTCCTCGATAATGACAATTTACGATATAAGCTACTCACCAGAATGAGGGCCTGAGTCTCGAGATGAAGCGCGATTATACACTCCACTATCACAAGAAACGTTGAGACTCCAGTTGTCGGCGTCACCCTGGTTCCTCTCGTCTTCTTCCAAAGCCCGGCTATCTTCATCCAACGCTACGCGGACCTTGTTCACCTCTTGCTCTATTTCATCCAACGTTTGGTGGCCTTCAACATCCTCAGAAACTTTCTCGAAATCTAATAACAACGCCTCTCCATAGCTATCGTTTTTGGGACTGGCTATCTCAGGGCCGTTGAGAACTGGAAAGTTGGCTGTGGAACAGGAGTTAAGGGGGGGCGATTTTAAGTCCTTAAAAGGATCACGCTCGGGTTCTTCCACATAGGGATCCCTGGACGAGGATGGAGCACCGGACTCGACGGAACTGGTCGGAAAACTACAGGCAGCGGTGCCGAACGCTTGGAAACTCTGTTGGCCCGGCTCCAAACTGCGAAATGAGAAAAGAAATGTATTAATGTAGAACGCGCCCGTCTGTTAGAGAGGGACAGTGGTAGAGTTAGTTCACCTTCATAAATTTCGATGAATTATAGCGCGAGTGATCTGGACTGAGGACGCCATATTGACTTGGGAAACTTTGACATAATTGGTAATAGCGCAAAGAATAAATGTCTCGAACGCATCGGCAGGTTGTATATCACATAACGTTAGCAACACATGTGCCGACTATCAAACTTCTCCTAATCGTATCTTTCAAGATATAAACAAAATAGAACGTTTGATAGAAGCATAGCAAAATAAATAACTGTTTATACTTAAACTCGGTTGGTTAGTCAAAACATTGGATTAAAAGCAACGGATCGTATAAAATATTGGTTGCGTGCTGTAAAGTACAACAGATCCAGAAATAGTGGTTGACCCAGTAACTACTGGAACGTGTATTTCCGTCATCGAGTAACCGTCTCGAGTACCAGAGACAAAACAGGACTGTTTAATTACTAACGAGATTACATTTGATGTGGACGATAATAGAACATTTAATTTTGCGTCCGCAGACAATAAAGTACACAAAGATAGATTGAAACGCGTTGAAAAAGACGCCTGGAAGCTTAATGTTGGATTTAATTAATATATAATGCGAGGCAATTAGGAGTGATATTATTTTATTGAAAGTGTAAAGTTTACGTCAAAACATGCGACATGTATCCTTACAATCTTAATTAACAAAATCTGGATGTCAACTGTCAAATTACAGGGTATATGTAAATTCTAACAAAATGTTAGTGCCTATAGTAGTTAGTTATTTATTTTAATATGTAATTCTTAAATTGTTTTTCCTAATTCATTTCTTATGATTGTTTTTTGTTTCGTGTGTGTATTTTTTTATTGGTTATGCATTCTTGTTGATTTATGGTCACCTGTTAAGAAAGGATTGTGTTTTTTTATGTATATGAATAAAATATTCAAAGGATAACTTTTTAATCACTAATTAAATTCCATGTCATATTAAAAATACTTTATTTATTATAAAAACACAAGGTAATGTTCAAGTTGTGGCTTTTGAGCTTTAGGCACAACCGTCTTTTATGTATTAATCGAATTTTTTAAGGCATGTTTCGCTATAGCCCTTTACCCTATCTAGGACCTACTACTACTACCTACCTAAAGAGCGTCTGTACCGTAAATCAGATGTTTTTTTAAGAAAAATTTTCACAACTTACAATTCAAAGCATGGCCACTCCAGAATAAAACGTTCCATTTTTAAATTGAAAGGAAATGCACAAAACCAATTTTAATTCTTACTTCTTCGAGACTGAATGAATCAAACGGCAAACCGCACCATGGTGATGTCAGACGTTCAAGTACACAAAATTAGCATCGAACACATTAATTTTTCTAACCAGTATTTTTCAGAATGGTTTCGTAGAAAGTATTACGAGATCAAGTGTATTTTATTTACTTTAATATAAAACATTTTCTATGTAGCTAAATGGGACTGTATATACTGTGGCACATATACCTATATATAACAGCATATTTTTATTAAGCTACATTGACTAATGCTTACAAAACAGCTGTGTTTAGATATACGTTGCAATTCTACGTCTGCTCAACAGTTTTACAGGAATTTAATTAAGGTTTTAGTGATTTTATCGTTAAATGAGCAGCGTTGGGCTAGTAGCTTCAGCGTGCGACTCTCATACCTGAGGTCGTAGGTTCGATCCCCGGCTGTGCACCAATGGACTTTCTTTCTATGTGCGCATTTAACATTCGCTCGATCGGTGAAGGAAAACATCATGAGGAAACCATCATGAGGAAACCGGCTTGAGATTGAAAAATGATCATTAAACAGATTCAGAAATCTGAGGCCAAGACTTAAAGAGGTTGTAGCGCCACTGATTTATTTATTTTTAAACAGATACAGAAATCTGAGGCCCAGACCTAAAAAGGTTGTAGCGCCACAGATTTTTTTTTTACTTAAACGATCATAGTATGAGACAATGTGGTTTGAATAGTCTAAAACTTTACCATATAATTATCTCTGTTTTGTCTAACACAGTCCTAGCACAGTCACGGTGTCATGATCTGACTCATTTAATTTAATATTATTTACTTCGCTTTTAATATTGTATTTGTCTCAAAGCAACATTATCATAAGCACCGGTTACAATAAACAAATGCGCATAGTATTAATTAAACGCATTTAATAAAATAAAATAAATAAATCAGTGGCGCTACAACCTCTTTAGATCTTGGCCTAAGATTTATGAATCTGTTTAATGATCATTTTTAAATTTAATAGGCAAGTAGGTACCTAATCAGACACATCCCGTCGACTTTTTGGGTCTAAGACATGTCGGTTTCCTCACGATGTTTTTCTTCACCGTTCAAGCGAATGTTAAATGCGCACATAGTAAGAAAGTTCATTGGTGCACAGCCAGGGATCGAACCTACGACCTCAGGGATGAGAGTCGCACGCTGAAACCACTAGACCAACACTGCTCTTTATTTTTAACACTCTCCTAAATACGACAATTTCATGTCATGGGAACCTCAAACAAGCAGGAAATGTACATTCGGGATGTATAAAGAGGGCATGCAAAACAAAAGAGTAAACGACTCATAACATTAGAACTTGCTATAGCATTTAAGACCGGCCCACGCCTCGTGTTCACTCATCAAAATAATGGCGATCTGCCAAAATTTACTACACAATAACACCCGGCAAGGAACAATCACCTTTGCACAAATTACATTGTACCAACAAAAATATACACTATAAACTGATACTTATTTGAATACTGTCCTGTATTAACGCTAGAACCTAATTCCCTTTTTTATCTACACAATTTAAATAAGATTTGAATTTTATAAAAACGCTTGTGTTACACCATACTCAATGATCGCTACATTTAAATAGGTTTCGATAACATCTAATATAAAAATGGTTCACATGTGTGAAATTATTAATTAATTTCGTCTTATAGTACTAATATTATATTCTGGCTGGTATTTAAAAAGACTTACTTGGATGTTATTGATCGCAGCTCGTCAATAGTGACAGGTTGTGTCTTGTAACGATCGCTGTCCCTACTCTTCGGCTTCGTAGGATCTCTAAGAAAATTATCTTTTGTGAGAGCCTGCTCCATATCTTTAATTCTCGATGCAATCGATGGGAACTGTTTCGGTCTATTTTCGTTTGAAGTTTCGTTTCGATCCCAGTCGGGACCGTTTTCTAAGTTCGTATCAACTTGGCGTCTGCGATTGTTAAGAATAGACAATAACTCTTCGTTGACGTCACATACGAGACTCATTGATCGCGGATTCGCTTTGGGTCGTAAATTTCGCCGGCGTATAACCGCACTAGGATAACTTTCATCTGGGGATGACGAATGATTCAAGACTCGCCGCGGTCCAGCCGCTAGTGAGTCGTTCGGTTCGCAACTGAAATTAGTCGCACTAGTGCTAGCATCTGTGTCAGCGCAAAACGACAGCCGTGGGCGCGGGGATTGGCTGCGTTCCCTAGTGAGACTTGAACCTCTCTGCTTTAATATTGGCTTAACTGTCGCTTCACATTCTGAACCTGATTGATCCGATGTTCGTGATCTAAGCAACGAGGACCTGCGGGAGCTTCTGTCGTCTTCGCTCAAATCGAAACTAGAAGCGTGCCCTTCATCACCAGAAAGCCGTTTATATGACTTCAAAATTGGCTTCTTTGGACGCTCAAAGTCGTGATCGTCGTGTTCTATGGATTTCTTTTTTAATATCGGTTTCGGTGTATCTAATGGCATAATATCAAGGCAAGGTCTCTCTTCGGAAAAACTCTTTTTCTTAAGAATCGGCCTCACAGTCTCCTTGTCATCCTCACGTTCTATAATCTCTGCGCCACCCGCAGCTGCCAGCAGCACGGCTTGAGCGATCGACACGTGAGATGAAGTAGTACTACTACTGGAACTTGAATTGGATTTTCGTTTTAAAATTCCATGTGGCTCTGGAGAACTCTGAGAAACGTCATCAATTATGTTGTCGTCTTCTCTGCTCATTTTTCGCTTTAAAATACCATGAATTTGTCCGTCTGGGGAACGAGTTCGGACGACATCTTCCAGAGAGGATCGTCTATTTTTCAATATTGGCTTACATGTATCTGATGAGCCGTCATCGGCAAACGATACCTCTGGGCTACAAGATCTACGTCTTGCGACTTGGGACTCATCTAAACTTCGACGTTTTTTAAGAATTCCTTGTCGTTGTCTACTTTCAGATCGACAACTACGTGGCTCTACGACGTTAGGTGAGAAAGTGACAGGCGGCGAAGCAACAGAATTATTAGGGGTACTTGTAGTAGTTGTATCTTCGTGAATAGACTTCCTCTTTAATATAGATACAGGTGTATGATGAGATATTGATGAATTATCTAGACGGCGATTTTGACTAGATGAATCGTTATTGAGATCAGAAAGTATTGCTCTTTGCTTTTCAAAGTCGATTAGTCTCTGAGCTGCTGCATCTATATCTTGTAATCTTTCGGTTACATCTCTATTTGGGAATGACCTATCTTGAAGAAGACCAAAATTATAGGTATGATTATTATTATTACTTCGTTGTTCTTCTGAGATAAATGGGCGATGAGAGTTTTGTAAATCGTGTGAATCTGCGTTTGATTTGTTGCTGTTTAAATTATTCGACAATTTGTTAACCCTATCTAATGTTTGTTTCGTGATTGCGGCTACTCTATCCATATCTTGGGATAACCTAGAACGTGTATGTGGCCTTAAAGTTTCATGGAGTGTTGACATAGTTCCAGCTTCTGTAGATTTGTCTAAAACTTTTTTACAACTACTTACTTTACGGTTCGTAGGCGAATTATTGTTTAAGATAACTTTATGAGACGTACTTTTAGCATCACTCGTCTCACTCGAAGATTTATCTAAACTAGTCAGTCTTTTTTTCGAATTATGTGTTTTTTCGTTACAACTATCATAATTCTTTTGAGCTCGATGTAGTTTTTCCTTACGACATGCTTCAGAATCACTCTTGGTTTTTTCAGGACTTTTACGGGTCGATCTATTTCTCAGTCGTTCGTTTCTCGGTTTTGTCTGGCCAATATCGATTTTCGTTAATGGTTCCTTCGTGTGACTTTGCTTAATAGGTGAAGTAGATGCTCGATTGCTTTTATCTGGAGTTCTTTTAGACACGGGTATGAAGCTCGGCTTCGTACCAGATTCAGAACTACGTCTTCTTTCGGGGCTTTTAACGGGGGCAGTGGTATTTGGCAATGTGTTCGTTACTGACTTAACACCAAAAGTTAAATTAAAAGTACTTTTAGATGATCTTTTGGATGACAGTATAGAGGTTTCAGTCTTGGGGATAGCTGATTCAAGGGACCGGCGATTTCTTGTCTTTGTGGCGATTCCTGAAACAAACAAAATATATATTAGACATATGAAAAACTCTTAGATATTTTAAATTAACTAATGATTACCGGAAGAGGAACTATTGACCTGTTTCTATTGTTCAAAACAGGTTCAATGACTGCATAAAATCTGAATGTACAGTTTCGTGCGATATGGTCACCGAAGCTATTGTAAACGATCTCAGAGCAACATGTAGTGCATTGTGCTTTACAATAGCCAGGTAGAAGGTTGAATTGCAAATCTATTCAATAGAATGTTTAGAATAAGTCGCTAGAATGTTTTCACTAATATAAACCATGCTATTATTATGAAAATATTGGTCTTTCATTATAACACCGTGGTGTCAAAATCATTCAAGAAGAGAATTTTGTTTTTTATATTGTATTAACGTATCTTTATCAGGGTCGCTAAGTTCTCTGTGTAATCACACTGTGGAAAAATACACTGTAAAACTAAATATATAAGCCGGCATTTGACAAACCTGCCGGAACTGAATTCATTATTATAACTCTATTAGATACAGAAACACAATCAGCTGTATGAAAACGTGATATGTCATTAGCCATGAGGTACATAATCTAAAATTTAAATTACCACGTAACCTAAATCGACACGTGAAATTATAACAATGTATCACGTGACCTCAACAGAATTCATCACTATTAACCATAATAGCTTAACAATGATGACGCCTACACTTACACAGTTTATAAACATTTACATCAAAAACTCTACATGTTTTTACTATTGCATATAAATATTTTTATTTCAGCGCACTTAGAGAGAACTTAGAGGTGTGTAATTCACATAATTTTCATTAGATGCACAGCATTTGTTTCATTGATCAGAAACACTAACCGACTATGACAATAAAATAAAATAAAAAGCCTTTTATTTCTTGTAAAATCAAAGTAAAACTAATCCTCTGTATGGTTTCCTAATAGAACCTCCCCACCGGGTCGCCCTTATGGTCCATCGTCTGACAGTCTTGCTACATGCCCATCTTCATTTAAGCTTGAGAGCATAGTTTAGGGCATCAGTAGCTTTAGTAACGCTTCTATAAGAATATATAAAATAAGGCAATCTAAATTACATTACATACGGTCCGTGAGCGTTAACAAAACTATTTTCATTTGCAGTGGAAATTTATTTAAAATCCTCTGTGGCAGATGCGAATTTCAAACAAATCCATTGTTAAACAAGCCGTTTCAAACTACGAAATGTGCAGGTTTTAACACATTTAACGGTAGACGGTTTTATATTTACAGAGCAAAGGTAAACTTTAACGATCACTTCAATTCAATAACTCAGAGATTTTGGATTAAGAATTTCAAGATTTCAATTCAAAATACAAATAAAACTACGACTAAAATATACGACTTTTTTTTGATACCCTCCATGTATGAACAGAATCGGCTTTTCTTTACATTGTTTGTGTCGATGATACTACTAAAAAAGACTTTCGCAAAATAATGAAATGAGAAGATATCTAATTTATTATTAGATAAGATATCTAATAGAGAACAAATATATCCCCAATTGCCATTAATTCCTTTATATATAACATTATTAGCGGACCCGGAACCTCGTAACTTAACAGTCAATGAATGTTGTGTTACAGATTAGCTGAACTTAATATATGATTGTATGGAAGTACAATGACTACAAAATAAATATTAAGTTCCCTACAATTACCGAATTGCAATACAAAAAGAAGAGACGAATATGGTTGAGGCTCATTTGAGTTTAGGTAGGCTACCCTCTGGGAGTACGGCGGCATGCCTATATTACCACCTCAAATATAAAAAATTAATCTACCGCTAGTCAATTGGAAGACGTAAAGTACTGAAGGTGTTTCGTTTGTATCAAAGGCAATTTCAATAGTCCAACGAGGCACCACTTAAATTATCGCTTTGTCAATATGAGTTGGTATAAATAGTAGGATTGTCAAAAATATTTTGACATACACATAAAGCGACCTATTTTCGGGTTTGAAGGTATATAACGGGTTTGAAGGTAAATAGATACAAAACGTGTTGTATATGTAAAAATATAAGTTATAATAAATAATTTTGCTTATTCAGTGATTCAGCAACGCAGAGCGCAGATGTTAGAAACTCGTTGACAATTGATGCATGAAAAAAATTCCATTCCCCACATATTTTTTTACCAAGATGGAACTACGTTGACGCATCCCCCGCATTAAGGCCCTAGGTATCCCAGAACGAATTGCTGTGACAGTGTCTCGGGGTGGACTGCGGAGCGCAGTGGAGAGCACTGAGGCGCGCCGTCCCGTAATAACAATTAGTTGACAATGCAATTAATTTAATGTAAAACATTAAATTAATGTAATTTTATCAATTTGTTTTCTGAAATGGATTACTTGAAATATATCGTGTAAAGTTCAAAATCATGTTCTATATATACATTTTCGTCATAAAATGAATTCAAGGTGTCAAAAATTCGCTTTGTTTGGATTTTTTTCTATCGAGCGAAGTTATTTAAATCGTGTATCGATCTTTCAAAATGGAAACATAAACTACTCAACCCCACCATATATTTTTCCATTCATCATATGCCTCTCTGACCACGTGCAAGCACCCGAAGTGCAAAGTTTTGAATATAATATATTTAATGCGCCTTTAATTATTTTTTTACAAGCAATGCTATCACGAGCTATTTAATTAATAGAAAATCGGAGATAAATTTACCTACAAAGAAAAAGACCTCATTTTTATGTTTTTTTTTTTTAACTAGATGACCCGGTGAACTTTGTGTTAACCTTCGTATATTTGTGTCAAAACTTACACCAAATTTTTTAAAACATAAGGGATAGGACTAGCTATATATATATGACAACCAAATAATAGTTTATTTCTAAAAAGACATCAAATATTTCCCATCTAGGAAAAGTTTTTATTGGAAAATTCAATTGTCGTTTTTGAGTATTTTTCTTTATACTTTAAAATAAAACAAACCTTTCCTATAATTAGCCAAATCGGTCCTGCCATTCTCGAGTTATAGCGAGATAAACGAACAGCAATTCACTTTTACGTATTTAGATAATTAATATAAAAATGTATATAAATCTAACTTCCTCACGTTCCAGATATAAAAATACTGAATAAAGTGCCACTTTTCCGTTGTTACGGTTAAACGTTAAAGGAAAACAAGGTCACAAGGTCGACCTCTATTTCAACTTTTTGCTTTCAAAAGTACTTGTTATCTATCTATTTAAAAATAATGTTTTTCACGTTAAATTTTAACGTAATTATTGTTATATATTTTATATATTTTAAAAGTTTGCATATTGTCAATTTAAAGTTGGTATTTTGTAGGTGAGGCACCCGGATATATTATTATTAATCTATCAATAATATTGTAACGATATAAAATTCTCGTGTAATATATAAAATTCTCGTGTCACAATATTCGTTCCCATACTTTGAGAATCGGCTACTATCTATCTTTCAAACCCCTAAGTAATAAATGTTTTTATTTTTTTATGATACAGCATACAAAAATACATACAACCCCTAATTTTCACTCCTCTAAGACCAACCTCTATTTTTTATTATAGTAGATAGTTATTTTTATTGAACTAAAAAATGTTTCCTAGAAATAATATACAGGGCAAAACAACGTTTGCCGGGTCAGCTAGTTAATTTATAAAATTATATTATTAGTTTAATGTTTTTTAAGGCCCTCTACAAAAACCATGAATGGTTCTTGGTGGAAAACCTGTCTATTGAAATAAACCTGTACCTTAAAAATTTAGAAAGATAAAATTTTCTTATAAAATCTTTAATCCACATCAAACTTAATTTCAGATTTATAAATCTCAATAAAAATTTCAAAGGCTTTCTATTCACATGAATAAAGTATGATTTAGAAATTTTTGTAATTCCATCGTCCCAGACTGCGGTGAACAACCTTTCAGTTCGAAAATCTATTCATCAGGATAATATGTCAACGGTACAACGCCCGGCACCAACCCTTATATCACCTTATACTAATTATATTCACCTCCTTGTCAGTCATCAGCTAGAATTATCTGGTTATCGATTTATAGGGACATAATTGTATTTTGGAAGACAGAGACATAATACAACTTTGACAAGTCGGCGCACGTCACAGGTCATAATAAAATACCCCGAGTAATTATATTTAGAAACATATTCAATATATTTTACGTAAACTTAACAATTCGTGACCAAACATTGATAAATGCATTGGTATTTTTTTATGCTACAGCATACAAAAATACATACAACCCTTAATTTTCATTTACCCTCTACGATCAACACCTATTTTTATTTGTTAATTAAAATCTTATGACTTGAACTCTGAGGTTTATATATAGAAATATTTCACAGAAAAACCTAAAAAGTTTTCATTCCAGAAAACCGAACAGTCTCTGGGGTAGCATAGCAAAATGTTCCATGTTGGTATGTACTAAAAAGGTAGGCTAAGTAAAATCACATTAAGGAGAAACGAAGTACGCGGGGGCATCTAGTTTATTTATAAATACTTATGATTTTACCGTTTAATCTAGTTAAAATGTTTTAAACTAAGTTTTAAAAGACACAGGAAATTTGTTTTTTAGACGAGGCCATGAGAAAAAAGCACAATGTATTTTCTATCATGAAACCGGTCATGACCATCTAGATAATGTTATGATTGATCGCCATAACACTTCACTACTTTCAGTATTATTTTAGGCTTAGATAGTTCATAAACTTAAACGCCCAAAACATTCAATATCTTGTGTTAAGCTAGTGTTTCTTTCGTGTGTCAAGCAAACGAGCTGGAGGCTCACTTCACGGTTTCATTATTTGTAAAAATGTGACGAGCATGTATACTAACGATACAATAATTGACGTATCCGCTGCATTGCTTAATTTGTAAGTAATACTTTGTGTCTATTTTATTATAGGAGTATATATACACATATAATCATTTAAATAATATATACAAAATATTGTAAAACCTATTTTAAAAGAGTACCTTAGTGTGTTTCTTGCCCATTATTCTCCACACGATTCTAGTTGCCCCTTCCAAAAGGTAGTTTACCTGTTTTTTTGGAAGGGGCAACTAGAATCATCTTTATAGAAAAAACTTTTTAACCGGATTAAAGTTATGTATTATTATAAATTTACAATTATTTAACCAAATTAAAATCTCAAGAAAAACAATCCGCGAAAATAGAGGACACCGTGAGCCATTTTTGCCAAAACCCTCCATCTTTAAGTCGATACCAACTCCGGAGAAATAAATACAGATAATGCAACTTTCTCTACAGCTGTGATACTTTTTGACATCCAACACCTTTTGTCTTCAGTCACCGTGACCACGCACGCTGTAAAGCACGCGAAACGTCGGATAAATTTAAAATTATGTTAAATAATTGTAAATTTATAATAATACATAACTTTAATCCGGTTAAAAAGTTTTTTCTTTAAATGTGTAAAGGTTATGTCAATCAAAGACAATAATATCATCTTTATATTTTATTTAACGTTCAAAAGTGCCATTTTAGGTGGTCTAATTGTAATAAATGATTCAACTATTGACTTGATGTTAAGTGACACCGCCGCCCATAGACACTCACATTGCTAGAAGGCTCGGAGTGCTTTGCCCACCTTGTAAGTATTGGTACGTTCTTTTGTTGAAGGACCCTAAGTCGAATTTGTTAGGAAATACTTCAGTGGGCAGGCAGAAAATACTTGAGTGGCATCAAAATAAAGTATGTCTTTCAACTGGTTCCCTGCCTCATAATAAATTCCTTATTCTAAACGCCCATTTAAGCGTGAAATCCTTGTGAGGGTTTACATCAACAGTTTCTTAGAGTCGTTTATTAAGATCTAACGGATTGTCCTATAGTAAACATTTAAATAAGTTTACAAATGTTCGGAAGCTAAGAAGGCACTGGTAAACTAATCATTAATCTCTAGAAGTATAAAAATAAAATAAAAATGCCTTTGATTTATGATACAGGCTAGGGCCAGTATCTCAACGATTCGTTGCCTATTGTATGTTTACAGCCTTTAGAATGTAGGTACAAAAAGTAATTGTTTTTGGGTCAAATAAAGTGATTTTTATTTATTTATTATTATTTTTTTTTACTAAGATAAACAATAATTATTAATTATCATGATTTATACAAAAATAAATTCAAACATTACCACTTTAATAGAAACCCCTTTCACAGGGCCATTTTTCCCTTACACAAGCAATCTGAAGCTAGTATGGGCCAGCAGTTTTCGAAAGGTATATCGTAAATAAGATATGTAATAAATTTCACGTGATTAATAAATTTATTTTCGCAAAAATATTGTATCATTATAAAAGTTATGTATTTACTAAACTATTCTCACTCACAAGAGGTTCAGAATATTCCGAATTCAGTACCATCTCATTATAAGAAAAACTTTCGCTCAATGGGTTTATGAGGGTAACAATAAAAACCTGTTTCCTTGGTAACACTGAGGGGTTCATTCCAGTTATAAGACTGCATAGACATTTAAGTATTCTTAAAACACTAAAAAACAATACTTTACTTAGTTTTTTATAGTGATTGTGCGAGTGCCTTTCATAAGACCTCATTACTATTTTAAAACATTGTTTAATTCATGATTTAATTAAATATAATTAAAGCAATTAATAATCCTTCTCCAAAAGATATTAACTGACCTGTACGTCTACCTATGAATGTCCTTATAAAGTATTTCCGAAGTCCGAACCAATTCGGATCGTTCAAGTCGAAACCAATTCTTAAAAGATAGGTAACGTACTTGCCTTCTGGCTATGTGAGTGACCATGGGCGGCGGTATCACTTAACATCAGGTGAACCTCCTGCCTCTTTGAATCATATCACATAAAAAAAGGTTCTTTCACTTAACCCTATGAGGGCCTTGGTGAGAAGGATTCCTAGTTTTTTTTTTATAAGATTAACCCTTGATTATTCATTGCATATAACATTTTATATCTCATGTCACTTAAATATATATTCTTAATTGACGCTAGCAGTATGTTTCTGAACAAGGCCATTATTGTTATATCAAAAGGTCTACCAACGGGTATTACAATACAATGGTACGTCAAGATGCGTACATAAGAAAATTAATAATACTATTACTAACTAACTTTAAACGAGAACTAACTGCAACAAAGAGAAACATATAAATTATAACACGCTTATTACAAAATTTTGACATCTTTGCGAAACTATGGTCAAGGAGGGCAATAACAGAAAATTTATTGGCTAACTTACACAATACACATCCTGGGAATAGAGTTGGAATCTAAAACGTTGTTCTACGCTAAAGCGGGCAAAAGATTTAATTCAAAAACGAGAGTGTGCTTAAAGTGAACTTAAAATCTTTTTATTTTATAAAGAAGGAAAGAAGCTAAACGCTAAAATTCAAAACTTAAATATAATTTGTATTTTGTATGTACGTCCATTTACAGATAACGTCAGGCGAATACGAAGTAAATTTGAACAAACAAAGTAATCCAACTGTTGAATTCCCGATACAATAAGCACGACTTGAAATCTTAACAAAATTGAAGAAACCTCTTTCTTGTATTTCAAAGGAATCACGAAAATTGTTTTTCCCAATCAGTCAAAATGGGTTCTCTAAAAAACTGAGGTCATTCGTAAAATATAAAAGTTGCTTAATCTTAAATAAGTAATAAAAGAAAACTTATTCTATATTAACAAGCCTTTTTCCCAAAAGGATAGGCAGAGGCCACAGATCCTCCACTTGCTACGGGCCTGACATACCTACCTATCTTCGCTTCTTCCACTTCCACGACGTTCACCATACATCCGGCTGTTTGTATGTAAAAATGTACTTTGAACTAGTCCCTCCTGGATTTTTTATATTTTTTATGATTATACCAAACCCGATATCACCATCTACGGCTGATTTGTATGTAAAAAATGTGCTTTGATAATATTGATTTCTGAACGACCGGGATTTTACTCGAAAAAGGTTCACATTTCTAAGTGTATTTTTAGTGCTCCATGCACGGGTATATTTTTTAACAGAACAAATTAAACATATAAGTATGTCTTTCATTTGTGTAGCAATTTTTCAAACGCATAAACATCGGGAAAGACTTTTAATATCAAATTAATGATAAATTAAATATTAACGAATTTAAATATTTTAATTACTCTTTCAAATAAACAAAGCTGTGAACGTCTTAAGGGGCAGAGGCAAGGATCAAGGTGTAAGCGGGTTAAACGTCAAAGGAAAAGTTGAAAAATTAACTGAGCTTACTTGTAATTAAGAGAAAATTGCCTTCAAATTATTCAACGAAAATCCTAGACACGTAGGCGTAACTTCAAATGCGGGCCGGGCCTGGCATTTCCATCCTACACGAGTTTTGGATAATATATTATGTAAGATGATGCTGAACATTCAATATAATTGGTACCCAGCACATACCAAACAACTTTATTGGCCAATAATGATTACTATCCTATCTTCATATAACTTGAAAAAAAAAATAGGGCCTCATAGCCTAGCGGTCTTATTAAGCTAGGTGAGGGGTACCGGGTTCGATTCCCGGTTCGAGGGCAAGTTTTAATTTAATTTAAATTTATTCTCGGCCTGTGGGAGGGTTGTGCGGTACCCGTGCTTAAACCGTACCTACACGGAGGACACGGTCGAATTTCTAAAAAGACAAGCACGAATTATAAAAAATCCTATACTTGACGCTGGCTAATGCACAAATCGTGCCAGAGCCATAAAAAAACTTGATAATTAAGTCCACAAATACAGTCCTACCTTCATGAGTTTGACAATGTCATAAAATTATTGTTTTCTCTTTTATCATAAGCAAAACACGATTTCACAGAAAGAGACGAAAGAGTTAAGAGTGCCATTACACTAACATTAGCTTAATTTTTTAAAGTTTTGTCTAAATCTCAATTTGCTTACGACTTGCAATAAAAAATTTATACACGGTATATAACTCCAGGGCCTTCATCAAGACTATTTCACTGTCACTTAAAATACTTAGATTTCAGATATAAAGAATAATTTCCATACTTCGTAAGGGGCATACTAAAAAGTTTTATATATTCAAAAGGGCAAAGCGCTACACGTGGGTCACGTTCTTGTCAACCGGCGCTACAATTACATTTGAAATGGACTGGATTACAGCGTAGTACTTCCAGATACAGTATACACGTGTTTTAATTGATAATGGACAGCGTGTAAAAATAAAACAGACACAGAGATGTGTCCACCTTATGGCCGAAACGTAACCAATGGTGTCCCAGTGGAGCTGTGGTTAAAGCCAACCGAAACGAAGACATTAAATTACTAGAGAAAGAGGCGTGTAGGTAAAAGTTGACCTATTTGGCTACAACTTAACAATATAATAGATAAGGAAGATGATGTATAAAGATAAAAGAAATCACATGATTCTTGCCACAAAACAGAAGAAAAATCATAGCATAGTTCTGACTAAAACATCTCCGATCATTAAACAAATACTCCTCCCTAAACAGAAGTTTATATTACAAATATTTTAAGTTATGATTTTCGCAATGCACTTCTCTTAACTTGGACAAATTTTCCTTCAGCTAATATTGTCTTGCCTCGCGGGAGATAATACAACAAGACATAAAAGTCGACATTATCTAGACCATCAGGAAGACGCTATAAAAACCAAACGACATATTTTACGAGAGCGTAAAGCGAATTACATCAACGTTATTCCTATGAATGGGACGTGAAAACGTATTATAATAATCTTATTATCTAGAATAATGGAAATAAGTCATTTTTTTCACCGTCGCGTCGACGTCTTTGATAACAAGATAACATTAGCTTGTTTGAGGCATTAAACCGATATTTATAAATTAAATTTATTATTAATTATTTATACTAGTGCCTCTAATATTGTGTGTGTGATAAGAATAATCCTAATCATTTAGGTGTTCAGTATAAGTCTTCTTTGTTTATAATAAACAACATGACATACATTGACAGAGACATACATACATACATAGATATACATACTCTACTATTATAATTTTAATTTCTATAAAGTAAATCGATTCTGATAATTAATAAAACAACTAAAATGATTACTTTAGCAACCAGTTTTGTGGTCTTCTGGCATAGGCCAGATATTTTTGACCATTTCGTTTTATCCAAAATAGGAAATCAATTATTATACCACTTGCAAGACATCTTACGAAGACTAGCTAATACTGTATTAATTAATAAATAATATAGGATGGATCAAAATATATATATTATTGCATAGATCCAATTGGTATTTGGAACATCTGCACTGCAATAGCCACAAAAACTGGAATTGCGACCAATTCCATCTCCGCATATCTCCATTTCAACCAATCTCAAATTTGTAGATGGAATCTTATCTAAATCCGAAGATAGCGTTATATAGATTTAAAGGTAAGTAGGGTAAGTAAAATATATTTGTGCTTTAAAGAAAAAAAATATTTGGGCAAAAAGTATTTCTAATATCTTTTACTGTTTATCTATCAGAATTTGAGGATTATTAAGTTATGGAACAGTGTTGGCCTAGTGCCTTCGGCGTGCGACTCTCATCCCTGAAGTCTTTGGTTCGATCCCCGGCTGTGGGACCAATGGACTTTCTTTCTATGTATGCATTTAACATTCGCTCGAACGGTGAAGGAAAACATCGCGAGGAAACAAAGAAACCGGCTTGCCTTAGACCGAAAAAGTAGTGTAAGTTAGTGTTAGTGAAAACGTCGATTCATAATTCAATGAGTAATATCCGGGGAAAGGAACCTAAAACACCCTTCAGGTACACTTTTTTTTAGTTAAAGCTAATACAGCCTAGATAAGAAAATTCAACAACCGATTCAATTGTTTAGTCCCAAAAGCGTAACAAAAATTATTATGAAGACTATTGTACATGGGACTAAAAACAAACTTAAAAAATTGGAGTCAAGTATTTAATGAATTGGGTTTATCATAATTTTCAATTAAAATAGCGACCTCATAAGGTTATTGCAAGTATAACGAAATTAGCCACGATACCGCTCTGTAGCAAACTGTGTTATAATCTCATGAATAATTACATGGCAAAATCAATGACAAGGATCAAATACAAACACACACGTGTTGAACGAAAATCCATATGTAGAATATTTATGTCTTAATTGTATCTTACTCTGGGTGAATTTGGACACACTAAGGAGCAGCACAGAGAAGCAGAAGTAAACTCAAACTCAAAATAACTTTATTCATATAGGTAAACAAGTTCACTTATGAGTGTCAAAAAAGAAGTTAAATTAATTGTTAATTTACATTTACTACCAGTTCGCAAGAGCTTAGAGCGGGCAAGAAGAACTGGCAAGAAACTTTCCGCCACTCGTTTTAAACGCTAAGTTTTGAGTCATACGAATTGTTTCAACTGGAGCAAATCAATCCCAAGGATTAGGATCATTTAAATATTCGTGAAATTTATAAAAAGCTTTATTGATTAATTTACGTTCACGAGGGTTTTGAATTAATTTATTGTTAATTCTCGAATTACAAATTATTATTAATAAGTAGCACTAGAAGCCATACAGGCAGTTATTAACATAAATATAACCTATATTTCCTGGATTCCTGTTTCTCCATCAGAGGCTAGATCAACCTAGTTTACGCATTCAAACAGTCTTATAATTTCTGGTTTCCTCACGGTGTTCCTAAAAACACCCTGCAGCCGAATTACAACGGAAAAAACCGCTTGTTGTCACAGCTAGTAATATATAAAATGTAATATTTCAATACACTGGATTGCGAAAATGCGATAATCCTGAATCTCAAGAGGGGTTCTAGATTAGATTGGCTATCGGAGATTAGACAGGCCGGACTGACATTCCATTTGGATCAACATCTGTAAATACAACGCGCTTTAACGTTTATCACCGGCTCAATAGCTCAGTGGTTAAAGCAACTCATGCAGTTTCAATTTCACAAAATAAATTTTGGATAGTAAAATATAAAGCCTTAAAAACCATAGCGCATCTTAAGGATTCTATTTAGCTGTTTGGTTGACAATTATGATTTGTTTAGTATTAATAGATGTTGGAATATCTTGCAATGGCTCATACATATAATAATCTAGCTGTTGCACGGGACTTCGTCTGCGCAGGATTAGTATTTCGAGTATTTCTAGCGTGGCGTAGAAAAAAAACTAGTAAAGATAAACATTTCCATCATACATTACATATGTGTAACTAGCGGTTTAGTTACTCTAGCGCACCAATTCTTGAAAGGCCGGCAACGCACTCGCGAGCTTTCAGCCAGTGTGAGTGTCCATGGGCGGCGGTATCACTTAACATCAGGTGAGCCTTTGCCCGTTTGCCTCCTATTACATAAAAAACAGAAGCTCAGCGCACGCCAGAAAGCTCGCTGATGGTAGATTTTTCCTACTTACTTGATATTTTGGACAATTCACACACTGCCTTTATAAATTGTAGCCTATGTGTTATTCTGATGTATAAGCTATATTATTGTGAAGTTTTATTACAATCCATTCAGTAGTTTTTACGTGAAAGAGTAAAAAACATTCATCAATACTTACAAACTTTCGCGTTTATAATATTAGTAGGATGTATACAAAAATACAAGTCCTCTAGGTGCTATTTAGACCTAATTTCGCCAGTAGAATGCGAGAGCGACCCAGGAAAAGCGCAAATTGCAGGCTGTTAGTGCTTAAAGTTGTTTTAGTGGGTGTTCCTCATCCAGTAGCCATTCTGGTTTGGGTCAAGTCTCAAATAACTTTGCTAGTAAAAATACATTTACACCTCGGACATCAAAAACAAAAAATAGTTTAACTTTTTCCTACAATAAATTTCACAAAAGAGAGTGCGGCTTTACATGAATTACAATCTAGCCTATACAATTATGGCTAATATGTAATATTATGTTGACTTAATTTTCTACAATACTAGTGAATAGCCTGAACTAAGGTAATGTTCATTAACAGTCTTAGTGTTCTATAATGTTTTGACACTATGTTCGTGTGTCCGAGACTATAGTACTACCGCACTTCCACTTATATTCACTACAGTGGGTTTATATATATATGGGTATACAGGTGCCTAAAGAGAACTAAACCTATTTTCAGTTTCAGTCTTAACACTATAATAATAATAATTCTAGTTACTATGATAAAATTTAGCTACTATTTAAAAATATAAAACAACAAATTCTGTATTTAAATATTTATACAGACAATATCTATAATACCTACACATCTTTCCATCCTTATCTAGTATTATTATCCAGTATCAGATATCTACAAATATTTTATAGGAATATGCATTCCACATTTTGTAAATTTATAAATACTGAGAAATTTATTCCGTAAATCATTTTATAAAAAGAGCAGCGAAACTCGGTCAACCCGGTATGCTTTTAATTAAAATGATTCTGATAATTTCCGATAGTTATATATAAAGTACATATGTAAGCAACTTTTAAATTATTTTAAGTAAATGTATTAAAACTACATATGTTTATGCTAACATATATATTTTAGGTCCTTTTAGGTAGGTACCTTTAAGTTCTTAAATTTCTGTATCTGTTCCGTGATCATTTCTAATACACACACAGTCGACTTTTCGGGTCTAAGGCATGCCATTCCACACAATATTTTCCTTCACTGTACGATTGAGTGCTTAATGCGCACATAGACAGAAAGTACATTGTCCAAGAAATATATCGTTAAGTTATTGTTAAGTTCTTATTACTCAAAACCTGGAACGAATCTTAATACGATAGAGCACGTTTATTAGTCATTAAATGAATCATTTAAATATTCACCGGTGCAAAATGCATGAATCGTAAATGTTTATATTATATTTTCGAAAATATTTAATAAAATCGTTTTTTTTTAAAAACGAAAGAAAATCGACTGACAGAGTGGAGGGAACGAGACCTCGAGGCCGATCCCCTACTTATTGGAGCGATCAAATAAAGGCTCTTACAGGGATTACCCAAGCGCAAAGACTTGCTTAAGAGAGTGGAGGAAGTTATGCGGCGCCACTAACACGACTTTCAGAAATTAAGAGTGCTGCTGAAGAACAAGTCTACATTGATTTTATTGGGCTAACAACCGTACAGCAATAGGATTTTTCCTTCTTTTAGTGTCAGATTGGAGCTTTTAATTTTAATAAAGTTCTGAAAAATCTTAATGGACGACTGTACTGTAAACGTCATAGTCTTTTCGCCTGTAAATAACGTAACATTTGTAAAGATTATTATTTTACGACTTTGAATAACGATTATTTACAATATTAGCATACGAATGCAATCTTATACGAAGATTATAAAACGATATTAATGTCGACCGGTAGCCGTTAATTCCGATATGTCGTAACTTTTATATAATGAAGACGACATTAAGCCGGGTCCACATTTGTAGCATTTCGGGACGTATCCCGTTCGGGCTCGGCGCGACATGATCGTTAGTTTGGACGCAAAATGATACCCGTTTATGATACATGCCGTATCGGATACGGCCCGATCCGCACTAACGCGATCTTGATACACCTCGTATCCGATACGCGTATCACGATCGGTGGTATGGACGTATTTTGATACTGTATCACGATACTGTATCGCGATACGATACTTGAACACCGCGAACCATCCTGTCGGTTTTTTCGCGACATCAAAGGGAATACACAACATCAATGGGTGACATGCGAGTGAAATTTTGTATTTTCCGCTGGTATACTGAAATTTTAAATCTCGCATCAATGGTATTCCACCATGTTTGTTTCGGTTTCTAAACACTTCCAGCGCCGTCACGTCTAGATTTAACTTTTTTTAAATACTATTAATGATAATATAACAGGCGCTAGTCACCGCCAAACTGTGAGCAATTGCTGACATGGTTAAACCGTTTGGGAACGAAGACATGACTGAACATTGCAAAGGGAAAGGTGCACTGAAAGACACGCGCACATGATACATCGGAAGAAAAGTGAAGCGTCTATATTTGTAAAGTTAAAGCCGATACACTGACATGATACAGCATTTGATAAGTATGGACGCGTTTTTTACAAGATACGCCTTAAATATACGACATGGACAAAATGAGCGTCCATATTTATGAACAGATACTAGATACGATACGACTGACGTGATACGTCAATATGCTAAAATGTGGACCCGGCTTTAGAACATGCTGTTCCGCGTATCGTTGGAGCGTGTCAAATCAGACATGTGGTGTAAAATCTTTTTATTATTGAACCTAGCATTTTGCCCGCGTAAATTTTAGTCGTGATACCCTTACTGGAATTATCAAAGATATAATTTTCACATAAATATTTCCCGATAAGCGCGTTTAACGAAAATAATCTTCAGCTTATAATATTAGAATTGCAATAGAAAAAATATTCCCTGTTTGTTCACGATACACACATAAACGGTTTCACAAATTGATAGAGTGATTGGGGAAAATTTCGGTATGTAATTTGTCGAAGTTTTGTGTAAATACTAGGAATTAAATAAAGTTGTTGGAAAATTCAAGCCGCTCGGGACTATATATACATTCAAATACTAATTGAATGTTTTGTCCTTATCACGCTCGTGTCTTTAAATATAAAATTATAATGAGACCTGAAACCAGCTGAACAAAGGTTATAATATGTTCATAACAGACATTAAATGTCACTCTTCTGTCTCCTTCCATCTCAGCGTAAACACAATTTGTCAGAAAGAGACGAAATCCACTCGTAATAAACAGCAGAGTAAAACTCAAAATTGACAATATTCAATCAACACTATGGAAATGCGACGTCGATCCAAGGAACCAAAACTTGGCAGCCCGGCATTCTTTCTAAAGATGCAATCAGATTTATTTATAAACGAAACCGATGCACCTTCCCGTCTTCGAGATAAAAGAGATTCGGTCAACGCACCAATTAGCTCAGTTTCTTATTTAACCCAATTGATACTATAGTACACCCAAGGCTCTATACTCTATACATCGTCGAATTAACTTGCTACACATAGAGGAAACTATTTGTCGATTACCTTACCGGTACCATTCATAGACTTAGAGCTAATTGCAATTTGACAAGGATTTAGCTGTAAAGTATTGTCTTACACTATTCTGTATGGTGTTCCACATTTGATTTGTATGTAATTTGGATGTTTAACTATTTTATACAGATCCTATTTACAACCATTAGACAAAAATATTCAATCAATAACAATAATATTTAAATATGAAAACATAAATTTTAATACAACATATTACTAATTATAAGTAAAAAAAATTAAATAAATATGGTTTATTGGTCAAACGAGCAGGAGGTTTACCTGATGTTAAGTGATACCGCCGCCCATGGCCATTATGAATGCTAGTTTGCGCGCGAGTGCGTTGCCGGCCTTTTAAAAATTGGTAGTCCTTTCCTGAAGGACCCTTGATAGTATTCATATTAAATATATTTGTCCTCCCTATTTATCATGTCTAATGTTACAAACACGTAAAAATAAATGAATTATGTAATTCCTTGCCTTTTTATTGTTAAAATTCGATGAGACATCATTGATCAAAATCTATTGATGTGATTAGAATTTAATATGA